>OX465380.1:7407127-7790127 GCA_950004255.1 Mesopsocus fuscifrons
CAACCAAATTGTCCAATTTAACTCTGAATTCGTTCACAAAAGCAAATAATGATGGTGTACGCAATAACGCAGATAAAGCGCCCGCTATTTTCCGTACGAACTGTGACAACTGGATGTAATTTAGGTAGGCATTGCACTAGCGCAGTGGTGCCCGACCTTTTGTTGCTCTGGCCACATGTAACGTAAATTACACAACTATAGTGAATGGGAAATATGAGAACGGGTCCCCTTCCCCGCGGCCGTAGGTTGTTGTTTACGTTTTTTATGCACACTTTATGAGGAAACTGTTGGATATTGAAATGTTCTAAAACATAATATATCTTTTTAACTTCATAAATTACAAATGAGGCTATGTTGTGATTTTACGATCGAGTGATTTTTGTCAACAAAAAAATTGTCCAAAATTAACCGCGATCGTGCATGAAATCACAACCTAGCCTCATAGTTAATGACGTTAAAAAGACATATTATATTTAAGGCTTGACGTGGTGGTGCTTTTCTGCCAACCATAGGATGAAAGAATTATTTTTAATTTTTTACCTTTGGTCGAATTTTTCCAACAAGATTACTCGGTAATGATATGGAGATGTTCCGACGCAGGTTCCGACTTTCCCGGTAGTTTTCGTGACCATTTTCCCCTTTCCTGACCTCAAATACCTAATAAATGGAATAAAAATTCCGTAACATCTTCCAGTTTCGTTCCAGGGGGTTGAAATTACCAACCATAAAGTTAAAATTGGCAGAAGACATACATAATAGTAGGTCAGATAAGCGCACGTTTATGTAGGTTATCGGTCGTAACGTGCCCAGCAGCTAAAGCCCATGTAGCAACTTTCAGGCACTTTTTTCAATTTCTACCCTTTGCTGTGGGGATCACACGCAAACCAAACAGCTGACAAAGTGTCAAACAGGCACGTTCATTTGTATGGTAAAGTAATGCAAACATCCCGCGTCCTGGCCCCAACCTAATAAAATTGTCATCAATTCCTGAGAACCTGGTCAGAAACCACTGGCCAGTTGGGACCACAAATAAATGATAATTAAAATGGTGATTTTTATAACTTAAAAGGGGCAGGGGGTAACCACTCCAGAGATTCCTTGAGATTCCATAAAGATTTCTAAAGATTCCAAACGATATTCATATAGAAAGATGAACCCCGAAAGGGTAACCACTCCAAAAAATTCCAAGATTCCCTGAAATTTTAAAAAAATTTCTAATGATTACCAACGAGATTCCCAACGAGTGGTTAACCCCTCGGTATGGGTACAAAACCTAAACTGAAGTAACACTATATTTTACATACATGCACTATAGTTGCTTGGCGGCAACTGAAACAGCTAAAGGAGGGGAAGCGGGATTACTGAGGGATGGAGGAAAATTCAATTTAGACGAAAACGACGGCTTTCGGAATGAACCTCCCTCACAAAATTCACAATCTCCCAAATAACGACCAAAGTGTACGATCGTAAGGTCGTACCAACATCATGACAATCTTTACGAGTTGTGTTATTATTTTTGTTTTTAAACCTCAATAAAAAGTTATATGATTTCCCATCTCGTAGAAAGTGAAACGACAGTCTTAAGCATATCCCATTAAAGTACTGTGGAGTAGGTAGCTATTTTCATCACTTTTTCATGACTCGTGCCGAACTTTATTAATATTTTGCATGAAGCTTGTAGACAGTGGGGTTAGAGGTACTCAAAAAATATCCTGTTTTTCTAAGCTCATTTTCACTTTCCTTTCAAAATATGTCAGTATAAGAAATATAACATAAATCTCGTTACTCAGTAATATCACAAAGTACGGAAGGGCGCTTAGGCTGGATTTAGCTAATTTCGGAATGGAATTTACCGGAATTATTGTCTGTAAGGTTGTCATGCGTTGCTAGGGAAATAAAATTCCGACTTTATTTACCTTAGCAACGCATGGCAACCTTGTTTAACTTACAGAAAAAATTCGGGTAAATTCCATTACGAAATTAGCTAAATCCAGCCTTAACGTCTGGGCCTGAACTGTGTTTCCGTGCTAGTAAGGTACTAAAGTACATATTACGTCTCATGCTTATTTGTGGGCCTTTCTGCTAACTCCTTCTAGAAATACATAATATGTAAATAATCCTTTTACCTACCCAGACAGGGTGCTTACGTCTTTACAAAAGATTCACCTTGAAAGGATTGTTACCCACTATTCTTCCCTTTGATAGCCGTACGTGGAAAAGCTTGAGCTACCCCTTTGTGGTTTCCTCAGCACAGCAGGATCAGATACTCTCAAGGTCAGATTATCGGTAACCATAGCAACGTTCAGATTAGCCACAACGTATGTTCCTTCAATTGAGCAAACAACCCCATCGAACTTAACCTTGCGATAGGAGGTGTTGGTGTTGGTGTCAGTGCATGGAGGTGTTGGTGTCAATCTCCCATATCCTGCACATTTTGTAGGCGTTGACACTTGACACTTAGTTTGGTCTATTTGGTCCTCCGCACAGCTCCACAAAAAATTTCGTTTAAGTACTTAGGCTGGATTTCACCACTTCAACGTGAAGACTATCGTGTACACGATAGCGCTATCGGATCGGTGAAAAATGTTAACGGCTTTCACCATGCACCGTTACCGTTTCGTTGGCTTTCGAGTGGATTTTCCGTGCGTTAGCGAAAACGATAATTTTCATACCTGCGACTCATTTGGTGTAGTCTAATGTAGTCTAATCAACATTTTAACTTCTTTCTCCGAAAAAATAGGGGTTTTTTCACGTTTATTTCCTCTTTTAGATTGAAATTGTTGAAATAAATTTGACGTAAACAAAGCAGGCGAATTCTATTGTCACAACAAAACCTAACGAGAGGATGTCTGCTTTTTCGAATCGATAGCTATTCGAACGTTAAAAGGCACTATCGTGAGGTGGTGAAATTCAGCCTTAAAAAAATTAATTTAAAAATATTGTCACTGTTATCCGAAAGTATACTTACTTACTCTTTCTATTACGGTACAGCCTCTAAATTCAATTATTTCGAAACTGGTATTGGGTCTCTCTGTGACGTCAAACCACGTTGACTTCATCTCAGGGAGTATTTCCTCAACAAAGACCAAGTTGTCTACAAGATGGGTGATTTTACGACAGCGAAACAGCTTGTCGTCTAGCAATGCTTAGTTCTGTAGTAATTAAAACAGCTTTGATTACTTACAAATAATGCTAAAGATTTTAAGTTGCGAGAAGTTTATCTTTGTGATTTACTCAAGAGTACAAAAACCGCTTTAATTCTTTATCTTTAATTCTTTAACATTGTCTCCATTGACGAAATAAATTTCATTTAATGACATAATGCGGCAACAACAGCCAAAGCGTGTTTTAAATAATTATCTTATCCTATCTCATTATCTCAAAGTATCCACACACAAATCCACTTCCGTGTGATATCTGAATTAAAATTAGGGACCATAAAACTGAACAAGCAGTGCTCAAAAGTGAAAATATAGATTGGAAGGCTTTCCTTAAAAGCTGTAACTCTGAAATACAGGTTGAGCCTCATATAACTTTTTCGATTTTGAAAATTTTTAATGAGAATGGCCCGTCCAATCCCGGTGAGCAAAGAGCGTGAAATCCTAACATCATCTTATGGTTGTTACAGCCGACCTGAGGCGATGGCTTAAACGAGGATTTTTTTTCATTTTACTTAAAAAAAAGAAAATGTATAGAAAACTAAGAATCATTCAGTACTAATTTCTTCAGGTTTTGGTGCCTCCCTACATATATGTTACTCGTAGGTACATGAAATCATATCACATTATGTCACAAGTCAGGCGTATTTTGTGATTCCAATTTCCAATGTTTCGCATAGTGAAGGAAAATTTTGAGGGAAACATGGAAAAATCGCACATGTTACAGTATATTTAAATACTGCAGTGGTTTGTCAAAGTCGGTCTTGCTGTCTTTCCACTTGCAGAATTTGAGACAGTGTATAAGTTAGTCACCTAGCCTTCAAAAGGTTCTTGAAGTCGTCCATCTTAGCCATGAGGAAACACAGAGCTAACCGGTAAAAATAGTTGAACGGCTTTATTCAACTAGAACTTAAAACCGAACTTTTACTCAGTTAAAAAGTTGTCATCCAACTGTTGAGCTCGAAATAAATGGAAGTCAGCTCAGTATTTTATCCTCTCGACTCAGCGCTTCGGTTGGAGACAAATAGTTAGATATAGCATTCCCATAGCTGAGTAGAAGCGAAATTACTAGACAGTGCGGGGCTCAAATTTGAGTAGATATAGTACAAAGCAGTGAGTGCCAGCATCAAATTCTCGGAAAACTTGTTTAAACTTATTTGATAAAGAAGAATAAGTGGCTAAGTTTTCGAACATGAGAACGAGAAGTATGACTGTGTAAACATAAAGTAATATTAGTTCTGCTCGGAGACTATGGATGTAGGATATGGATACAGAACTTTCCAGAATCCACAGAAAACGAATTAACTTTTTGGACCAAGAAGCTAGAAGTTAGCAAAATGCATATACTAGGGTGCAAGGGATAAGGAAACGCCTCAGGCGACGATCCAGCAAGTGGCAGGGTGACCAAAGTGTACCGCAATGTAATAGGAATAACCGGTGGTGACGTCACCAGCCTACACAGGGGTGGAGTTGTTTTGGTCACCCTGCCACTTGCTGGATCGTCGCCTGAGGCGTTTCCTTATCCCTTGCACCCTAGTATAGAAGGCAGTTTTGTGGGACCATGGCGTACCCTTTCTCGTGCCCCGGTAAAATGGGAAGCTGTAGCGAAGTCAGCAAAAAGCAATATAACATTTTTCCAAGTTAGAAATTGAATAAAGAAAACCCTCGATAATAATTCTTTCTTCAAAGACAAACTGAAGTATTTTATTTCCTTATCGTTAGAACTTCTCAGGAATAAAAGGGTTATACAAGCCGGAAAAACCTAATACCTATTAATTTTACCCCAATGCAGCCGTGTTATGGAAAATATAATATTAAATATTGTGAATAAGTTCCACTATCATAGTGTTGCTCAAGACTGAGTATGTCAGGTCACAGCAACCTTGAGACGTATTCGGTTGCCTGCTGACCTGACTAGGACTTGAGCAGCAGCACTCTGACTCTGACTCTGACTCGAGGACCTGCCTCTTGAAGAAGGACTGCTGGACGAGTGCGCCTACCACGATTATGATAATGTAAGTTGTACAAAATATATTTATTATACCCTTTAGTTTAGTATCTTTAATTAGGTAGGTATAGGTAGGTATAGCATAATGTAGGTACATAGAACAATTACGCCCTTCCGCACCCATATAACATCTGGTGGCAGCGGAAAACGGTGTTCTGCTATAATGTACCTAATAATGTTGTTTGTATATATGATGGTTTCGATGTGCAGGGATGTTTTTGCAGATTATTTAGGGATGATTGTGCTTTGTATTTTCAATTTGTGATAGGTTTTTTTTTTTTTTTTGCTTTGCGGTTGTTCATGCTAACCAGGAAGAGGAAACATGAGATTGTGTCACAGTACAGGGATGTCAGGTCTAGAGTAGAGGACTTAGCGATAGCATACCGACAACAGTTAGAACAAATAGGACAACGTTACGACGATAACTTCCTCAGGGAGATAGTACCGAGATGAGGAAATATAGGGAGACCACCCCCGAAAACAGAGGTTATCGTGGAAACTATAGTCCCGATCGCAGGAGTCGCAGGGACTATAGTCCCGAGAATAGGAGCCGAAACTATAGCAAAGACCGTAGGGATGTCAGCCGTGAGCGTACGGGTTATAGAGGCTCCAGTCCCAATAATAGGGCTAGAAACTACAGCCGAGATCGCACGGGCTATAGAGGCTCCAGTCCCAATAATAGGGCTAGAAACTACAGCCGAGATCGTAGGGACGTTAGCCGCCATAGGGACAGCCGAGAAAGCAGGAGTTACAGGGACTCCAGCTACCAGAATAGGGGCAGAAATTATAGCAAAGACCGTAGGGATGCCTACCGAGACTATGACGACAACCGGTCAGGGACTCCCAAAAGAGACCAGGACGAAGCTTTAAACAAGTAGAGTCGCTTTATGACACCGGTATAGAGCGACGTCATCAAGGAAATTTAGAAACCCGGCATAGAGAAAATGAGGAAAATTGTGAAACAGAGACAAATTGTTTTGATGAACAGGTAAACAAAGACCCAGTTACTTGTGTCAGGGACGAGCAGGTGACTCATATGAGTCATGAGGAAACAGTGAGGCCAACTGCTGACGTACCTGACGCAACTGACACAGTTACTGTCCCACACAAGGTTACGTGCAATAGCATTTTAAGGGGAAAATCGAGTGGTGATGACGAGGATGCCCCATGCATTGTAAAATTAGTAATCGAAGGGACAGAAAGGGATTGCCTGTATGACATCGGTAGCCGTGTCATATTAGTAAAAGAATCAATATTGTCCGCTCCAACTCTTTCCCGTTTGCAAAAAGCGCCTATTCGGGTTTTAGGCATAGCTTCCACTCCCGTAGAACTTTTAGGTAGCGTTGTTCTTGACTTCAAGCTTGGAGATTTTGTTTTCTCAGGAAAGGCCTATGTCGCCAGCGATAAGGATCTTAACATAGATTGTGATGTCATTTTGTCCCGAAATTTCTTAAAGGAACATCACATTCACCTTGTTGGCAACAATGACACAGTAGAGTGTCAGGGCGTTGAGTTTCCAATGTATTATTTGGGTAAAGGTACACAAATATCAGTGGAAACGAAACCTAAATCTCGTACCAAGAGTAAGCCAGTTCAGCGTTGCAAAGTTGTAACTATGCACGAAGTCAAACTGCCCGCGGACTCAATTTCTTTCGTGGATGTTAAGGTGAATCCTGCCCTAAGAGGGGATCATGTCCTCCTCTCTACGAAAGGGGTACATCACGATTTGGTTCCGATCGAAGCAGTTTACACCGTGGATAGTGCTCACGTACGAGTGGGAGTTCTGAATTCGAATAGCGTTGATTGTACGTTGGAAAAAGGCACAAAGATAGGAATGTTTGTTCCCTTTGATCTAGAAAAAGTTGCTAAACTGACGGACGAAGACGACGAATTTTGCGAAAATGAAACCACAGAGACCATGAAAAATGTAATGTTTTCCGATTTTGACGACAAAGATCTTCAGTTAGAGAGAGAATATGATTTTAGAGAGGAAGTCGCTACAGATACACACTTGCCTAGGGCAGAGAGAGTCTTGAAAGGTTTAAATTTAGAGGGCGTCAGAAAGGAATGGAAAGGTCCGATCACTAATTTAGTCCGTGAATTTAATGATATTTTTATTTTGGACGGTGAACCGTTAAGTTGCTATAGTAAAGGCCAGGTACATATTCCGTTGAAAGACAACGAGCCTGTTTGCTTAAAGCCATATTCCGTTCCGGACAAAGTGTTACCCCATTTCCATAAAGAGCTTGACGACCTAACAGCAGCTGGAATTATAGAACCTGCTGACTCGCCTTATAGTAGCCCATCTTTCCTCTTGGTCAAAAACAAAAATGGTAAGGTCTCGACCAGATTATTGTGTGATTACAGAGTTTTAAATAAGAAAATTCTGGATGTTAGCCACCCAATTCCTCTGGTCACTCAAGTTATGAATAACTTGGCTAACAGTAAAATTTTCTCGATCTGCGACCTAAGTCGAGCTTTCAATCAATTAGAATTAGACGAAGCAAGTAAGGACGTTCTTGCGTTTTCTACCCCGCGATGCCAAATGAGGTGGAAAAGACTTTCGTTTGGGTCAAAAGTAGCTCCTCTACTGTTTCAAAAAGTAATTGATAAAACATTGTTAAGCCGCTCAGGTCACCATGCTATAGCGTATCTGGATGACGTCATATGTCATGCTCCAGATTTCCCCACTCATCTACAACGTTTACGGTTGTTGTTCGAGTGTATAAGGGACGCTAACTTAAAACTTCGTAGCGATAAGGTTCATTTGGCACGAGAGAAGGTTCAATATTTGGGTTTTGAGGTATCTGGAGATGGTATTCGACCCTCCGAATCCAAAGTGGCAGACATTTTGAAAATTCCTGAACCTTCAACTTTAAAACAAGTCAGATCTTTTACGGGTGCTCTCATGTACTATAAGGCTCATATGCCAGATCTCTCTCGTATCCTAATTCCCTTATTTACGGGTGCTCTCATGTACTATAAGGCTCATATGCCAGATCTCTCTCGTATCCTAATTCCCTTATTTACGGGTGCTCTCATGTACTATAAGGCTCATATGCCAGATCTCTCTCGTATCCTAATTCCCTTATTAACGGGTGCTCTCATGTACTATAAGGCTCATATGCCAGATCTCTCTCGTATCCTAATTCCCTTATTAACGGGTGCTCTCATGTACTATAAGGCTCATATGCCAGATCTCTCTCGTATCCTAATTCCCTTATTTACGGGTGCTCTCATGTACTATAAGGCTCATATGCCAGATCTCTCTCGTATCCTAATTCCCTTATTAACGGGTGCTCTCATGTACTATAAGGCTCATATGCCAGATCTCTCTCGTATCCTAATTCCCTTATTAACGGGTGCTCTCATGTACTATAAGGCTCATATGCCAGATCTCTCTCGTATCCTAATTCCCTTATTTACGGGTGCTCTCATGTACTATAAGGCTCATATGCCAGATCTCTCTCGTATCCTAATTCCCTTATTTACGGGTGCTCTCATGTACTATAAGGCTCATATGCCAGATCTCTCTCGTATCCTAATTCCCTTATTTACGGGTGCTCTCATGTACTATAAGGCTCATATGCCAGATCTCTCTCGTATCCTAATTCCCTTATTAACGGGTGCTCTCATGTACTATAAGGCTCATATGCCAGATCTCTCTCGTATCCTAATTCCCTTATTAACGGGTGCTCTCATGTACTATAAGGCTCATATGCCAGATCTCTCTCGTATCCTAATTCCCTTATTTACGGGTGCTCTCATGTACTATAAGGCTCATATGCCAGATCTCTCTCGTATCCTAATTCCCTTATTAACGGGTGCTCTCATGTACTATAAGGCTCATATGCCAGATCTCTCTCGTATCCTAATTCCCTTATTTCAACTCAATGAAAAAGACATGAAATTTAATTGGTCCAAGAAGTGTCGCAAGGCTTTTCAAGAAGCAAAGAATTTGGTTGCTAAACGCGCATTGTTAGCTTATCTTCGCGATGACAGCCCTCCAATACTAACTATAGATAGTTCTAAGGAAGGTTGTGCCGTAATTTTATCCCAAATCCAAAATGGAAAAGAAGTACCAATTTCCTTTGGGTCTAAGAAATTCCCTAAGACAGCAAGGTCGTGGCCGAGTCATCGGTTGGAATTGCAAGGTTTGGTCTTTGGTGTCAAAACATACAGGAACTATTTGTTGTTGCGCTATTTCAGGGTTAGAACGGATTCTAGAGCACTGGTCTATTTAAAGTCAGCGCGAAAATTATCACCGGTACTCCAAAGAAATGCTATTCTTCTTGAGGAGTATAACTTTGACGTGGAACACATTAGCGGGAAACACAACAGAATTGCTGATTTTCTATCTAGAATTGACTTTAGTCAGGATCCACCGAAATACATAGATGAAATTCCGACAGACAAGGTAGAGACGTTCGATGATTGCATGAAACGCCTTAAAGCTCAGGGCGTGCCTATTCCTGTTAACGAAAATATAGTCACAAATAAAACAACAGCTCAGCAGCAAAAGACAGCCGTAGGCAAACAAGTTAGGTTTTCTTCCGATGTAAAGGTTAAACTATTGGCAGATAAAAAGAAGGGATCAGTTCCAGTCTGTTTTGCGAATTTTCAGGAAATAGAAACATACTACACCAAGAGTGAACTAAAGGAAATGCAGGGAAATTGCCCCAAACTGAAAGTAATTATTAACGAAATAAGGAACGGTCGCGAAAATAGTACATTGTTTTTCCTAGACGAAGATGGAATTTTGTTTCGAAAGGTTCCAGCAAGTGGCAAGCTAAGACTGTGTATACCACTTGGAAAAACGGAGGAATTTGTTAAGAAATTTCATAACTCTCTTTTTCGTGGACATTTAGGTTTCCATAAAACATTGAATGCATTGAGAAAGCTGATATGGGTGAAAGGCGTAACGCGTATAGTCAGAAAGGTCATCCATGAATGTGTTATATGCAATCGGAGCAAGATTCAGAACAGGACAGTTCGCGCACCTTTAAAACCTTATGAAGCACCTAGTGCACCCATGGAGAGGGTCCATATGGATCATCTCACTTTCGATGGGAGAAAAGATTCCGAGAATAAGTACAAACATGCACTAATCGTTATCTGCGCTTTCTCAAAGCTAATAAGAATAATTCCTTGCAAAACTTTAGACTCTTCGGAATTGACCCGAAAATTTGTGAAAGAAATAGTAGTTAAACTAGGTTGCCCAAAATTTTTGATCAGCGATAATGGTCCTTGTATGATATCTAAACAATTTCAGGAGCTCTGTAAGAATTTATGTATAGAACATAGGACAATCACACCCTATCACAGTCAAAGCAACGGACAAGCTGAGTCAGCTGTGAAAATAACGAAGGAGCTAATGAAAACTTATGTAGCTATGTACCCAAATGTTCCGTGGCATAAGCTATCTATGTTTGTAGAAGCCGCTATTAACTCTTCTGTAGCACCTAGTACTAAGCATACACCCTTTGAGTTAATGTATGGCAGGGAAGTTGTATTGCCAGGGGAACAAATTTTGAAATTTAGACGTATGTATGCAGATGATTTAGAAGATGAAGCTGAATTTGATTTAAATGTTTTTGCGGAAGTCTGGAAAACAGCCCGTGAAAATCTCAAGAAACATTCTCTTAATATGAAAAAGACTTATGACCGTAAAACACACTGTCCCGAGTTAGTGGTTGGTCAAGAAGTCTTCTATAAAAATGAGAATCTGAAAACCAACACGGATAAGCTGAGAACTCCAAGGTTTTCAGGACCGTATGTAGTTGTATCGAAAAAGGGTTCAAATGTTAGGTTAAAATGTATAAAAACGGGGAAAGAAACTAATGCGGTAGTGTCTCAATTGAAATGGTCCAACCATTCGGACGGGGTGAATCTTGGTAAAGAAGAATCTGAATCTGAAACTGAACAGGCCAACAACCCCCCTGAGAGACACTCGCATAATTATTATCTTAGAAATAGGAAAAATGTTTCGTTATAGGGTATATTAAGTTTCAATTTGAATATTAATATGGTTATGTCTGTTATAGATTTGCAATGGTAATAATTCTGGCCCTATGCGCCAATGGAGCTCTGCCGTGGTCGGCAGACGAGAATGTCATCAAGTCGGACGGGCTTCTCTTCGTGAGGAAAGGAGAGGTCATCGAAGCCAACCATGACTGGCTGATGATTTTTAAGTTGTTTTAAAATGGTTATGAGGTGTAAAATATCTAAATTGAGTTGACGTGAAGTCAAAGTACCTACTGAGTTTGAATTTTTTTTTGGATCAATTTTTCTCGAATATTATTTTTGAGACAATTTAATTACCTACCATTAATTGTTTTAATATTTTGTGTTTATTTTATGTGTAGATTAAGATTTTTAAAAAATCACTTCTCGAAAGTCGGCTGGCGCCAGGAGAACCGAGGGTCCTGGAGATGTCCCCGACGGCTCAGGGAACGACGCGGCCACGGTGGACATTCCTCTGCTGGGACACGCGCCGGTACCTCCCCCTCTACCCCCGACCACGGCGGATAAGGAGCCCCACGCCATCCTTTGTCGGTGCACCCCTCAAGTCACCAGGAGGGTGGGGATCATTCTCCAAACGCCGCCGCCGCCTCCAATGCCGGTACTGCCACATCCAACGTCGCGGGGTGCCATCACTGTTACCTCCACCCCGCGGGCTACCCTGAAAATGCCGGCATCACCACCACCACCTCCTCCGCCCTTGTTGAAGCAGTCTTCATCGCAGGGAGCAGCGTCTGCGCTAAGCGTCGCCCTGCAGACTGCCAAGGCGGAGTTGAGACCGAGGCGGAGTTCGGGAGTCGCAGAGTTGGGAATCCCAATATACGAAGAGCCCAACCCACCGCTGGAGGCCAGTCGTCAGCAACAGCCTCCACGTCTCAGGAGAACCAGGAGCATTGACGAACTCTCCATGGACTGGTGATCTCCTGGGAGCTGCGGTGTCTGCGACGAGAGGATGAGGGTGCCAGGCGTCCCAAGGAGTCCACGGCCTCGCGCGTCGCGTCCCTGCGTCCATGCCGTCCCGCTGGGGATTACTCTCCCCCCTCTACTCCGTGAAGAGCCAGTGCAGACGGACTTTAGTGTTTTTCTTTTAATGTGTAAATTTTTTATTTTATTTTATGTTAACTGTATTTGTAATAAATTACTTCTGCTTTGGCCTTTTTACTGTATATAGGCCTAGGATACTGGAACTTAATTTTTTAAAGCCTCAGTGCCTCCGACACTTCGACCTTTTCTTTTAGAGGGGTCGGATGTTATGGAAAATATAATATTAAATATTGTGAATAAGTTCCACTATCATAGTGTTGCTCAAGACTGAGTATGTCAGGTCACAGCAACCTTGAGACGTATTCGGTTGCCTGCTGACCTGACTAGGACTTGAGCAGCAGCACTCTGACTCTGACTCTGACTCGAGGACCTGCCTCTTGAAGAAGGACTGCTGGACGAGTGCGCCTACCACGATTATGATAATGT
This sequence comes from Mesopsocus fuscifrons, assembly GCA_950004255.1. NCBI lineage: Eukaryota > Metazoa > Arthropoda > Insecta > Psocodea > Mesopsocidae > Mesopsocus > Mesopsocus fuscifrons. Next base: position 7,419,785 of record OX465380.1, read on the forward strand.
AAGTTGTACAAAATATATTTATTATACCCTTTAGTTTAGTATCTTTAATTAGGTAGGTATAGGTAGGTATAGCATAATGTAGGTACATAGAACAATAACGCCACCACGCTACCCCATATAACAGCCGTTCATTATCGTACAATGGTTTTTTCAAATTTTCCGTACAGAAAAAAGCTACCCGTGCCCATGTAAAGGTGGATTTCACAAGTTGCTCAAGTCCACTAGGTATAATAATAATATTATTATTATTATTATTATAGCTGAGGGTTGGGGGGGACAAGCCCAGCAACTAGACCGTTTTCAAGAACTATCCATTGTGCTCAGCTGGCAGCACGACCAAATACCAGCTCCCCAGCCATCGAGTAAACGATGGGGACCTACAGTTTTAGGTGGGTTCCGAACCACCACAGCCTCGATATACATTTCACTTGACATGCTGAACATATCAGAGGTGAATGCCGAGCAGAAAAACGTTTTGGTAGGATCGGGATGGAACCGGTGTGACCCGGCTCTCACTGCTCCTCAAAAGTCGACCATTTAGTCCACTCGGCTATCGAGGCCGTCCCCATAAAGGTTTGCTGTGGCGCCAACATTATTTATTTTATAGGAAGGATAACATTGTAGTCAGTTTTTAGTAACTTATAGGCTCTTATATTGAGTTCCACCCAGGCAAGCTGAGTAAGCTCAAAAGGACAAAATGGCATCCGAGGCCATACAGGCGGAACCGGGGCTCAAACCGCCCCAGTCCTTACTCCATCCCCCTGTACTCCATCCCTACTATCGAGGGACTTTTCTCCGAGTTTCAAATGCAGGGACCTCATTTCCGCTCCCGAAGGGTAACGCGTCAGGACTTTACAACTTAATGGCTTAGTCAGACGGACAACTTAACAAAGTTCCACCAGCCTTTGGGATCTGTCTGCGTCTGCTTTAAGGTGGCTCCGCAGACTTGCGCACTGTATCCGACAAAAACTGACAGACTTTTCTGTGATATTGGTTTCATCTCAAGTTTTCTTGCAGTCTTGAAAATAATAAATATCTCAGAAAATTTCGGATCCATTCCAGCAATCGTATGACTGTATCTCAACTTTTCTTAAGTTATTCAATGCTTCTAGTAATTTAGCATCAAAACCAATCAGAAAATAAAGTAAGTCTGAGATCTTGAGATTTATTTTGATTATGACCTCAGTAATGCCCCATGCAGCAAAGTAACGACCAAGTTCCCCCGATTTCTCAGCGATTTTTTCTTTGCCACTGCTAACAAAGGGGAAAAGGGGAGATTTCGATAACCATTGGGAAATTGCTCCAGAGATTCCTTGAGATTCCAGAAAGATTTCCAAAGATTCCCAACGATATTCATAGAGAGATGAACCCCGAAGGGGTAACCACTCCAAAAAAATTTCCAAGATTCCCTGAGATTTCATAAAGATTTCCAATGATTCCCAACGAGATTCCCAACGAGTGGTTAACCCCTCGGGAAATTGGGAAATCTTCGTCCAAATCTTTCAAAACAAGGGAAACAGTCAAAAGTAAATCACAACTCGTATAGTATTACTGGCTGATGAAATGCATCACCAGATTTTGCCCGACCTTAAGACAATATACCTAGCGTGAGACACATTATACCATCAAATCCAAATAATTATCCAGGCTTTGAAAATCATTTGGAATGGGAGACGAAAGACAAGGAGGAGAAGTCGTAGAGTTTTACAAGTTCGTTCTTTTCATCTCCTCTTTTGTAACAAAACAAAGTCAATTAGAGCTGGAGGGCTCGGGTTGAAGACGGTGACGACACAGTTCGTGTCATCGCAGTCCAGCTTATTCTCACTAACGACAACTCCTACTCCCCTGCCTCGACCATCTCCTCCACAGTGGGAGAACACAGGAAGGTCTATTAATTTTAGAGGTTACCTCGTCTGGGCATACAATGAAGAATATCTAAAAATGTGAAATTTCGCTGAAAACTGAAAGAACTCTTGACCGCTCTGAGCCCCTCAAGTTATTCTCCCGTCTATACAATCCCTGAATGTGGTTTACTGTTGCCCCGCAACAATGAATTATTCAGAAAGGTTCAGAAGGTTGTGTTTCCCCTTTTCTTCAGCATGATTTCTGCAATCTACTTGCTCTGGAAGGCAAACAAATCTGATACATCAATAAGCTACAGGCACAGTGACAGTGATAAATGTCTGAAAAAGTGCCTGGGGCTGGAATCCATACCACACATGACATGCAGTAGGTACCTATACCCTATACCTACCAAACGTGCCACAGCTGACGAGCTAGACTAGTGGGAATCCGAGACGTGTACAGAAATATTTGAATTAGTTGATTTAAAGTGATTTCAAGAATCAACAGTCTCTCCGTAGTGGCATCGGAGCAAAAGTAAGGCAGTGACAATGGGCTTCACGGGCGATGCGATCGATATATCTTAACAACAAAGCCGTATCCTTTTCTAAGCCAGGCATAATTGAAAACCAGCCATTTTGTGCTGTCGGGCGTCTTGACAAGCATTCTCAGTGTTCGGAGATTTAATAGAACCTGAAATTAATGCCACCAGGAGAGACTGACATATAGCGGTTATTCGTTTAATTTATTTCTTGAAAATGTGACAGTATGTCGACAATTACGTTTGTTGAATCCAATATTACCACCCTCTACCCTCACGACAAAAAGGGGAGTTTCCCCCCATGATCCTGGATAAGGGTATAATCAGTAGATTAGAGAGATGGAAACAGTCAAAATGAGGCTCTGCCGCAGGCCCACTTTAACGCGCTCTACTTCAACTCTACCTTTATTTCCACGTAGTAACGAGCAGGCAACGAAAGTGGTCATATCTGACGAGAAACTGAGGAAACCACCGTAGAAATAGGACCTTTCCTGTGATTGCCTGCGGAGCTCAAATGACGGTTAGGGGAGGATGGTTTGGGCAACAAGTGGCGTTATTTGGTGGAGGACAATGAGGAGAAGGGACCAGTAAAATGAAGACAGCGCTCTGGTTAAAAACATTAGGAAGGCGTCATCTTACGAAAAGTGCTGACCGATGTAAACATTCCTGCATCAGGCGTTCCATAAACAAAGCTGGTTTTTTGAGAGAACGCGTTAACGTCCCCGCAACGACTTCCGTCAGTAAATACCGCGAACTGTCCATAATTACCAATCACCATAGTTATCACCGAGACCCATTTCCGTTCGAAAAGGTTTCTAATTTAAAACCGAAAATGAAACTCCTCTTCAGGGGTGTCTTGTTTATTTAGTCATAACTATATGACCTCTCATGCAGGAAAACTATCAAGTTAAAAACACTGGAATAGACCTTAAACATTTCAAAATTAATAGCTCTAATACCATTCACAGAAAAGCCAGCTTATTTTCTTTTCTGTAGTTGGGAAGCATTTAAAATAACATTTTGAAGTGTGTATATGGAGGTAATGTAATAATGAGAACCCGCGAATATTGAGTTTGCAACTTTATAATCATATTACGAGTTTTTTAGTGAAATTAACCGACCGTTTTCACTTTCGCTGACCTTTCTACCGTAAAAAATATTTATAAATACAAAATAGGTGCAAAACTTTTTTGTGGCCTCTCAGCTGTGGGTTATTTTTTCCAGATGATTCCTGGCTGGCCGGAGGCATTATCGTAAGACAACAAGTTACAAACCAGACTGTATTCCCCTTTTAAAACAACAAAGCCCGATAAATAAAACCGCCCAAAGGTAAATTCAGTGTTTTGTTATTTTAGCTTGACAGTTGGAAAAAGAATTGGCGCAGCCGTATTTCACTAAGTTACCAAGAACCAAGCATTGGCGGGGGAAAACAACTTTAAGGGAGGGGCGCTTTTCAGCTGGTCTTTCCGTCTTTTACGCTGATTTATTTATTTATACCTTATACCTACACTTCACTGGCATATTTACAAAAATTCATCTTTCTTTGGGAAGTATTTGATGGGTCAACAGGAAAGGCATTTTTCTCCTCCAGCAGGTGTATTCCCTTTCTCGAACGCCAGCAAACCCACCCAACTAACACCTTCAAACTTTATTGTAAGAAGAACTGTTCTCCGTATATTGCATCATGGCGTGCCTTATCTTCTTACAATAAATTTTGAAGGTGTTAGTTGGGTGGGTTTGCTGGCGTTCGAGAAAGGGAATACACCTGCAGGAACAGTAGCAGGGTGAGAGGACTCGGTTAATCTGCACCAAGGTTTAGATCCCCCCACCACCCGCCGCCAATATTGCTGGATCTCAGCTAAAAATGCGGAATATTACACGGAGCTAAATTAAATACGACTAGCATTCCCTTGGCCCCTCATCTCAAAATCCTTTTCTCCATGATTAGCTTACGGGAAAGGGAAAATTGTGGAGAAGCAGCAGGAGATTAGCCAATTAAAAGCTGCCTTCGTAATTTCCCAAGTTGAGTACATCTTTTGAAATCTTTTTCTGTTAGATTACATTTTTATCACGCTGCTGATGTTGAGAGCTCATCATAAAGATTTTCGAGGATGGCGTTTTTCAGCATTTTTTCAGCTTGTTAGTCTCTCATTTCAAGTTGGTACTTCGTAGAGCTTTCTTGGCACGCTAGGAAATCCTCCACTTCCCGTCGGTTCAAAATTCATACATGGAAGCTATGGCAAATGCCGCGGCTTTTGCTGGATGATGGAATAAGCGCTGCGAAACCATAAAAATTGCTATGGACGTTGAGAATTCCAACGGTTGAGGAAGGTATGCACTGCACCTATCCCCATACATGGTAGAAAAGACCTCAGTTATGATACAGGTAGCTAGCTAGCTGAGGGTTGGGGGGACAAGCCCAGCAACTAGAACGTTTTCAAGAACTATCCATTGTGCTCAGCTGGCAGCACTACCAAATACCAGCTCCCCAGCCATCGAGTAAACGATGGGGACCTACAGTTTTAGGTGGGTTCCGAACCACCACAGCCTCTATATACATTTCACTTGACATGCTGAACATATCAGAGGTGAATGCCGAGCAGAAAAAGTTTTTGGTAGGATCGGGATCGAACCGGTGTGACCCGGCTCTCATTGCTCTTCAAAAGTCGACCGTTTAGTCCACTCAGCTATCGATGCTGTTATGATACAGGTATGTCGCAAAGCTTTCTGCATCGGTGATGACGTGATGTAGTTACCCTCAAGTTAGCTGTATTATAGGGGAGGGAGCTATCACTGGAACTAGACCATTTCAAAAGCTATCTACGGTACTCAGCTGCATAGCTGAGCGCTACCGTGTAACGCGCTCAAACTCCTCCACGACCTGCAGGTTTTGGTAGTTTCCGATCCACTTTGTGCATTAGTGCATAGGATCGAAGCAGTGAAGGAGAATACGATTTGAATGGAAGCCTTCAAGTTATATAGGTCCTTGGGTTGGATGCTCCATATATGGCTGCCAAAATGTCATGCTTTTCATGAAATATTCGGCTCCCAACTTAACTGGGAAAAAATAATTTTAAATACAATATGGGACTTTCTGGATGGTGGATTGGTAAATAAACGGCACTTTGTAAACAGCGGGTAGCCGGTGCTCATAAATTAATAACTAAAGGTGCTGCGGGATGGCAGATGTGCTGACTTACCTGATGAAAGCGACTCGGATCGCAAAATAAACGTGAGTCGTAAAACAAATAAACAAACAGAGTACTAATACATCTGAGTTATCGCTCGGTTACGTATCAAGAAAGCAGAGTGTGGTGAAAACTTGCTAGCTGTCAGGGTCTGGTTATAGAATAAATGTATGAAACTGAAAATTATAAAACCTTAGGTAGGTACGTCGAATTTAATGGGCGTCTGTATTAGTTGAATACAGGATCGTTGTCTGGAGGGATTTCTCGACTTTTTCGTACCTACCTAGTTTCCATGGCAATGCATTGGCTTGTTAAGGCTGCTATTTTTTTTACGTTTGGGCTTCAAACTTTGTGAGAAAACTATTGGATATTTCAATATTCTGAAATATAATATGTCTTTTTAACGTTATTACTCATGAGACTATGTTGTGATTTCACCATCGGTTAATTTTGGACAATTTTTTTTGTGACAAAAATCACTCGAGAGTAAAATCACAACATAGCCTCATGAGTAATGACGTTACAAAGGCATATTATATTTCAGAATATTTAAATATCCAATAGTTTTCTCACAAAGTTAGAAATCGGAACGTAAAAAAATAGCGAATGTGTGGTGGCCCATAATGCTTTGATTGGGTATTATACTCGTGGCCATATTTGGCGGGGGGAAAAATAGATATGTACTGTGAGACAGATATGGAAATATCTTCCCCATTTCCCTTCAAACCCCCTATTTGGATTATGTAAAACAGCGTAAGAGAACGTCAAAGTAATAATGTTATACGTAAGTTATGTAAGTTCATAAAGTCCCACTAGCAGAGATGAGTGCACATATAACTTTTATGAAAATAACAGTACTTGAACTCTTGAATAAGTAGGGCAAATCTGCCTTACGACGGTTGACTGAAGAACCTAGTCAACATCAGAGAAGAAAGCAAAGAAACGGGAAAAGGAAAATTGCCGTCTCTTGGTATAGTAGGAGAGACTGGGGGTATACGCCCTTGAAAAACGTTAAAAATAATAAGATTTTTTATCAGAAAGAATTCAGATAAGATGGAAAATGTGCAGTGTGTAATTTTAAATTTTGATATTTTGCCCACTGTATATAATTTGTAATAAATGTAGCTACTAGCGGGTCACATACAAATTTAGTATTCTTTATTTGTGTTTAGATTTCATTTTAATTATTGTGAGAGTATTAAGGCTGAATATACATTCGCTATTTTTTTACGTCTGGACTTCAAACTTTTTGAGAAAACTATTGGATATATAAATATTCTGAAATATAATAAGTAATGTCTTTTTAAAATTTCGGACAATTTTTTTGGTGACAAAAATCACTCGATCGTGACATCATGTCATGAGTAATGACGTTAAAAAAACACATTATATAACAGAATATTTAAATATCCAACAGTTTTCTCGCAAAGTTTGAAATCCGAACGTAAAAAAATAGCGAATGTATATTCGGCCTTAAGAGGCGAACGTCATAAATCGGGTGATATTCCCGTACGGATGAAGGTTTGGAATTTCTTACTGGGTAGTATTTTCGCCATTTTTCTAAATTCGAAAAAGTAGGTACCTACGTCTCTTTTGAATTCAGCGATGAACTTCGTCCCGGACATTATGATCTGGTGTATGGGGCAGTTCCTGGCCAGCGAAACTCATGCAGGCAAAAAAAGGGGTAATATGGAAAATCAGAGCCTACATAGAAAATTCAATATGAAGAAGGCAATTTTCACTCGATAGCGGGCGAGGGGTTAACCACTCGTTGGGAATAATTGGAAATCTTTATGAAATCTCAGGGAATCTTGGAATTTTTTGGAGTGATTACCCCTTCGGAGTTCATCTTTCTACGAATATCGTTCGGAATCCTTAGAAATCTTTATGGAATCTCAGGGAGTCTCTGGAGCGGGTGTCCACTGAAGTGGGTGCTAACGCGTTTGAGGGGCCATTGTGTTATGTCTGTATACGCGGGGACGGACTTCAAACATTTCTCCTCTGTGTAAACACAGCAGCGCGTGGTAGCAGTCATGACGTCATTACCTCCGACCACGGCTCAATCACATCAATTATATTATACTACATCGCTGTTGCCAGTTGGGCGCCACAAAAATGTTGCCAATATCGCAAGGTCTGGAAAAAGAACAATAACTGTTTTACAATCATTACTAGTCAGTTTTATAGAGATTTTTGAGGGGAAATCTCGTTGAGAATCTCTTGGGAATCTCAACGGGAATGTTAGGCAATCATTGAAATCTCAGGGAATCTTGGAAATTTCTAGAGTAATTAACCCTTCGTGGTGCATCTTTCCACGAATCTCGTTGAGAATCGCAGGCAGTCATTGGAAATCTTCATGCAATCTCAGGCAATCTCAAGGAATCTCTGGAGTGGTTAACCCCCCGGAGATTTTTTTCTATGTAACGCTCTCCAAAATGAAATATTGTATTTAAGGAGACGGAAAAGTAAATATTTTCTTAGCCCCTATATAGGGTTGTGACATGAGGGTGAAGTAGGGTACTATATAGACTACAAATATATTAAATGTAATCAAACTGAAGGTGGTAAATAAACATGAAACATCCGCATGTTTGTGCAACATGTTCAACTTCATGTAATGAAAAACAAATTTACTTTCTCATTTCATATGTGAATAGGGGAATGTTTAGAGCCAAAGAGAACGTGGAGGAATTCCACTGCTGGATTTGTCAGAAGTTCAATTAAGGAGTTTTAGTTTTCTCGTTGGTGCCAAGTTTTAGGAGTCTATAGAACCAAGGGAGAAAATTGAAAATTATTTGCCGCTAGCAATGAAATCACTAGTTGTAATGGGCTGCAGAAATACATCGTCCGTAAAATTCCAAGCCGAGGGGTTAACCACTCGTTGGGAATCTCTTTGGGAATCATTGGAAATCTTTATGAAATCTCAGGGAATCTTGGGATTTTTTTGAGTGGTTACCCCTTTGGAGTTCATCTTTCTATGAATATCTTTAGGAATCTTTTGAAATCTTTATGGAATCTCAGTGGAATCTCAAGGAATCTCTGGAGTGGTTACCCCCTCGTCCCAAGGTCAGTATTTTCAGCAATCTAACAGAGTAACGGAAAGTCAGTTTCCTTAGGGCCACTATCGAGTGGCCAATAATATGATGAATGGAAATGAATGAAAATTATACTACAATATTTAGGTAGGTACATAGTTACCTATATCATTACCAAAATGCCAAAATTGTGTACGAATCGCTGACAAAGTGACAATAGCGTAGAGCAACGTTCATTTATGTAAATTATAGAAAGGTAGGTATAAATAACTTTCATAACAATTTCTACCGTCATAATCCTCCTCATTTGAAGTGATGGGGTCAAAGTCATAATATTTTTACAAGCCTTTGTTAATTACATCTTAGTCACCATTTCACAATTGCAGCTCCCAAGACCCTCCACCCTAATGAAACCAATTATAATAGAACTCGCGTCCGAGGCTGGAAAATGCTAACTCAGCAATTAAAAAATACAGCCCCATCTCAACACGCCATTCATTACTTAACTATATTGGTACCTACCCAACAGTAATTATTTCTAAAAATAATGAACTTCCGAGACTTCCCCAAGAAAATTATGCGAAAGGGAAACCCGTGACACCCCGCTTGTATTACCAGTGATTTATTAAGGGTAGGTACTTTTTGACGGTGTTGGTGTTCGCTGGGTGCTGGGAAAAAAATTATATTAGAAGAAATTCAATTGTTTGTCAGACCAGTTCAACCGTACCTAGCGGTACGGACCGAAACTTGCAAATTTTACTTGGCTGTCGCGCCTGTCGCACCATAGAGAAAAAAAAAGAAATTGTGTTTCTTGCTGAAAGAAAATCTTTGCTGAACTTGTGTGACTTCTAATATTTCCGAGGGGTTCCTAAACACTCGTTGGGAATCTCGTTGGGAATCTTTGGAAGTCTTTATAGAATCTCAAGGAATCTCTGGAGTGGTTACTCGAGTATTTCTTTCATTTATTCCGTTTATTAGAGGGGTTTTCAGTTTTCATGACTTTACCATTTCTAGTAACTGTTCCAAAGGGTAGTGTAGTTATAGTCTAAGCAGAAAACAATTAGGATATAAAGAAGCGTCAAATAAACATACCCGAGGGGTTAACCACTCGTAGGGAATCTCATTGGGAATCACTGGAAATCTTTATGAAATCTCAGGGAATTTTTTGTAGTATGAATATCGTTGGGAATCCTTGGAAATCTTTATGGAATATAAGAGGGAGTCTCAAGGAATCTCTGGAGTGGTTACCCCTCGAACATACCTAATTATATAGGTAGATATATATATTTTTTCAGCTCCTAGAAGACTTCTCAGCCGAAAACCTAGTCCGTCCTTTTGGTGCAAAAAATGCAAGCATATTGAAAGGACTTGACTGAACTGTGTCTAAACAGTCTAAACTGACCGTAAAGAGACAGTAACGGGCACAGCAGCTCTATTACGGAACATTTTATCACGCGTGATAACCGCGTGATAAACATTTTCAATGCTATTTTCCCTATGTTTTCGTGATAACTGCGTGATCACGCGTGTTTAAAAGATCCATAATAGGGCTCCTAAGTAGAAGTAGCTATACCTACTGACCCATTTGTGGTACTTAATTAAAACACTGCCATCACAACAGCTTTTGAATATGAAACTCAAAACCAGGGCAGTTCATTATTCATAATTCCAATTTCAATATACTTACGGCTTATCGGCAACAGGAACAGAAGAGCACAAGTTCAATTCAAGGATTAATTTACGTACCTATTTACCGTTATTTTCATTACATGCAGCCCCCGTTCAAGTTATTTAAGGGTCCGCTTAACCTGACGATGCATTTTTTGCCGCCCATAAGATTAACATTGCGTGCGGCGATTCATTTTCAAGGTTTACCCTTGGTTGGAAAGACACAAAATTTTGCCTGTACCTAGCCCTAACAATGTTGTATAGGTCTTCATCAAAACAGATTTCCCAATTTCTCACTGGCTTCTTTTATTGCAACTGTTTTGCAAATGCTAGCATCGCATACCTCAATTTTTTAAGGGGAAAAGTGCAAAAAATGCATCGCCAGGTTAAGCGGACTCTTAAGTCCAACTCAACTGTTCCATCGAAACCGCTTAATTCTTTTTAGGTTTTTTAAAGTCGTTGGGCAAAATATCGATTTTGAAATTGAAAAAGAAATGACATTTGGATTTGAGAAAAAAGAAATTTACAAGACTCTATTCTTTGTAGTGTGAAGTACTTACGAGTTCCATCGAAGCGCGTAGCGATGGTATCAAGGAAAGTGTTTTGTGGCGCCAAAAGTCCTTTTCTGGCTGGCATTGGTCCAGTAGAGCGTCCCCGCGTCCACGTTCCTATAACAAACACAAATATTAAACATCTTGTTTAAAACGGTTGTTGTTATTAGTACCTAGTAGATAAAAAAAAGAACTTCAAGTTTCTTCAACCTGAAACACGGGGGTAACCACTCAGAGATTCCTTGAGATTCCACTGAGATTCCATAAAGATTTCCAAAAATTCCCAACGATATTCATAGAAAGATGAACCCCAACGGGGTAACCGCACTCCAAAAAATTCCAAGGTTTCCTGAGATTTCATAAAGATTTTCAATGATTCCCAACGAGATTCCCAACGAGTGGTTAACCCATTGACCTGAAAATAGGTAGGTACCTATAGGTACATACGAGATGTCATAAAATTATTTAATCTGTGTATCCTCCTTACAAAAACACCATCCCGCAAAATTGGGTTTTTTTGCACAATCCCTGTACCTATACTCGTACATATACAATACCTATACATTTTGAAAATAGACAAGTAACAAAAAAGAAGGTGTGCCTCTCAGTGGCCAAGTGGTTAAGGGGTCCGCTTTGTGTCCTGACAGGTCCGGGTTCGAATCCGGCGGAACGGAAAAATTTTCCGCTTCCGACATGGATGTATTGGCTTCGGCCCACTACTAAACTGGCTTCGGCCCACTCATATTCGGCTTCGGCCGTAGTAGTATGGTGAAAATCTTTTCTTTAGAGTGAGAGGTGGTGAAATTGGCCGCTGATATAAAGAACGGCTTGCACGAATGGAAATGTCGATGCATGGAAAATGAGCTGACGCTTTCCACTGTTTTCATCAGCTCCACGTCAAACTATAAACTTGGCTCGATAAGCATTAAGCATCACCATTAAACTTTTTCATATGTGCAGTCTTTATGGGGGAGTCCATTTATGTATATCACAGGACAGCTATCAGCATTGCTCCATAAGACGCCATCGTAATATCAAAACATGGTGCACTTGCATCGTTCGGCTTGGATTATAAACTGTCTGCACCGGACGTCGTGACTTATATGAAGAGTCTCCATGTCTGATTCATGGAGAATGACGGGGAAGCCTGGCACTGCATGATGTCTGATGTTTTTGGTAGCAATATGGATTTGCGGGAGGCAAAGAATCTGCCTACAAGAGGCACCAGGTCAGTTTTTCTGATACTGTTCGTGTGAAAGTCGAAGAGTTCAGACATAATAAATTTCTTTGCACAAAAACGATTTTTTTGTTAACTAGTCAACTACAGTTTCGCAGTATAAGTCCGAATGAAAGAAATGGTCCAATAGAACCTTTCCAGTGCCTCTCAGTGGGTGAGTGATCAAGGGGTCCGCTTTGCGTCCTGAGAGGTCCGGGTTCGAATCCCGGCGGAACGGAAAATTATTGTATTGGCTTCGGCCCGCTACTAAACTGGCTTCGGCCCACCCATATTCGGCTTCGGCCAAAAAATGTAACAACCAACTCATCGGCGCATATGTTCTCTGAACGTCGCGCGTTTAAAAAAAAAAACCTTTCTAGTTACCCCAAAAAGCAATTTCACATATGTGATCGAGCAAAGACACCAGCAGCAAACAAAGTCTGACGATTCTCAAAGAACTTGTTTATTTACGTTTTTACTTTCTCGCTAGCCATACATGGCGAGAAAGTATTGTTTTCGTGCAAAATTTCGAAATTGAGATTTTGGGTTTCCCATGATCCTGGGGGTCCCCTGAGTCGAAAAAAGTGGTTTCTGGAAAAAGTCTGTCCGTCCGTCCGTCAGTCCGTGCAGTGCTCTAGCGCCTATACCGTTCATCCGATTTTGATGAAATTTGGTATGGACCTGTCTAAAATCACTGCCGAGGGGTATTTCCAAGGATTTTTTGATTGGTCAAAAATTGCTGCCGCTATTGTCAAAAAACCGCCAAAATAATTCAAAAATCGTGTTTTTGGTTAGTTAGACAAGCGCCGACGGTACACTTTTCAATCTATAACACTGAAAAATGGCATGTGTGTTGACAAATAGATGCTTCGAGGTCATTTTCAACTAAAATTGAATTGGTTGGAAATTACGGCCGTTCTGGACCAAAGTTCGATCGTTTTAGCGCCATTCACATTTATTGACCGATTGTCATGAAATTTGGTAAATTTGTGTAGAACCATGTAACTTAAACATTTGTTGAACAGAATTTTGTTATCTTCAAAATTACGGCCGTTCTAGTGTCGAAAATGAGTTGAGAATGAGAAACCAAGTTTTTGAATGGTCGGAACGCATTTGGGACTACAGTAATAGAATGACAGCCATGAAACTTGGTATGAGTGATCTCAGATAGATGCTCTTGGGTCATTTTCAACCGATTTTGGATTGAGTGAAAATTACACCCGCAAAAAAAATCTAAAATTCTAAAAAAAAAAAAAAAATCAGATGGGGCGAGTAAGTTAAGTGCGACTGTTGTCGGACCCTTTATTTATTAAACGACCGTATAGCTGAACTTGAACCTGTTACCCTTCCCAGGTGGAATTTTCATTTAATCATACTTGAGGGAGAGGGCCGAAGCCAGTTTAGTAGTGGGCCAAAGCCAATACATCCATGTCGGAAGCGGAAAATTTTTTCGTTCCGCCGGGATTCGAACCCGGACCTCTCGGAATTCCGCAGGGGCCAGTTACCTATTTCAGAACCAAAGTAGAGTCACAGAAGTTCAAAATAACGACCTGAGGAGCTCATGAATAATAATACGTCAAAACCCAGGGAATGTGCGGTGCGTTTGACTCCAAAGGGTGTTAACAGGGCTCGGCAGTCACAGAGACAGGGAAGCCGCGCTATTTTACCGCTCCTCTCACTACAAGCGAAAATTTATTATTTGCTGAAATTTGCTTACTCTTAAATATCTTTTTAGATATCAGCAAATGTATTTCTCATATATACCTACACTGTAAGGACCAATAAGGACCCTCTCAGTTTGATCGACATGTTCCGTTTGGGTATAAGGAAGGTACCAGGGGGCACTGTTAGCCAGGGTATCTGAATGTAAAGAATCCACAGAATAAGAAAGTGTAAGAAGGAGTAATGGCGGTAAAAACGAATGAAAATTCTTAATCAAGCCATTTAGAAGTCATTACCTTGATTCAGTCAAGAGCGGTCTCTATAAACACATTAAAAATGGAACAAAGATAAACTTTTCAAAGTAACACAATTAACTGTTATTCAAAAGGTGAAATAATTTGCCTAAATTTGCCTAAGAATTCCCCGAAAGTCTTTAAAAGCGAATTCCAAAAAATTCAGAGATATTTTTTGTAATTAGAAGAGAAAACTCTTGAAAAACTCTCCAAGAATTCTGGAGCATTGATTCCAGTCGCTTTCAGTGCTGGAGCAGTGCTGGAGCTTTCAACCTAAATGGCAGCGGAGCAGGTCGAGTGAATTAGCGAATGGACGAATGCCAAGCTCAGATTAATGACGTTCCATCTTATTATTGAAAACCCCCGTGAATAATTATATTATCTCAAAAACCTTCTGTACACCAGTACGCCATTAATCATCTGCTTTTCAGGTATCTACACTAACAGCTTCCGTAATCCTCATCACTACGGCTATCGGGATTTGGAATCTTCACAGTCGGTCGTGACCGTCCAGTGTCCTGCTGAACATTGTACTATGTAAACGAGGGGTTAACCACTCGTTGGGAATCTCGTTGGGAATCATTGGAAATCTTTATGAATCTCAGGGAATCTTGGAATTTTTTTAGAGTGGTCACCCCTTCGGGGTTCGTCTTTCTATGAATATCGTTGGGAATATTTGGAAAGCTTTATGGAATCTCAAGGAATCTCTGGAGTGGTTACCCCCTCGTATGTAAAGCTCCTCCTTTTATGTTCAAGAGCATGAACAAGTTTAAAATATTAACTCTGAAAAAACCCTCTAGCACAACAGCCGAAAAATAAAAGTTGGCCCAATTTCCTCTTAGCATTAACCAGTCTCCTTTTCTCGAAAAACAAACCAAATTTTCTGTCTTCTTTCGAGCTTTGACGTAAGCTAGTGAAGAAACTTTCTACTCCTCGCCGTAAATTTTCTCGATAAGTTACACCACCCAACCTGGAAACCGTCCAGAGTGGCTCCTGGCTATGGCGCGGCGTAGACTTCGCGCCGGGAAGATCAAAGCATTGAGACGTCTTTCAACTACAGTAAGACGGTCGCCAGCTCCTCAGTAGATAGACTCAGCTGTTTTTATTTATTTAGAACCACTGAAGTGCCCCTCTATTACGGCCAACAAGTCAAAACACCATGTTCCATATGTTCCTCACGGACTTCTATTCGCTTTCGCGCATCTTTTCGGTAAACAGATGTTCAGCAGATTTAAATGATTCGGAAAGTCATAGAGTTATGTTAAGGGGGGGGGGGGGGGGGGGCAGCGGCAAGCAAAGAATATCGTACCTACTTCCGTCACAAAAAAAAAAGTGTCCAAAATTAACCGATCGTGAAATCACAACATAGCCTCATAAGTAATGACGTTAAAAAGACTTATTATATTTCATAATTTTTAAATATCCAATAGTTTTCTCACAAAGTTTGAAATCGGAACGTAAAATAGTAGCAAATGTATATTCAGCCTTAACGGTTATACCAAACTCAAAAACTCGGTAGGTACCTTATCTATCTTTTGCATGATCTTGGACAGTAATTCTCTCTTTACTATGGAAAGTAAAAATTTATAGTCGCTGTTTGTTTTGTGAAATTAAATTACTCTTGAAAAAGGTGTGAAAACTTGTTAATTTCTTTCATAACTTCGTTCTTTTTCATAAGAAGATATACGTTTCAGTATGAAAACTTTCCCCCCGATCATCCAAATTACAAAATGCCGACAGAAAAGCTCACATATGTAGTCAGAATTTTCCCCCAGGTTTTTTCCGGTCTGGAAAGTAAATCATTTTTCACCTAAAGAGAATTTTTGAATCTGACTCGAGATTTTCCCGTTTCCCTCACTAGTGAAGTGTGCTCAACGGATTTTTCCCGTGCTTTCCCGTGCTTTCCAGTCAGAAATTACCATATCATTTTTATTCCTTTTTCCTCCAGTGGGAATTTAAAATAGAACCTAAGTTTATTTATTAATTATTTCCACGTGAAGGGTAGTTTTTGTGCTGAATTTTTTTTGCCTGCATGCTCTTTACCGAGCTCTGCAGTTTGCACTTTGCAGTTTACTAGGGGGGGGGGGGGGGATATTAAAAACATTTTTTTTTTTTAATAATTAAGGTTACGGTTACTTACTCCCCACCCTGTGAAAACTGTGACATGACATGACACCTCTGCTGGCTACCCTAAGAAAATGAGCAAAGTCGTAGGTACAAATTTCGATTTAGAATAGTAATTTTGCGCGATCAGAATACTTTCCAAAGTTCTTCATATACTTACATGGGATAGTAAAAACAACACCATGGCTGCTGACATACAGTTCGAACGGCAGGTTGCTTACATTTTTAACTTCAAATTTTTAAATCCAAAACTATAAATGTAGATATGTAGGTACATCAGGATAGGGATAAGGACCCCCTCCTTCTTAGTGTCCGAATCAAGGTGATAGCCCTCAGCATGCAACTGTAATTATTTTCAGTATTCCAGTGAAGTTCTATTCTGGAGCATCCATCCATGAGACATATTGAAGGATTACCGACGATACTCCAGCCTGAAAGAGGAGTTTCTCACAAATTAAAAAATTCAGGGACGTAACCACTTACCGAAATTATTGCTAAACTGACGAGACGGTCAGGTAGAGTTTTTGGAGCGGTGGAAGAAGCGCGGGGCACAAACGCACGAACGCACGCGAGCACGTACGAAATGAACGTGAACGCGAGGAGCACAAGACTACCCGAACGGTCCTGCGAACGCCGAACGCCCGGGCACTGCTCCCGCGCACGCGTACTCATCTGAACCTGTACGAGAAGACGAGGAAACCTGTAGGTAATTGCCAGGGGCTGGCTTTGTTAGTAGTTAGTAGGAAACCAGATAGGTAGGTACATGCTGCTGCTGCTGAGGGTTGGGGGGGACAAGTCCAGCAACTAGACCGTTTTCAAGAACTATCCATTGTGCTCAGCTGGCAGCACTACCAAATACCAGCTCCCCAGCCATCGAGTAAACGATGGGGACCTAAAGTTTTAGGTGGGTTCCGAACCACCACAGCCTCGATATACATTTCACTTGACATGCTGAACATATCAGAGGTGAATGCCAATCAGAAAAACTTTTTGGTCTGATCGGGATCGAACCGGTGTGACCCGGCTCTCACTGCTCCTCAAAAGTTGACCATTTAGTCCACTCGGCTATCGAGGCCGTCAAGGTAGGTACATATATTTTTTATTTTTAACATTCATGGCCAAGGAACAAGCTATTTGTGCTAGGGGCTGGGGTCAAGTCCAAAATAAGGCAACAGCTAGCGTCCAACTAAGATCGCGTTTACATGCACTTTCTTCTCTATTTGCATCTGTAAATTTTATGCCCCTCTCAACCAAATCTCAACCATAGGTCTATCTGTGCTAGTCTTCTTCCCCAGACAATATCATATTTTGGATATAAAAACCACTAATCTCACCTGCGTACAAAGTAAGTTCCATTGGAGAGAAACAGCCAAGAAGTCGCCTGTTTCCCCTGCATAACCATGGAGTGAACCTGTGACTATAGGTCAGTCATTCGTCGGATTCTAAGAAGGCATATAGCAATTATGTAGATACTTACCAAGGGAATACTGACTTGATAACCTGGGAGTCAATAAGCGCTTAAGAATTGACATCCACGCGGAAACCCTCGTATACGGCCTCGATAGCCGAGTGGACTAAATGGTCGACTTTTGAGGAGCAGTGAGAGCCGGGTCACACCGGTTCGATCCCAATCCTACCAAAAACTTTTTCTGCTCGGCATTCACCTCTGATATGTTCAGCATGTCAAGTGAAATGTATATCGAGGCTGTGGAGGTTCGGAACCCACCTAAAACTGTATGTCCCCATTGTTTACTCGATGGCTGTGGAGCTGGTATTTGGTAGTGCTGCCAGCTGAGCACAATGGATAGTTCTTGAAAACGGTCTAGCTACTGGGCTTGTCCCCCCAATCCTCAGCTATTATTATATAGACCATCGTATACCTACACTTAAAAACGTCACTATAGTTTTATAGGCAAAACCTATGGAAACCATGGTGGAAAAAATGTATGCATGGAAATAAAAATAGAATGTACACTCGCGATATTTCCCTTGTGGCGAACTCAGGAAAACATAATATTGTATTGCGTTGAGGTGACTGCCCTTTTAGATCAATAGCAACGAGGAATCAAAAGAAAAGTTCGGCAAGGGGAGGGGGATAACCGAGGGATAACGCTAACGCCCCCACCTTATTACCCTACTTTCTCTCCAAAAGCTTTACACTTGATCGATTTATTGCGTGTTACACTTCTTTTTGAGTCAGGGAAGAATGAAAAGTCGCGGATAATTTGTTTTACCTGGATAGGTAATACCTTAGGACCTGACGAGAACAAAATTATACAGTCCTGACCAGACATGGGACCTGCAAAACAATTGTAGGTATCGGTAGTGCTACTGCGATACTTACCAGAAGATTTAAAATACACAGATACCACTTACTGGAGGTAGAAAAAGAACGGTGAAGCTGGATACCTACTTGTAAATCGCATACCTCTGGACATGTTCTCCAGGCGTCATCCCAAATGGACTTCATATAGACAAGGTTAAAGGGCTTGTTTATTCTATTGGACTATAATGTGCTCGAGAAGAAGTTAGAAATGTAATGCAAACGAAAGTCAGTACCTAACTGATTATTTCAGTAGGTATGTGGCCGAGATGTCGAGGGGTCAGCCTTTTGTCCTGAGCTGAGAGATCGGAGTTGGACTCCTGGCGTAAGCGATATTTTCCGCTTATAAAATATGCATCACATGGCTTTCGGCCCACTCCTAACCTAACTTCGGCTGGTTTCTGTTCGGCTTCGATTCGACTCCTGGGGTGTTATGTACCTAACCAACTACCGGGCGCTCTGTAAATAAAGGGTTCGACAATGGTCGCACTTGACTTTCTCGCAATTTTTATCGAAAATTTGTTTTTTTTTACGTAAATAATTGGCAGAATTTTAACTTTTTCTCAAAAGTATTTTGCCTCACAATGGGCGATCCTTTTAGGCACCTGCATACCGAATTTCAAACATATCCGTCAAACAGTGAAGTGTCGTTCGACGCGCAAAGTATATGTTTTCTATTTTGCATGTCACCGTCTTAATTTTTAAGTAAATGAAAATCTATTGAAAATGCCCTTGAAGCATCTATCTGAGACCACTTTCACCAATTTTCAAGAAAATCCGTCGATTAGTGTTGTTGCAAATGTGACCTAACCAATCAAAAACGGGATTTCCATTTTTGAAAAATTTTCCTACGATAATGCCAATATTGGCCCAAATTTTTGGCCCATCTCAAAAAGAATAAAAGTGATCCTGTAGCATCTATTTGGGAACACTATTGCGAAATTACAAGGATCTAACTTAATAACTGTAGTGCCAAATCCGTCTTGACCAATAAAAAACGAGATTCTAGTTTTTTTCCTATTTTTGACTTTATTTTGCCTATATTGGCCGCAATTTTGAAATGATTGAATATTTCTTTGACAGACCTTTAAGTAATGTTATTAAGCACAAGTTTATGGATTTTTGTGAAATTCCGGCTAATACTGTTCATGGGGCCAAGGTTTTCACGTATGGGCCAATTTTGGCCCAAATTTTTGGCTTATCTCCAAAACAATAAAAATGATCCTGGAGCATCTATCTGGCAACACGACTGCAAAATTTGAAGGTTCTAACTTTATTACCGTACCGTGAAATGCATCTTGAGTAGACAAAAACACGATTTTGAATTTTTTTTGACACTTTTTTGACAATAGTGGGCGCAATTTTTGAGTAATCAAAATTAAATTAAAAATGTATCTTGGAACTGATTTTAGACATCTATATTCTGAATTTGAGCCAAATCGGTTGACTGGTGTGACCTGTAGCCGCGCTACAGACAAACGGACGGACGTACGTACGTACGTACGTACGTACGTACGTCGGACGGACATGACCTAAAAACCATTTTTTTGGTATCTAGGACCTCTGAAACGCCTTTTGCAATGAAAATCTCAAAATCGAAATTTCGCACGATAACATAACTTTCTCAGCCCATGTATTACATACGGGCGAGAAAGTAAAAATATATTAAAAAAACTGTATGTTGTGTAATGACCTGTTTAAATGACCTGATTATCTTATCAAATTATCTTCAAGAAAGAAGGATGCGGCGGGGCTGCAGTAAAGCCAATACGACACGTGGACCTGTGCGTGTGCCAAAAGTTCAGTGCCCCCAAACACTGGAAAACATGGCGTGGCGATGCCGCCCTGCTGTGCCTGCCACCAAATTTTAGGTCATTCCATAAGCCCTGCACGCGTGCGGCCCTTTATCGCTTTGGAAATTGGCTGCTTTTTCTTTCAATCCAACACTCTAAATCGCAATGCTCCCGCGTTCAGAGACGTCTAATTACTTTTTACGTACCTAATTTCATTGGCACAACAGAAAGCCAAGATATTTCTGTTATAAAGTGGTAAGTAGGTGGTAGTAAGATAAGCAGGGCAATTTTATAATAATACCTAGGTATTTCGACTCACTGTATTTAGATAGCTATAGGTACTATAATAACTAGTTCGGAGGTACCTAGGTATCATAGACGAAGATCTTGACGTGCTTTTCTGGGGGAAATGAGGAGGGAAGCAAGGCATTGTTCGAATTATTAAGATATTCTTATAAGAAATTATTTACGTAATAATATTTTTCAAATTTATATACCTAGACACTATAGGTACCTTGGTTCCTAGGTAGGTACCTATGTTGTTCGGCTCGTTCTCGTTGCCTTGTGATGAAAATTTCCACTTACTCTTTTGTCCCACAAATCATGAGGGGTGAGGGGCGTATGCCCCCTGTGCCATGTGCCCCTCCCTCTCCCTGACCTGTCGTAGAAATCATAACCATAACTCTATGCGAGAAGAGTGTGTACCTTTTAGACCTTCAGATACTGCAGACACCCTCAATACCAAGTTGGCCACACAAAATGTTGTAAAGCCAGAGGCATATCACCCATTTTATGTTAAGCCAATGTTAAATTAGAAATATATGCTGGAATAGAAGCCACAATCTTACATTGAAACCTACAATTGCTGTAAAATAGGATTTGGAGGAAGTCATCATCAACTAGAAAGAAACCGTTAACAAACGGACAACAATTTCCCACAGAGCGGGAAGAGCATCAATTCTACTGTGTCTGTTTTTGTCATCCCAAATGCTCAAATGTGCAAAAATAATTTTTATTTAATATATTTTATATTATTATTTATTTTTAGAGACTAAAAATATTCCTCATATTTAACAAAAAAATATATTTTTAAAAATTTTAAAAATCGATACGTTTGCAAAAAGCGCGCAATTCGATCAGCTGTTCAAGATGGCGGAACAACAAGAAGCAAGATGAGTGTGTTAGATATCCTTTCACGTTTTTTCACTTTTATAATGGAAATAGTGCTCTTTGGTCGAACGAAACTGTCAAATACAATAAACATTTACATAAAAAGCAATACTGGAGGCACAATTTCAGTGGATTTGGACCCGAAGTGGGATATCAAAAATGTGAAAGAGATAGTTGCGCCTAAATTTGGGCTGGCGCCAGACGACATGAAAATTATTTTCGCCGGAAAAGAACTGCTTGATTCTACTGTTATTGAGGTAAGTTTTTTTGAGTTAATTACTTGGTTATGGAAATACCTATGCATGAAATTTTTCAGTCTCTCGCACTAACCCCTCCTAAATGCCATCTCTGCCAGTTTACATGTCTACGTTTCTACTTACCTACTCCAGCCCGGGCAACAAGTACCTACCTACTCTTGGGTTGGAATATCATATTTCATCTCATGATACAGAATGTCCTGTTAGCCTGCTATACTGAGGTTAAAATGCAATGTCCCAAGTGTCCCTGAGGTACCTTTGTGTATATGCTAGCACAAGCTTTGAGGGTCACGGATTATTTAAGAAAGCTTTGTGTGAACATGTAAGTAAGGGTCCGATTACACCTTACAATAAATATATGATCCTATTTTTTTAGCATCAAAAAATTTTTAGAAAAACTGTAATACACTTTACAATAAAAATAGGATCATGTTTAGCAGTGACGCCAACTTGACATGGTAAAAAAATAGAATTTTGAAGATTTTTAGGGTCCTTTTTTGAACCGTTTTAGGTTAGATAATTTCTGCTATATTCTTTCAATTCATCGTTATAAGAAATTCGTACTCCTCCACATTTTCTATTAAAATACGGGTCATTTCCATTCCACTTACCTCAGCCGCCATTTTCAACGGGCTAACCCAACAACAACAAACACATCGCAGCCTACAGGAAGGTAGTCGCAGCAGTTATGATACAATTTGTACCGGCCGATACAAATTGTATCATAATTGACTCAATTCACTTTACACCTTACAATTTTTCTTGATCATATTTTTTTATGATCCTATTTGGATTGGAAATTGTAAGGTGTAATCGGGGGCTAACACCTCATAAGTTATTGCGCTTAAAACACCGATGAATATCTGAGCTAGTTATTTATTTATGTATATCCCAAGAAAAACTTAGTAGTCTCCATTTTTCAGGATTGTGATCTCGGAGAGCAAAGTATCCTTCATGCCGTCCGAGTTAGTAGAAGGCAGCATAGAGCGAGCAAACCATTGTGTGAGACACTCGAAGAACTCACCGATGCAGACTCCTCGAGCGAGATGGCGGACGGCGACATGGAACCTGATCCCCTAGTTCCAGGAGCTGACCGAACGAAAGCACATTTTTTCGTTTATTGTCCCTCCTGTAAAGTCATGAAAGTGGGGAAGCTGCGTGTTCGCTGCGCTACATGTCGGTAAGTAGGTACTTAGTTTCCTTGCTGTTACAACACCTACAAGATAATAAATCTTGTTTATTTGTGTTAGAAAACAACTGGATTAAGTTACAGAAAACAACAAATTCCATACTTTTTAAACCGATAATAGTGTGGCATTTATTTATTCCTTTAACCAGACCTGATGGTTTGCCCCTACCGACTGAATGAATAACATCTTTGTATATTATTATCTACCTATCTGTGTATCGTATAACTTGAACTCTGAACTGAAATCGCAGGAGTGGCGCTTTCACAGTAGACAACGACCCTCAGAGCTGGACCCACGTCTTGGAGCGGGAGCAGATAACAGGCGAGTGCCATAACCCAGGCTGTGGAGGCTTCTTCGCTGAGTTTTTCTTCAAATGCTCAGAGCACGTGTCGCAAGGGGAGGAAGATACCGCCGTGCCTTTACATCTCGTCCGTACCAACACCCGTGGTGTTCCTTGCTTAGCCTGTACTGATGTCTGGTAAGTGGGGGAGTCAACAAGGAACTATACTGCGGTGCAAGGGATAAGGAAATGCCTGAGGCGACGACCCAGCAAGTGGCAGGGTGACCAAAATAACTCCACCCCAGTGTAGGCAGGTGACGTCACCACCGGCTATTCCTATTACATTGCAGTACACTTTGGTCACCGTGCCACTTGCTGGGTCGTCGCCTCAGGCATTTCCTTATCCCTTGCACTGCAGTATAGACGGTACATGGTGGGGACTTATTTTCTTCGCCTGCAAAAACCATGATTATGTAATTCCAGAGTTGGTGTACATGCGTTTTACTTTGCCTGCAAAACTATGATTATGTAATTCGTGCATGAATTTCGTTTTCCTACGAAAACCGTAAA
The DNA here is from genome assembly GCA_950004255.1 of Mesopsocus fuscifrons. Taxonomy (NCBI): domain Eukaryota; kingdom Metazoa; phylum Arthropoda; class Insecta; order Psocodea; family Mesopsocidae; genus Mesopsocus; species Mesopsocus fuscifrons. Next base: position 7,443,488 of record OX465380.1, read on the forward strand.
TAAAGCAATTATTCAAAAGTTGGCAGCTGTTTTGTCAGTACAGGTACCTGTATCTGTGTACTGAAATTGTCGTTGGCAAAACTCTAGTGGTAGGACAATGTTTTTTGATGACTTCTTTCCCAGGGAACTATCAGAAACCAGTTTAAAATGTGATTCAACAATAAAATATGTCAGCCAGTTAGTTTTGAGTAATCAGTGTTGATTGTGTTTACAGTGATCCAGCCCTGGTATTTCCTTGCAATGCGGGTCACGTGACGTGCATCGAATGCTTCCAAACGTACTGCAGTTCACGTCTGCGAGAGCGACAATTCTTTTCGCACCCTGAGTTCGGTTATACTCTACCCTGCCCTGCTGGCTGCTCCGATTCATTCATCTCGGAGGTATACACTACCTGTATGTCATGGTCCGTCATATTCGAATATTAATTTAAAATAAATTAAAAAAATATATGCTAAATAATTTTCAAGACGTGTCACCTATTACAGGTAATTTGACAATTTTTTTTTTGTTTATTTTACGTGCGACGTTTAGAGAATGTATGCGCCGATGAGTTGTTTGTTAGATTTTTTAGACGAAGTGGCCGAAGCCAATTTAGTAGTGGGCCGAAGCCAATACATCCATGTCGGAAGCGGAAAATTTTTCCGTTCTGCCGGGATTCAAACCCGGACCTCTCAGGACACAAATTTTTTTTTTTTATAGGTGCACCATTTTCGGCTCCTGACTGAAGCCCAGTATGAACAGTATCAGCGTTACGCGACGGAAGAATTCATCCTGCAGGCAGGCGGCGTTCTTTGCCCTCAGCCAGGGTGTGGAGCGGGCATCCTGGTTGATCCTAACTGTGATCGCGTTCAGTGTCTTCATGGCTGTGAGGTGAGGATTGGTTTCTATAAGTAAACTGTTGCATATTTATATTTGTTCTGAAATTTGTAGTGATTTTTATCAACATTTTTTGCTGTAGATTCCTTGATCGTAAAATCACAAACTTTTTTCAGGCGTTAAAAAACACAGTATGTCTCAGAAAAAATAAATATTCAACAGTTTTCTTATTGTATGGAAACGTCAACAAACAACAGTGTAGTTGGACTTAAAGATAAGTTTTTCTCGCAGTTAAGAGGCATTTTTCCCATTCTCTGGTGTTACCTCATGGTAACTAGAACCTAGAACTGAGCAGAAACAAGTGACTCTTCAAAAACGATTGATTGCCCTGTATTGTTTCGAATGAACCATATCATACTTACTACCGGTAGTCGAAAAAATAACTCACTTCTCGGATGGTGAGAACACACCAGCTGCTACCAGTGCCGCATTAGAATATAATTTTCTTAGCTTGCCAACTGTTCTGTTCTAGTACGTGTTCTGTGCCAAATGCCTGCAAGGGTATCACCTCGGAGACTGTGCGGAGCCTGGGACTGGGGTGCCGGCTAGCGGCTCCTGCGAATATTCGGTGGATCCTGAGCGCGCTGAGAAAGCGCGATGGGACGAGGCGTCGTCCGTCACCATCCGCGTTATGACGAAGCCTTGTCCCAAGTGCCGCACGCATACTGAGCGCGATGGTAACTTTCACTGACTATTATTTTGAGTAGGTGCCACAATTCGGTTTCGATCCAACTCGGCTGTTGTGTCGAAATGGTCTTACTATTTTCTCTTGAGATTTTGGCTGATAACAATTAGACTATGAAACTGTTGGATATTTTGTTGGTCTTGTAGTGTAGTAAGTCACTTTTACATGATAAGCCAGGTTTTTTATGTGTAAAAATTTCGAACTGTCGTTGCTGGCTATCGGTTCCATGTCTTTGCTGGCTATCGGTTCCAAGTCTTTGCTGGCTATCGGTTCCATGTCGTTGCTGGCTATCGGTTCCATGTCTTTGCTGGCTATCGGTTCCATGTCTTTGCTGGCTATCGGTTCCATGTCGTTGCTGGCTATCGGTTCCATGTCTTTGCTGGCTATCGGTTCCATGTCTTTGCTGGCTATCGGTTCCATGTCGTTGCTGGCTATCGGTTCCATGTCTTTGCTGGCTATCGGTTCCATGTCGTTGCTGGCTATCGGTTCCATGTCTTTGCTGGCTATCGGTTCCATGTCGTTGCTGGCTATCGGTTCCATGTCGTTGCTGGCTATCGGTTCCATGTCTTTGCTGGCTATCGGTTCCATGTCGTTGCTGGCTATCGGTTCCATGTCGTTGCTGGCTATCGGTTCCATGTCTTTTTTCTGTGTATTTCTTGTTTTGCTTTGTGTCTGGAATCTCTCTCATTTTGTTCTGTATTTTTAGGTGGATGCATGCATATGGTCTGCACAAGAGCGAACTGTGGTTATCATTGGTGCTGGGTGTGCCAGGGGCCGTGGGAACGGGAATGCATGGCGAGCCACTGGTTCGGCTGAAGAGCCTACGCGGGAGAACGCAAGACTCGAGACTGCGACCCTCTTCGTTAAGGTAAGATTTCATTATTTTTAATATTTATTGTAAGCCGTCTATATTATCGAATGTGGAAGGGGATCCATGACAACTCCGGTTATTCTTCCAGCTGCAATTAGTTTTGTGTAATGTTTGTTTGAAAATTGACAACTGTGGAACTCGGACGATTTGATGATTTCGATGTTTTTATTTACGTAGCTGGCGATTCTTCATTTGTTGCTATCCATCCATGAAGGAGAATAGTGCTATATGCTAACAATGTCCAAGAAATTGGAAGATGTCTGTTTTTTCGAAGCTAAAGAATAAATATCTATGTTTCCTAATGCGGGGCTTTTCTGACATGTGTCTCGGACCTTAAGGGTGTAATAACATTTCTGAATATCCGGTGTGCCTCCTTTGTTTTCAAGTGTATACAGTCTAGCGACTTGCGTTTCCCTGGCGCTCGGTACTGTTTTTGGTCTAAATCATCTCTCTGCTCTTCTGTCACTGCACTGGGCAAGGAACACTGGCATGTGCCTCGTTATTGTGTCTATTGAAGCGCAGCGTGGTGTCACGGTTGGTAGGACTGTCCTGCCCGCGCGCCACACGTCCTTCGCATTAAAATACTCAATGGTCAGCCTGGCAGTCGGTAGTCCTGTGCCACAATATCGGTTTTTGTGGCTGAGGAAAGCGGTTGCAGAGCATGGTACCAGTTACCCAATCTTACGTTAATTGTTGGTTGTTGTTGGCGTTTAGGAACTTGCCCTAGAATCCTTTAGGTTACGTCCAGGGTGGCTGGCGATATATCTGCGGGATAGTTAGTGTAAGGTAGCCTCGTTCATCGTGATGGGGACCTACAGTTGCACATTTCACATGGGTTCAATTACTTAATACCTTAATTGGTGACCAAGCTGTCAGTATTCTTCAGAATTCAGTTATCTAAGTATAGAGAGTGTTCAGTCGAGGCTGAGTTTACAGTTTTATTTCTCTAGATTCCCTCAATCTTCATGTCGGAAAATGAAATTCTGAAAACTTATTCTATATTTTAGTTATATTTTTGATAGATAGACAAATACAAGAATTGCATCGGGAGCACGTGTTAGCCTCTGTTCGAGTTTAGTAAAGCTTTTTTGCCCTCTTTATTTTTCTCTCTGTCTCTGCCGTTGTTATTGTTATTATTGCTGTGTTGATTGTCGTCATTTCTGTTGTCATTTCGATCTTCATTATTCATTGGGTCGTCCCAGTCATCGCAAGCCTGAAAAAAGGAGCAGTTATTGCGTTTGTCCATCACTTAGATATTCCGTTAACATACTTTCTAAACATAGCACCATAGTTCTGAGGGTCGTCTTCAGCTGCCCTTGTTCTTTTAGTTTTTTTTTTATTTTCTGCTCAAATTAATGCTCCTGCAGCGTTTTCTTTATGATTTCTGGTGTACTGTTAAGGGTCCGCTATACCTGACGGTGTATTTTTTGCCGCCCATAAGATTAACATTGCGAGCGGCGATCCATTTTCAATGTTTACCCTTGGTTGGAAAGACACAAAATTTTGCCTGTACCTAGCCCTAACAATGTTCTAGGGAGTGTTCGAAGCAGATTTCCCATTATTTTACTGGTTTTCGAGATACAGCACTTTTCTTGAGGTATGCGATGCTAGCATTTGCAAAACAGTTGCAATAAAAGAAACCAGTGAGAAATTGGGAAATCTGCTTCGAACACTCCCTAGAACATTGTTAGGGCAAGGTACAGGCAAAATTTTATGTCTTTCCAACCAAGGGTAAACCTTGAAAATGAATCGCCGCTCGCAATGTTAATCTTATGGGCGGCAAAAAATGCACCGTCAGGTATAGCGTCCTCTTAACTGTACACTGGATGTGGGTTGATGATGGGTGCTGTTTGTTTACCTGTTTTCCGCGGTCCTCGAGACACATCGCGAGTTTTTTAGCGGCCTGGCAGGACTCAGATCGGTCTTTATGTCCATATCGGTCAGGCATTCGCTCCCGGTCACCGTCACGTTCCACGTCATTGAAGCATTCATCCACAGTAAACTGGAGGAATTCCCGAAGATCTCTGTCACGAAGTCGCCTCGTCATTCGGTCCAGCACAGCTTGTTTGCTTAGTCGACCCCACTCATCTAACTGAGAATCAAATCACTATTAAAATTGGTAGAACATTCTTTGATTGGAGTGACTATTCATGCTATAGTAATAACCGGTCAGTCATTGGCCAGAGATGCAGGTAACTAATACCCTTCTATTCCGGCGTGATCGAGTCAACAACTGAAGCCTCCCGCCACGTTTTTAATCGTCTTGGACTAAAAATTGGCTCTTGGCTGCTGTGTCATTTTTTCTTCATATAATAGCGTTGCGAAGTTCCGTGTCTTTTGTTTCTTCTATTGTGTTTAAGCTATATTAGTGTAGTAAACTTCACTGAAAAAATACACACTAAAAGTTTCTTACCATTTTCAGCTCTTGAAAAATGCAGTAGATCATGCACTGAAATCAAAATCAGAACAAAATAGGTACCGATAATGGATTATTCCTTTGTAAGAAAGACACCGAACTAACTTAGGGTGCGTCCCACCATGACCAGTTAAAATTAAACTGGAGATTTTGTCCTATGTTTACCATGTTAAATTTAACTTTTAAATTTAACATGGTAAATCTCCAGTTTAATTTTAACTGGGCATGGTGGGACGCACCCTTAGGCAACATAATCTAAATTAGCCTACCGGGTCAATTGATGCGAGGCGTGATTCTTCCCATCCTTTGTTTTGGCCATTATTATTGTTATTATTGTTATTGTTATTGGGTTGAAACATGGGTCTTCTGTTGAAGTTGTTGTACATGACATCCCTGTCATATTGGGTCTGCTGGCCCGGAGAGTGCGGTGCCTCTCGATCTCGTGGACGCTTCCTTCTGGGGTCCCTTGTCGGTAGTCCAAACGATTCATCCTCCTCGTCTCTACGTTCTTCGTTTCTATAACCAAATCTGTTAAATCCCTTATCATAATTTCAGAACGTACTGTATACTGTAAATAAAACTAAAAGTAAATCACTAGCAGGGAATAAGTTTTGTGTTATTGTGCCCTGTTTCTCTACCTAAGCACTGTATTTATATGGAAATTGCAACACCATATTGTCGCCACAACATTATTGTCGCAACCGCCGTAACAGAAAAAATAGGTTGGCGTCCTGAAATTGAAAATTGTTTATGTTTATTGAAATTGAAAAGTAAACAAGTGAGTGCTTTCAAGGTTTTCCATTTTCCTTTTGCCTTTTTTGGCTGGTTTTCGAAATGAGTTAGGATGTGCTGTTGTGTTTCAAAAGTAGTTCATTGCGAAGTGTATTTATTTAGAACTAAGCAGGGCATGCCTTGTTGAAGTCGTGCCAGTGTTTGTATTTACAAGCAAGAAACAAGAATATAGAAGGCGGTTGAGGTCGACGTTGCGTCGACTTTGTGAAACTGCGCCACATATTGAAGGCGGTGAATATGGTGTCGAGAGTACCTGTTAATCTAGCTCCATATCTCTACCCAACGATACTACCAATCTAAACTGAAATTTTCGTTATCCTTTATCGGAAGAAAGGCTGCTCACCCGTTTCTGTTTGGTCTTCCATTCGGATACCTTCCAGCTTGCCATGACGGCCTTCGAGTACCTCCTGGGGCCTCACTACGGAAGGGCCCACCTCGGGGCCCCCCTTGCTCGGTGCTGGGGCCCCCTCTAAAGCCATTTTGGTCCCCATTCCCCCGTTCCGCGTCTCGATTATCTCTTTGGGGGCGTTCCCAGCCGCGCATACCGCTGAATAGGCCTCCAGCGTCTTGAAGGCCGTCTTTTTTTCCTTCTTGACGACGATCTTGTCGGTAGTCAGTGGAGTTGTACATCAGTTGCCGTACGCACTGTCTCACTGCCCACTCCATGTCTTGGTCTTGGTTGCTTGTTTCTGTGCTTCTGCATTTGAGGCTCTGTAGGATAGGTAAATAAGGGGACTGACTTTAGGGCAACTCCCAAATATTGCATACTTGATGCATAAAAAAAGAAGTTGAAGATTAGCAGGAGCAATGGCACTTAAAAAGTCAGACTTAAATTGAAACTGCCTAAATTAATGCAACTATGTAGAAACGTGAATACAGCCGGAGGGAATTACCTGGGTGAAATGTCTTAGATTGAGAATTGCTGTTAAAATGAAGCAGACCCACGCAAGCTGCATGATGAGTAGACTTCTGTGCGTCTCCGTTAAAGTTGAACTGCGTCGCTATCCACCCACATTTCATTACCTAGCTACCTGTCTCGTCTTTGATTGACACCTTAATTATTTACTTCCATTCGGCATAGGCGTACACCTCCCAACGTACTGGTACTATCTGTTGTTTACATAGTCATTCATACTGAAGGTGTTAGAAAACCTTTCTTTCTTTGTTAGTGCCTTTTCGTGTTCTTGCTGCGAGCCTCTAGCGTCACACTCTCACTCGGAACATGTGGAGGTAATCACCATCCTTCTGTTTCGGATTCTCTCGTGATTTCTATAGCTAGAATTGTTTGTACTACTTCGTTCTTTGTTCTTTACACAAGCGTTAGTCAAGAACTTGGGTTCAACGCTTATTTTTTTAAATTCCTGTACCATCTCTATATTTTCATCCTTGGAGGGTTCTCTCGTGTTTTTATCAAATGTTTCTACTGTTCAACTATGTTTCGGACGCCTATGATACTGTTAAGTATCCTAATTTTAGAGATTTCCGTTTCAAAGTAAATAGCAAAGGACCTTCAGTGCACAATTTGGATGCGTCTGTTGTTTGATTTCCGGCGTGTGTTAGTGGCTAATTCAATAATTGCGGTGAATCATTTATATAACAAATAGTATAAAATGTATTGTATAAAAACAAGCTAACAAGTAACAATAAAAATAAATGTTTACATCCATACATCGTTCAATGTCACTCTCATTCAAAATTATTCTAGTGACTTGCATTCAGGTAATAGGTACATACTCCCTAAAATTATCATGAAGAAAATTGCAGTTCATTGAGAGGTAAAAAATATTTACAAGACTAAAGCAATGCTAGATTTGCTTAAAAATGGCGCCCAAACGCGTGGTTAATTATTTACTGTAGTCGCTGTTTTGGTGATTGTAGTCGTAGTCGTGATGATTTTCTGGATGATGATAAGGGCCGGCTTTGTAGCCAGTATGAGGATCTGCCTCGTAGTGTATCATGCTCATTTTTCCGTCTTGATCGTAAAATCCATAATGGCCTTTGACTTTTCCGTGGTTGTCGCGTTCTTCGTACCGGAAGTGGCGGTTATGCCTGAAAAAAAATAAAGTTGAACTAAATAAATCGCTAGTAAAGGTACAGAATAGTAATTTCGGTAGATTTATATTTGTTATTAGTGTTTTTTCACTTTTTCCCAGATAACCCTTGTAACGGTTTAAAAACCTGTCGTTCGGGATCTCACTCCTTGCCCGGCTACTGTGGGGGGTTCTAAAGTTTCGGATTGTTATTGTTTATTGTTTGCTAATTTTAAAATTTATCGTATGGCGTAAAGCTGGTTTTTTTACTTTCTCGCTAGCCATATATGGCGAGAAAGTATTGTTTTCGTGCAAAATTTCGAAATTGAGATTTTGGGTTTCCCATGATCCTGGGGGTCCCCTGAGTCCAAAAAAGTGGTTTCTGGAAAAAGTCTGTCCGTCCGTCAGTCCGTCCGTCAGTCCGTGCAGTGCTCTAGCGCCTATACCGTTCATCCGATTTTGATGAAATTTGGTATGGACCTGTCTAAAATCACTGCCGAAGGGCATTTTCAAGGATTTTTTGATTGGTCAAAAATTGCGGCCGCTATTGTCAAAAAACCGCCAAAATAATTCAAAAATCGTGTTTTTGGTTACTTAGACAAGCGCCGACGGTACACTTTTCAATCTATAACACTGAAAATTGGTATGTGTGTTGACAAATAGATGCTTCGAGGTCATTTTCAACTAAAATTGAATTGGTTGAAAATTACGGCCGTTCTGGACCAAAGTTCGATCGTTTCGGCGCCATTCACATTTATTGACCGATTGTCATGAAATTTGGTAAATTGGTGTAGAACCATATAACTTAAACATCTGTCGAACAGAATTTTGTTATCTTCAAAATTACGGCCGTTTTTGTCAAAAAAGTGTCGAAAATGAGTTGAGAATGAGAAACCACGTTTTTGAATGGTTAGAACGCATTTGGTACTACAGTAATAGAATGACAGCCATGAAACTTGGTAGGAGTGATCTCAGATAGATGCTCTTGGGTCATTTTCAACCGATTTTGGATTGCTTAAAAATTACGCCCGCAAAAAAATCTCCAAAAAATAAAAAAATTACATGGGGCGAGAAAGTTAAGTGCGACTGTTGTCGGACCCTTTATTTTTATTCGGGGCTTGAATTCACCCATCATAATGAAGGGTTAATTTAAAGAGGGGCATGGGGTGAGGCCCCGAGCGGCTGAAGCATTTGGAATCTGTATTTTCTTTTGGTTTAACTTCTAAATTTCCGTGCATCTATACTATACCTCCAGTTCTGTATTAAATGAGAACCCTCCTCAAGATCTTTCCTATAAATGGAGTAGGCGATTATACCCTTCGCTGATTAAATTCTCTAGTTTTCTGTTTTCGTCTATACAAAACGCTCTCCCAGTCACATTCGGACCTGGAGCCAGTAGTATAGATTTTTTTACCCTTTTCCGGTGTCGTAGCCAAACTTGTATGAGTGAGGTCCGTCCATTCCGACCATTTGAAACTGCATCCTGTCCCCGGCGGCACCGCCTGAAGGTGCTGAAAAGGCACTGGCACTGGAACCTCCTGTAAAACCTGATGTAGCACCAGAATCTGCAGTAAAGCCAGAAGATCCGCTCGATCCGTCTTTGAAACCTGACGAGTCACTGGTGCCCGAAGTGAAGTCGCTGTGGCTGCCCTAAAAACACGAAAAATTTCGCTTTGAGTATTTTGACGGAGTCGGTGACTGTCTCCGTACCTAATCTTGAACGGTTGCAGAAACACATTTCCCTACCTTGCCTGCAGTATAGGAAGACAGGTCCGACGAGTACGGATTCGTGAGCTGAGCAGAAGGTCCCTTATAGCTCACAGGAATTCTCCTCTTATTCTTCAGAGAATCCAGTGAGAAATCCTCAGAAAAGTCGCTAGTGGGGCTCAGTTTGATTCCTCCCGCTCCGAAATCACCAATGAGTTCACTGCTGGGATTCACCCTCTTTTGCTTCTTGGGATAGCTTCGGTACTTCTTTGGGAACTTCTTCAGTTTGCTGCTCAGCTTCTTTTTCGGTTTCCGTGATTTGGGTAGGACCGCGTCATCCACGATTTCCTCCAGCTTCTGAATGTTGCTGTTCTGCGTGAAGCCTGAGGGACTGAAATCTGTGAGCGGAGACTGAGATAATCAGTTAAGGACCAAGTCCGTCAATAGAACTTCTAGGCACTCCCTAAGAATTCTTCGTAAAAAGGTGAATTCTGAATCAATGGTCACGTCCCGTAAGCCATGTTACGTTCTTTAACCAGGGCAGTATAGAGAATAGCACTGACCTTTTCGGACGCTAGTCCAGATTGTGTATTTAATTTAGTGTACCTGATACCTTAAATCATTGCTTAAAAGTGAAGACCGGCTTTAGAGCATAGACAGTTTAAAAGGATACGAAGTTGTTCTGTTGAACAGGATAGTAGCGGGATGGCCTTCCCTGAATTTCTCCCTCCGATGTCTGCGAGGGGAAATTTGATCCGTAATTTTCTTCTCCCGTAAAACCTTGAAGAGGAGAACTGGAAGGAAAGGGATCACCTCCAGATTTGAAGCCAGAAGTGTAGCCAGACTTTGCCAGCAGAGGTGAGCTCGAGGGGAAAATGGTAGAATAGTCTTCGGACTGCTCAGCAGCTTCGGGAGGACTCCCTCCCAAGACACTGAAGTAGTCCAAAGTTCCCAGTTGTTGGGCTGGTGTTCCTTGGACTTGAATTTTGCTTTCTGAGCTTTGAACCTGGACCTCAGGTCTTGTTTTGACTTGAACTGGTACATGAACAGGTTTGTGATTGCTAGGTACTCGTTTCAGTTGTTTATAAATTTCCATTGTGGCATAGGGATCGTCTAATTGCGTTTCTGGTTTGTTCTGATCGGTTGTTTCTTCATTGGCCACATTTTGATTGGTAAAGGGATCTTGTTTGACTTGTGGGTACGTCTGGTACCCGGAGGGTGGCGCCAGGTACACCTGCCCATGTGTACCAGCGGCGATTAAGACTAGAGTCTGAAACAAAATATTCATCACTCATCATCAGTCAACCTTTTTCTACGTGTAAATCTGTGGTTGTAACCAAGTCCGGGTAAATTCAGTTTGGGGACTAGTATGGCATTGTAAAAAAGGCCTCGATAGCCGAGAGTACTAAATGGTCGACTTTTGAGGAGCAGTCAGAGCCGACCCGGTTCGATCCCGATCCTACCAAAAAGTTTTTCTGCTCGGCATTCACCTCTGATATGTTCAGCATGTCAAGTGAAATGTATATCAAGGCTCTGGTGGTTCGGAACCCACCTAAAACTGTAGGTCCCCATCGTTTACTTGATGGCTGGGGAGCTGGTATTTGGTAGTGCTGCCAGCTGAGCACAATGGACAGTTGAAAACGGTCTAGTTGCTGGGCTTGTCCCCCCCAATCCTCAGCAGTATGGCATTGTATTTCCAAGTCGTATATAGTTATAACTGATTAGTTAAACGATTCTATTTGATGGCAGACCTATAACGATTGAGTTGTTGATCTGTACAGTTCTAGTCCCAGCCCCAGCACTATGAAAATATATGCTTTGTCCGAGGCTTTGTCCTATTTTCTGGGTTCCTGGTAGAACAAAATAGCCTTGAGGCCGTTGCCTTTTCTTTAAATAAAGAAAGCTGGCTTCGGCCAACATGTAGTGACTTTGGCCCAAAAACCTCCTATTACGGGAATATCTAAAGGACCTTTTACTCTGTTACTTTGATCTTTTTCGCCCTGTACAATACGAGAGTAGGTATCGCTTCCGGAGTTTCGGTCGAGCGCGGATGCAAATTAGACAGGATAACAAATTATATCCTCGGAGTGATCCGGAAACATTCACCCAATATCGTTCAAATGAATGCATCCACTTTCCTGGACTTGGATAATTACTATATCAAGCGGCAGCAGTGAACTGGAACTGGAACATCATGGTACCAGTGAAAGTGTCATCTGACGCTGACCTCAGCCCGTCATGCTCATTTTTGGGTTATTTTTTGTCTCCTAAGTTTTTGAGAAGTGCTTACAAAATTTGCTTTCTTGATGTTACTAAGGGTTGAGTCCAGTTTGGTGGTTAGAAAAAATTATCGTCAAATTACGCAGCTTTTAGTAAGTGAGATTTTTTGAAGCGTTGAACTGCACTGCGTTGAAATCTGCCCTAACTTCGTCAGGTTCATTTTATTTTCTGCGCTATAGTTTGCAGTCTAGGTCGCAAATTGGTCCCTTGTGTGTTTTGAACTGAGAAATAGTTAGCAGTGACGAAGTAAATATAGGTTCGATCAGCTATGATCCAGCATTATTTTATGGTTGAATACCAATTTGGAAGATCGTGTGTGATAATTGCCGTTGGCAGTTGGCCCAACGTACTCGTATAAGGCTTGTTTACTACCAGCAGGTGTATTCCCTTTCTCGAAAGCCAGCAAACCCACCCAACTAACACCTTCAAAATTTATTATAAGAAGAACTGTTCACCGTATATTGCATCATGGCGTGCCTTATCTTCTTACAATATATTTTGAAGGTGTTAGTTGGGTGGGTTTGCTGGCGTTCGAGAACGGGAATACACCTCCAGGAGTACCCTTTAATTGAAATTTTCTGCATATACATTCTATACCTTCTTGAGTGAACAAGGGCTTGACTGTCATCGAACCGGTCGACCTTCATTTGCTTACTCTTCATTGACCCTGCTCCTTCTTGTAGAGTGCAGAAGTATAAAACGTTTGGATGGTAAATACATATTAAGGGTCAGCTATACCTGACGGTGCATTTTTTGCCGCCCATAAGATTAACATTGCGAGCGGCGATTCATTTTCAAGGTTTACCCTTGGTTGGAAAGACACAAAATTTTGCCTGTACCTAGCCCTAACAATGTTCTAGGGAGTGTTCGAAGCAGATTTCCCATTTTTTTACTGGTTTTCGAGATACAGCACTTTTCTTGAGGTATGCGATGCTAGCATTTGCAAAACAGTTGCAATAAAAGAAACCAGTGAGAAATTGGGAAATCTGCTTCGAACACTCCCTAGAACATTGTTAGGGCTAGGTACAGGCAAAATTTTGTGTCTTTCCAACCAAGGGTAAACCTTGAAAATGAATCGCCGCTCGCAATGTTAATCTTATGGGCGGCAAAAAATGCATCGTCAGGTATAGCGTCCTCTTAAGAATTCCATAGGAAATTTATGAGTAGATATTACCTTTGTGGCAAACTATATCGACCCACTGGCTACAGCGACCTGTGTAACGTATGTCAAGTTCTGGGATATGAAATATAATAAGCAGGTACTTACAATGACGAAGAGAGGTGTCATGATTATGGATGTCGCACCTCGACTGACTCTATGGCTCCTCCAGTCCTTCCGAAGAGAGTTGAGGTTTTGCCTAGAAAACCTAGCCGACCGTGGTACCCTCTCCCTACGTGTATCAGGACACCTAACGCTAGACATACGACGTACCTTGAAACTGACTATGTACCTGCCGGTGTCAGAGCCGCCCAACAAGCTTGCAGGTCTGGGTTCAGATCCAGGCACAAGCTGTGTAGTATTTTTATTCGATTTTGTCATAGTTTCTTACGATTCAAAAATTTGTCTGTGTTTCCTTATGCCTCCCGTATTGAAAAGCAATCCATGATGTCGATCCCTACCAGCTTTCATTGTTTTTTATCATGTTGCAATTGCAAGTCGTGTGTTAGTAAGCTCTACTTTGTTTCCTTTTGGTATTGCATAGTTTTTTGCTGATGGCAGCTTGAACACCCTCTAGGTCAGTTTTGACTCTCTACCTGGTAAACCTACTTGATGGCACCAATGACGAACTGCTTTTGGAATAAAAAGCCAATAATTAATATAAAAGAGCTCAACTATATATATTCGTTAAAATTAAATAGATCTCTAAGGCCCGCCTCGAAAAATTAAAAATTTGTTGCTAAAATAAAAATGTCCCACGAACGCTACTTTTTGATAAGATGTCTAACTTTGCTCACACACTTGTCCATAAAATTTCGTTTTCGTTTTGCGTCCGCATTTGGTAGTGAGAGCATCGAACCCCGGTCGAGTGACTCAGCATCCAGGTTCTCTTGATAACTTCTTGACTTTGAGATTCCTTCGTGTGGTTTGTCCGTGCTTGGGAACTCGTCCGATGTCGTATCAGACTGATTCAAAATAGTGTCCATTTCATCCAAAATGGGGTCGGACTGCCCCAACATGGCGGCGACCGCCTCTTCCTCTTTTTGCTCGTCTTCGGTGGTTTCTGGCGTTTGCTCGACGGGCGCTGGCTCGTCGAGAAGTCCATCGAGGCTGCGACTGCGGCTCGGTGGCATCACAGGTTTGGCCCACCGAGCTTGCGACGGCGTTTGTGCTGAACTTCGTCGAGGTCGCGACGGCGCGAACATTCGCGCGCGACTGGTTGGACTGGTGGGCGGACGCCCCTTCAGCCAGCCAGAAGACGGACTTGACGATTTGCGCAGTCTGAAAATAAATATTCATCTCATGAAGTTTCGAGAGACAGGGTCGATGAAAAAATTCGGCAGTTTGTTCCTCAGGTAATGTCTCATGAATGTGTGACCTGAGTACCTACACCAGGGGGTGATTTGGTGAGAACGGCTGAGTTGAGGGAAAGCAGTGCCCAGTCATTGGTGAGAATCTACTACATAACTCGGGAGGCCATAGTGCGTATAAACCTCATTCCATCCATCCAGCGCACGCCTATACATAGAAATCGAGGGGGTAACCACTCCATAGATTCCCTGAGATTCCATAAAGATTTCCAAAGATTCCCAACGATATTCATAGAAAGATGAACCCCGAAGGGGTAACCACTCCAAAAAGTTCCAAGATTCCCTGAGATTTCATAAAGATTTCCAATGATTCCCAACGAGTGGTTAACCCCTCGATAGAAATGGTACCTACGGATGAGAGGGAGAGACGGGGCCGTCTAGTCAATCTTTTGTACCACCCGCATTTCCATTGACGTCCTTGTCGCTGCATTTCCCGTTGCTGTCGTTGCTGTGCATTCGCTGGTAAGATGGCGGCTGGCGCGTAATGGTGCTCGGTGTGCTTGGTGTTACGTCACCCTGAAATTAAAACATAAGACACCAAAATTTAGTGGAGGTGATATTTCCGTGCACATTTTCAGTGGAAGGTGCCACTCCGGCCTGGTTAAAGAGACCCCGCCGTTTAGATGGTAATTTGATCAGAATAACACAAGATATGGGAATTCTTGTTGGGAAACCTGTGTGAATCTTGAAGTCCTCAGCAAAATTCCCATTTAAGTAAGACTCGAGCTGTGAGTCTATTAATCGACCGCCACTGGGATTGGGTCCTTCTTAATGCACTGAGGGTGCGTCCCACACTACTCAGTTAAGAGAAAAACGCCGATTTTCTCGGAAATTTAACATGGTAAACATGGGAGAAAATCTCCAAACTGGGCATGGTGGGACGGTGCGTCTTAGTCATATCCGTGGGTACCTTGCATGTGGTAACATCGTTAGATTTGTTTCTATACCTTGCTAAGTCCGATGCCCCGGCCCGCCTGCATAGCCAGCTCGCCCCTCATAAACCTCTCCAGCTTATCGACGCACGCGTCTTGGTAGTCGTGGATCCACCGAACGCCATTGAAATGACACACCGCCCTCATATCCTCGGGAAGTTCCTCTGGATCAGGCCATTGGAAGTTGTCAATGATGGGGATGATATTGCACTGGGACTGCAGGGCTTGAACGATTTCCTGGAGGTAAAATTGAGAATTAGATCGCCATGCAGATTTTTAGGTAAATGAGGCTAGAGTGTTGGAACAACCTGTATCAGTTTTGAGTACTCCGGGTTTGCAGGGCGGGTTCGTGTGGCGTGGGCTTCGGCCAGCTACAGAGTTATCCAACTATGTAACTGAAAGTCGGCTTGTAATAATAATAGCTGAGGGTTGGGGGGGGGGGGGGGGGAAGAGCCCAGCAACTAGAACGTTTTCAAGAACTATCCATTGTGCTCAGATGGCATTACTACCAAATACCAGCTCCCCAGCCATCGAGTAAACGATGGGGACCTACAGTTTAGGTCGGTTCCGAACCACAGCCTCGATATACATTTCATTTGACATGCTGAACATATCAGAGGGGAATGCCGAGCAGAAAAACTTTTTGGTAGGATTGGGATCGAACCGGTGTGACCCGGCTCTCACTGCTCCTCAGAAGTCGACCATTTAGTCCACTCGGCTAGACCGTAAGTCGGCCTGTATGTTACTTACCCTATGAATCCAGTCCTTGCACTCGTTGTCGGCAATACATCGCTCGAGGGCTTTCGGTGTGAGAACGAGAAGGAAGAATTTGGCTTGTCGGATGCTTTGCAGGAGGTTGTTATCGAACTTTCCAGCTTCCAGTCGTTCGACGTCGATAAAAACGGAAAATCCTCGTAGTTGCAGGTGGACTTTGAGTAAACTGGCCAGTTGCGATCCGTTTGATCTTCGGTAGCTTACGAAAACATCTAGCGACTTGTCTGGACTTTCTTCGCTTGAATTCACTATGTTGTCTTCTAGGACTAAAACAGAGAATATGCAAATGAGCTTGTTGTTTATAGAATACTGCAGTGTGCTCAGTTAACGGGCAAATCCACTTGAATAGCTTCTGCTGGTCTCCCCCACTTTCCAAGCGAAAAAGCAAACTGTCAGACATTTGTTGTGCCCTTTTCTCACGTATGTACTCACCTTTAATTGTGTCCAAAATTCTCAGTCTATGAATACTGTTGGAGATGCCGCACTCTTGTGACAGCTGATCCTCTTTAAGGTTCCGCAGCGTGTCTTTGTCCACCCCTGCATTGAGCAAACTGTACGTGTAAATTGAAAATTCTGCTGCAATGTTTTGTAGGAGACCATTTAAATTTGTTGTATCTTTACTGCTATAGTCTGCCATCTTTTTCAGGTTTTGTAGTTCTCTCGTGAATCTGAAAGAAATTACATTGTTATTAGAGGTTTCTCAGTAGTGGCCTAGTGCCTGGAGGGGCTGATCCTAGACCTGTGTGGCGTGGTGCGTGGTTGTCTTCTCAGCTTCGGCCAGTACCTATACTGTTGTACTTCCTTCCCTCTGACCTATTTTTCATTCTCATCTCCATTTTTCTTTCGATTAATTTCTTAGGGGTTGGTCCCACGGTCCTCGGTTATATTTCGTAGGACCATGTTCAGCTGATGAATCTGACTCCAGATTAAGGGTCCGCTATACCTGACGATGCATTTTTTTCCGCTCATAAGATTAACATTGCGAGCGGCGATTCATTTTCAAGGTTTACCCTTGGTTGGAAAGACACAAAATTTTGCCTGTACCTAGCCCTAACAATGTTCTAGGGAGTGTTCGAAGCAGATTTCCCATTTTTTTTTTACTGTTTTTCGAGATACAGCACTTTTCTTGAGGTATGCGATGGTAGCATTTGCAAAACAGTTGCAATAAAAGAAACCAGTGAGAAATTGGGAAATCTGCTTCGAACACTCCCTAGAACATTGTTAGGGCTAGGTACAGGCAAAATTTTGTGTCTTTCCAACCAAGGGTAAACCTTGAAAATGAATCGCCGCTCGCAATGTTAATCTTATGGGCGGCAAAAAATGCATCGTCAGGTATAGCGTCCTCTTAAACTGACTGGCTCTTCACAAAAGATCGTAAGTTTTTACCTTCTCCGCCTGATTCCGTTGTTGATACCGATATCATCCTTGAGATTATTTTCAGTCAGTTGTAGTAAAAGATCGCCGTCAACTCTGGACTCCGCAAAATTATTGGCATACTCCGCGAAGCCGATTTGTTTGACCCACTCCTTGACATCCTCTGTTGACCAAAGCGGAACCTGCTGACTGAGTTTGTGCGGGACTTTTTCGCCAATCAGTCGTAGGGCTTGTGCTGCATATTTAGAAGCCACGGCATTGGGACAGCTGGCGCATTTTTTAAGCGGTTCGATTGCACCCATTTCGTGGAAGATTTCGGTGTTGCCCTGTAAGAGCAAAATTTCACTGTTATTTCAGGACAAAAATATCCAACAGTTAGAGTTGGATAGAATGCATTCATTTTAATTTATTTCTTTTCAAACTTCTCTTACCTGTTGCTTCTTGATGCCGGCTTCCATACAAAAGTGAAATGCTGCCAGATTGCGCGCCTCCTCCCGTTTCGAGCTGAGAACAGGAACCAGCCTTTCCAGCCAGTGCTTACTTTGCCCGTGAGCATGTGCGAGATTAGATTTTGCGAATTCACTGGGGTTGTGTGACGTCACGAAAGGTTCTACCAGGTCCAGTGTGCCTGACTTTAGGACAGCAGCTTCGATTTCTTTGTTCGCCACTAAAACAGCGATGGCCAGACATGCGTAGTACTTGATGTTGTCGTCCATATGGAAAGCAAGGGGAAACAGCCACATAGGTACCTGGAAAATGCGTTTAGCTGTACAAAGAGTAGGAGTACCGC
Organism: Mesopsocus fuscifrons; assembly: GCA_950004255.1. Lineage (NCBI taxonomy): Eukaryota > Metazoa > Arthropoda > Insecta > Psocodea > Mesopsocidae > Mesopsocus > Mesopsocus fuscifrons. The sequence continues at coordinate 7,461,544 of OX465380.1, forward strand.
TAGGTTTAAGAGAGAGTATCCAAGACAATACGTTCGCGCATTTAACTACATAGTTGCGGAAGTTAAAAGCCATTGCTGAATTCTTACTTTTCGTTTGATCATGGCTTCCTGGTTTTCTGCGCCGCCGTACAAGGAGAGGTTGGCCAAAGCGCCAGCGCAATGCCGTAGGGTTTCCACGTCGTTTTTCCGGCATTCAAACAGAACCGCGTCCAGACCTCCTAGCCTTATCACGTCGCTGCAGGTTCCCTCGCTGTGCTTGAATAAATGTTCGAGGATTCCCGTTCCGATGCGTGAGTATTCATTGTTTCCATTTTTGGTACAGACACAGGCGACGTTGACCACCTAGGAAATATAGAAAATCTCAGGTCAAGTACGGATAGAGTCAGTCTAGCCTGGTCCAGGCTGCGGTTTCCTTTCCAAACCGAGAATTTATCAATGAACTTTATTTGTAGCAGGGTATCTTTACCTTATCCAAGCCGTTTTCTACGACGTGCGCCCTGTTTTCAGTAGTAAGGCATTGTTCCAAGAGCTGCGCGCTGGAGAATTGGAGTTCTCGGTCCTTCTCAGCAATGCAATTGGACATGAGGATATCAAGGCCGCCGCAGTTGCGTAGGGCGTTGCAAAGGGAGTATCCCAGCTCGTGGCCATGCTTGGGCACTTCCCATGCTTTGCGGATCATCAGATTCATTTTGTTCAGGTACTGAAAAATTGAAAGTTAGTGGTCATTCGTTTCCAAAATGGAATTGTCGTAGAGATGGTCGAACTGCCGTTACTCTATACCTTTGTGTGGATCTGGATCTGGCCAGTATTCTTTTCGAAAAGGCCTGGTTACTGGTGGAAAAATTGAGCAGTGTTTTGCCGCTCATTTACTTTGAAGTTACGTAAGATGAGTTGTGATAGCTCTTGGGCTTTTCAGGCTCAGATGTGGTATCTTATTTACCTCAGTTAGATAACGTTAGACTCAATTTGTAAGCACATAAAGCTGATTCTGGACAATTAATATTGCTTACCAATGGAGCATTGCCAGGGGCGTGTTGCCCACGCTGTAGGATCTGGATGTACGTTGACAAGGCGGTGGAGTACTTGAGAATCGCTCTTTCCACTTCCTGCTGACTTGCACATGCGTCCAAACCTTCCAGGTCCTCCAGGCCGTAATGGGCTAGAATCTCGTCGTCATTTGACTTGTATCCTCCGTTCGTTAGTGAATGCAACTGAGAGCAAGAAAATAAAGTTTTCCAAAAACCTTATGGAAGTTACGAGTAAAGGTGTTGTACTTTCGTCATAATCCTGCACTCCTTCCGATTTACTGAGGTTCGATTGTGGTGTCCCTATACATTCCACCCCGTCGTGATGACTCGTAAGCTTTGAGGTATCGGACTGACCTGTGCGGATGATATGAGGGAAGACTTGGCTGTCATTGTGAAGTTGGACTGGGAGGAAGATTGGTTGTATATGCCACCTGTTGTAACGGTCTGCCTTTGTTGTTGCTTCGACATCGCTTTCTGCAAAGAAACAAAATCTGTTACAGAATGTTCTCTTTTTCTTAGTTCTCTGCTAGTATATTTTATTTGCTAGAATTTTCTCTTTCCAGTTCTATTGGTTGTCCGTGACGTAGTGTTCCACTGTAGGATCCTCCTACTGAACTGTTCAGATACCTGCTGTTCCCCACGCTGCTTACGAATAGGTCACTGAAACTTTTGCGATTGAACTGCGACTTTGAAATAAAACCAGCTGACGGAGACTCACTTTTTCGGATGTGAACGCTTCAGTCTGTAGTTTCATGGTGGAAGTAGTCATGTTCTGGTTCTCCTGTTCAGTCAGCTCCCCTACCTTCAGAGACCTCTGATCCTGCAACAAAAAAAAATCGGGGTTGGTTACAATTTTCGTGAAAAGTTTCAGAAAAGTCAGAAAAGGTCACCCATTAGAGAGGTGGGCAGGGTACTGAGCTATAACGAAAGAGGACTCAGGTTCTGGTCCCGACCTGTGTAGACTTTTTCCTGGATCTTGCCCGACTTTGAACCTCTTAGTGTTGATGGATCCCTGAATTTCACCAGGTAGTAGAAACTACACTAATGGTCCTGATTCTGGCCAAATAACCCCCTCGCTGTCGTGTACAGAAGTCGACAGGTGACACTCGGGTGAGAAGAGTCAGAATGAGGTCCTGATGGTTCACAGCTGAAATCGCTTGGCTCGGCGGCCCATTCGTTTGTGTCAGACATCAACAAAACTGAGAGCTTCTTACTGGCAGTTTTGATATTGCTAAGTACAGTAACGAGGTCCCTATGAGCTTATTCAGCATCCTTTTTCGAAAATAACAACCATGACAGTGAGTTGGCATCGCAAAAAACGAAAAGCAGCTAACTGTCAATCAATGCGCCACTGTCATCTATTTTTAGCTTTTTACAATAGATGAGACATCCGCTAAGGAGGTCTGTTACGTCATTTTCCGAATTTAGTGATTTCATTTGGACAAGCCACTATGGACAAGGTATAGGTACATATTTGGTAAGCTACTCCTTTGCCGTTTCTCTCACTATCAGAGCAGAAATTGAAAATATCCTCCCTTAAGTGGTTTGGAAGTAATTGGCAAGAAGTAACCAGAAACGGGGGTATTTATCCATTTGAGGCTGCTAGAGGTTATTCAGTTGTCTTTTTAATTATTCACAATCGATATTTTTTACTTTGAAATAAATTCATATTGTGATTTTTAGACGATTTATGTCGATGTGAACCCCCAATTGCGGTTAGCCCCTCAACTAATATAACATTTTAACGTTAGTACGTTGGCCCCCTCTTAACTAAACTTTACCTGGCGTTATCTTAGCAGACACAAGAGCCCAAAAATGCAAAGAAGGTTTATAAAAACAAAGCTTGAAACAACCCTGCAACGCACTACTAGTCACCTGAACACTTGACTAGAAGGTACTGATCTGAACCGACCGATTCTGGAGGGAACACTGACGCACATCGCTCAAGAGAAGATCGTATACTGCCTCGGCAGCGACGTAGAAATCTATCAGTAACCCTTGGAATTTTGGCTACTGCTCAACTCAAAACCGACACTTCCGATGAAAATCTATTTACTGTGACACATAAAAATCAGCTGCCAAAGATTAAATCCGGGAAGTCTCACTAAAAGGACAGTGAGACTTCTTGAATCAACACCCATACTGGACAGTTATTTAAAACTTCGCGGTGACCCCTTGTGCAACCTGCACAACAGCAGCGAATTTTCTAATCTGTCATAGATATATTAGTCCCTCGTTGCTTTCTTGCAGGGCAAAGGGGTGGGAGGCTTGAGTTGTCCGGGATCTGTTATTTTTTGGCTGATTCGTCGTGAGCTTCTCCTGAATACGAGGTGTCTGTCTCAGAGGTGAGCAGCCACCCACAAGACAGTGAAGTAGCCTGGTGGCTGGCCAATCCAGAAGTGTGTCCGTTTTAACCCCCCCCCCCTTTTTTTTGAGAAAAATATCTACAGCGTGGTCAGCTAGACGCTCAGTGCAATGCTTTGTGAGCTAATTATCCTTATGACTTACGTAAGGAACGGGTCGCCGGGACCACCATGGTTGGGACGTTTTCAAAGCCCCACGGTGTACTGGCCAAGGGGCACTTGGCCCACGAGAACTGTCTTGGCTGTTTGATAATGTAGTCAGAGCCAGTGGAAAAGATCCTGTACTGGAACCTGAAGTACTAAAAGGGGTCGGTTGCGAAGTTTGAGAAAATGGGATCGGGATCAAAGGTAAAGGAGTTGTTAGCGAACTTGACGTTTGGGGACTGAAGTCTGTAATACGTCTGGGCGTGTCCGGTGGTAAAATAATTGAAGAAGTTCGTGAGTTGTCATATGAAGATCTTGGGACGGTCTTGGAACAGCTCCCCCACCCTGTCTGCTGTGTACCTGGAGAACTTGAAACCGTTCGTGAAGTTGCCAGACCTGATGAAATTAGGCTTGATGACGTTGTCGGGTGCAGTCTCCTTGGATTTTTTTGCGAAGTCTTTCCGCCAGTTTGAAGAGTACTCGGAGTCTTTAGTGTAGTGCTTAAATCTCGAAGGGAAGTATTTAAAATTTTTCGTAAAGCACTTTGTACTTCAGTGGAACCTTCGTCATGGGGAAGTATGTTTTGCTCTGAACGTGTGTCTTTCTCTATATTGCTTGCTCCAATGCTGTCAAATATTTTGACTTTTTCGAATATCCTCGGCACTTTCCGACGTTTTTCGTCGCTTACTGTATTGCTGATGATAATTTTCGGAGGATCTGGTGCTGTCGTGACGACAACAGGTTCCGCGTGATAGAGGCCTGTCTTCACCTCACTTTTACAGTCTTTTTCATTTGTCGGGGGTTTCCATTGCCCACCATCACTCATTTTCAAACACACTCATCACATTATTGCTATGTTAGGTACAGTCAGCATATGCAAGCTCAAATCTAAAACTTTCCTCAGTCTAATGTGATACGATTGAGGGAATCTTTTTTGGCCTGAGTAGTAGGGAAATGTCTTAAATTGGTGTGCGTAAGGCCAGGAAGACAGACTTCGTTATATTGCCCAGAGCGTCCAAAAAAATCCAAAAGGTCCACTCTATACAAATTTGATTGCTTGACAGCTTGCTTGTTTGGTTTTTCTTTTTGGTTTTGGTTTCTAATGGAGACTAGCACAATACTGCTGAAGTAGGCTCTTAAGCTTTAATTTATCCTTAAGATATAAAGGTTGAAATTAAATTTTTAGTCACCAAAAGGCCAAAAGATCAAAACAATGTGATGAGCTGGGACGCAGGGCGCGAGGAATCAAATTTGAGTTTGATTTCGAAATCATAATAAGGAGAGAAATAATCATGAAAATCTGTAAAAGGCAGGGAACCCCCACAAAAAGGACTTGAATGAAGCGCACGGGACCGAGTGACCCAGAATTACAATTACGTATGGTATGGCACGTTCTGCCTTTTTGCGCTCCCCAATCCGACACTGAGAGCCCGCAAAAACTGTTCAGAAACACCCGAGAGAGAAACTGCGGTCTTGAACGCTGCTAATTTCTCACTAAAATTACCCGACAGATCGTTCATTTTCGCTGGCCGCTAGAGGCGCATGACGTGTCTATTTGTTTACATGTGACCGGCTATTTTTACCGCACGTATTGTGAAGGTCGCCCTATCCAACTGCCATATGGCTTCAACGGCTGGTTAAATTGTTATTATGACTTAACTGTCGTTATTTTTGTTTTATTTGTTCGTGCGTTTTTGAATGCTCAGACAGGGGCAAATCAAATCGTTCCTCTAGACTTAGAGGTACTATTTTCCGAAACTATGTCGGTATCTCGGCTCTCGTATATTTAATTTTATTTTAACCCTCCCTGGTTACTTATGCCAATGCCTCCATCCTAAATTCTGCTTGCACCAGAGTTTGAACAGAGACCCAGTACATTTCCCACCAAAGAAGTCTGCTCTGTCTGTTCTATTCTCTGTCTCGAGAAAGCGTATTAATCGGCACCTCTGGGGAAATTCACCCCCTGCTATTTGAACAGACAGTGGTCCCGCAAAAATGCACGGACTTGTGTGTGAATTCGGCTAATTAGTGTATCGTGATGGCTGTGGTAGCGCGTTTGTTAGTATATTGCTATTTGCTACATGCACCACCGACCACGGCAATGCAATCGATTATTACATTGGTTATTGCATGTTCACAATGCATGATAGGAATGCACGGGGAAGTCCCGTGACTCCGACAAAAAAAACTCAGAGAGAAATTGTAAGGGTCCGATTACACCTTACAATAAATATATGATCCTATTTTTATATGATCCTATTTTTTTAGCATCATAAAAATTTTAGAAAAACTGTAACACACTTTACAATAAAAATAGGATCATGTTTAGCAGTGACGCCAACTTGACATGGTAAAAAAATAGAATTTTGATGATTTTTAGGGTCCTTTTTTGAACCGTTTTAGGTTAAATAATTTCTGCTATATTCTTTCAATTCATCGTTATAAGAAATTCGGACTCCTCCACATTTTCTATTAAAATACGGGTCATTTCCATTCCACTTACCTCAGCCGCCATTTTCAACGGGCTAACCCAACAACAACAAACACATCGCAGCCTACAGGAAGGTAGTCGCAGCAGTTATGATACAATTTGTACCGGCCGATACAAATTGTATCATAATTGACTCAATTCACTTTACACCTTACAATTTTTCTTGATCATATTTTTTTATGATCCTATTTGGATTGGAAATTGTAAGGTGTAATCGGGGGCTAACTGAAAAGTTACCGTGAAATTTTCAAAAACCATTATTCCAACCCAGGATAATCACAAAAGGTTGTCAAAACAACCTTTCGGGCCTTTGAAGACTGTTCAATCACCCTTTCGAATTAGAGACGACCGGATTCCAAAATTCCTGAAGGAATGGGCAGAATAAATGTGGAAATACCTGATTTAGGCAAATGTGTTGCTGAACCTTTTCAGAAAAACCTACTTCACTTACTTGTAGGATCCACTGCGGAAAGCGTCTGCTGGAGATGCCGACAAGACGCCAACTGGAAAGACGAACCTTCATACCGGATATCCCACGCACTTAACGTGTTGTTCACTTAGCACTTTGTTTGGTAAACACGAGTCACCGCTGAATCCCCCAGACGATGAGCCACTACTTAAGTAGGAAGCGTCATCGTGTGCCCAACTTCGAGCAGTGCCATAAAATTTCTGGTAAACTTTTCTGCTTTAAATAATTTGGGATTTTGAATTCGGGTTCTGGTAACTTTAAACAGTCAAAATAATTTCAGTACTAAAAGGATGTCACTGTCATAACGTAAGGTTCGTTACTATTGTAGTGTAGCCCTAAAGGTTCGAGTGGATTCACCCTCATATCTCTGCACTGATATAGGCACTACAATAATACACTGCTCTATAACTAAGCATCATGATAAGATGTGATTTGTTGGGGGAATGGCCCGAAAATCGTTATTCCAATCATCCCCTAGGTTCCGAAAAGAGCCTTTTTGACTCTTCAGTTTCACTAAAATAAATAAGGAAGTGTCCCACGTACTATCAGTTTCTATACGACTCTATTGTTCGGTCGTCGGGTAAAATTACATGGAGTAAGGTGGCACCGTTACCTTAAACTTTACATGGTTGACAGATTGCATATCCTTTTGACTCAATTGTTGTAGTTGGACAGAAAAAAAATCATGTGGAAGCCGGAAACGGTACGGGTGCCAACAAAGAAATAGTGGAATACAGTTAGGTTATAAGGTGGAAAGCCTACACAAACACAAGTTTACTTGAAAGAACTCACTGAAAATACAATGTCCTTAACACACCCACATTCGAAAGAACTCACTTCCGTGACAACGGAAGTTCGCCCTTCACGCAACTGACTACGAAATCTACGGGGTGATAACCAAGGAAAACAACCGTGCTGTCTCAGAAAGGGGAAACTGAAAACTAGGTTAGGAATGTGGAGAGACGTCCTTGGAGAAAAGCTTCCTAGCAACGCTCAGCGCTACCTATCGACTTGCCCGCCCCCCAGTGGCGCCACCAAGTTTTACAGCCCCTTCGGCTTCCTTTAAGGGGGATGTGTACCGCTCCACTTTGGATAAACTTCAGCGATAGTTTTTAGGCCCGTGCCCGCCCTGAAAGCTCGATGTGGTCCTATAGAAATCAGTATCTGAACTGAGAACTGAAAAGCTCGTCTGTTGAATTGCACTACGCCTGCAGAACCATGTTTATGTAACTGGAAAGTAGGTGTACATGGATTGTACAACGGCTGCAAAAAAATTAATAAACGTCTTCGTGGGAACCACTGAAGTAAAGTTTTGACGTCCACGTCAGCAGTCAAGTATTGACCACTTCTAGCGAATGCTTCAAAAGTGGGCGGACAATATTGAAACCCCTATGCAGCGAAGTAGGCGCCAAACCTCCCCAGCCCACACCATTCCCCACTGCAGTGTGGCGCCACTAACCCTGCAATAGTCTTGAAGCAGCCAGACAATTTCCGTCACGGCATGCACGCGAAGAAACTGATGTCTTCAGGTGACCTACTTCGCCTTAAGAATTGCGATTATGCTATGTTTTAACGTGTATGCCCACCACACCTTCATTCTTTCGGTCGTGAAGTGATGTTGATAGCCCGGTAACAAAATTATTGACTTTCCTGTCGAGAAGAGCGTTGAAAGACTATGTCCTTCGATTATTTTGAAATTTTAGTGAGGGGAGCGGCAAAAGCGAGGGGCTGCCATACCTTGGTGACTTTTCCTTTCCTACTCCCCAAAGAACCAAAATAATTGATTAACTATATCTGCCCATCACGAAATGTGTCTCACCGGCACCGGTCCAAAACAGGTGAAGTGTACCTACCCAATTCCGAAATTGACATACCTGAATAGAGGCACAGGATTTTTCAGCAGACACGCCGTCCAGTTCCAGCCTGGCTCGCATCGCAGAAGCAGCAGACTTTTCCTGGTAGCTCATGTCGTTAGTCTGTACCTTCTTCATCTCCGCTGAATTGGCTCTTTGCTCCTCCGAGGAGAATCCATCCGTTACCACCTGAAATTATGCAACAACAAAAATTATGACCCTCTGACACCAGTCATAATATGTTGACCGTATGTTGTTCCATATAAATGGCTCTGTGATAAAATCGTATCTGCCACAAACTATATAGAGTCATTCCGTTTGCGTGAGGTCGAAAACAAAAATGGGTTCATTTCCACAATAGGTACTTCTGGCCCCATCCTCTGTCTAAAATTACCTTGTCGGATTCCGCATTGATTCCACCTAAAATTTCCCTAACTTTTCAATACTCATACCTTTGTTTGTACATTGGACGTCATCCGCTTCTGCTCGAATTTGACAGTCTCAGAAGAAGATGACGCAGCTGCCACATGAAGCCCTGCGGAAAGGTTGTCCCTGCTGAGACCATTAGGAGATATACTGTTGACGAGATTTGGTGAGGCGAGCGACACGGCGCCCGTGACGGGGGGTGGCGTGTCGGGGTCTGGGAACGTCACCAGCGGTTCTGAGTTCTCGTCCCCCTCCACTGCGTCCACCTAAAAGTAGAAAACAATTGGTAAATCAGAAGCGATAAAGTGAAGGCAATTTCTGGGCGTTTTTTGCGGCAACATCAGGTATTTTTTGGGTCCCAAAACTGTGTCCGGGAAGTCCGGGTACTATACTACGACGTACGTGGCAAAATTGTGGCTGAAGCTTCACAAGGAAGGAAGGAATTAAAAAATATATCGTCACATTTTCTGTCTGCTGGTTACTGTTAATGTCCACTCATTAGTAGGTAGGTAAAAATTAATTTAGTTCTTCATGGGGCTTGAAATGGCACGGTCATGATCCAAACAATCATGGAATGTGAGGTTTGAGCGCACGAAGCGCGAAATAAAAGCGTACATAAATTAAGCAGAATAATAAACAATCACATAAAGTTACGGTCCATTTTAAACCGCATTACCAGTCAATGAGGTTTGCCAAAGTAATCAATACAGTAAAACACTTAACAGTTGACCTCTGCGCGAAGTTATTGGTATAAAAGGTTGAGCTGCTGGTTTTCCAAGTCACTATAACCAAAACTATTTTCAAAATGGTTTCCCCTAAATTATCATTACTCTTTGTGACTTTTCTTGCTGTTTCTGTGTTTGCAGAGATAGACGAAAATGGACCACCAGGGACTTCGAACCGAGCTGTAGTTATTCCTGTGGCCTACGAAGCAAGATATCCGCTGGATTATTTCGCTGGTCCTAGTTACGCCGTTCCTGTCCCTATCAGGTATGCCATCATCTACCCAGCAAGATATCCGGCCGTCTATCCTTCAGTCTACCCATTTGGCAGCTATCCGATTCCTGCCGTACCGTATCAGTTCGGCTAACATCGCAATGTTAAGCAGAACTGAAAAACTTGCGAGGGGCCAAAAATGTGAGTGAATGTTTAGTGAATTAAAAATTCTGTTGCATAGCCATAAAACTGTCAGTAAGATTCATTTAATTACCCCAAAATGAGCTAAGGGGCGTTTTCGTAGACCTCTGTCAAATATTTCACCAGTCTGTCATACGCTTACTATCATAATTACTCTTTTTAGGGTGGAATCAATATTTGACTGACAAATCAATATTTGACTCGGGTTTACGAAAACGAGAGTGCTAGGCTGTAGTAGGCGATCTGGTTCATCATTTGCTACTTGCCACGCTTGAGGAACTACTGGATTCCAAAATATCGTGAACTGGGTCGATTAAGGATCACTCACCAAATTCTCCATGGAGTTTCGAAGTCTTGAGAAGGCTGCCGCTTTCATTTCTGATATACTTGACTTGAGCTCGGAAAGATTACTGGAGACGTGCTGCACTCTCTGTGAAGAAGTAGACGAGGAGGTTGATGAAGAATGTGACGTTTTTGCTACCCTTGATGACGACAGCTGTTGCTGTTGTTGCTGAAAATAAATAACAGGAACTGCGGTATAGAAATAGACAACTGAGACAATTTGCCATCCCTTCTTCCAAGGCTGCCACAGACCAAAAGAAATATTGTAATAGTGCACTTGGAACAGAGAAATATTTTAAATTTTGCATTGATATTTAAAAAAACAGGTGGAGGAGGGGGTGCGGAGCCTTCGTGAGTTCGGACAACAAGGATAGAACTTTTTGAAAGCCCCTCCGATAGATATTCTTTTTCAGTCACGAGTTCTATCCCAAGAAATAATAAGTGCCTTCTCACTAGGCTTGATAAGCTTCAAATGCACAGTACCTATACAAGTTTTATCCAAAGTGAGTGCCAAATACCAAACCTGTGTGACGAGTGTTAAGTGAATATGTTTACTTTGATTTAGATCTAATTATTTTAGACCTAATCCAGTAGTCTGTTCTGGAGTAGGTACCTGAAGACATAAGCCGAAAGGGCATCCCTACCCCGCCCTGTATTCCAAATTCATCCGGTTCATCCCTAGCCTAAGAGTATTCGCTCAGAGTTTCTCATTTTGTCAGTACTGTTCAGCAGTACGCATGCAACAGCTGTTTTGCTTACAGCGGTTGATTGGCACACGATTGAGCGATTCAGCATTTCTCAGTTCACACCTGGCGCTGTTGGGATCAGGTGGCTGACACAGCTGTGTCTGTAGTATAGTGTTGATGACTGCTGTGTATGTACTCATAGCTGTGTAGTAGAGATCTGATCCCTCTCCTAGCGGCTTTTGTGTGAGTCAGCAGTCTTGGCGCGATCACTCTGCACTAGCAGTATCTTAGTAGTCGAGCCTAATTGCTCTTGTTGACTTGTAAATGCGTATATGGCTATAGAAAGTGTCGAATATGGGTAGGGAGGACTTAGGGAAGCTGAAGTAGCCCATTAACCGGACGTTAAGCTAACCAAAGGATAAATGAGGAGGTCGTTTTCAACCTTGTGGCCCAACTGGGTTGCTACAGCGTCGCCATGAAGTCTGAACTAAAATTTAAGTTAGTGACATCATTTTTTAGCAATAACTCTCGAGTCAGCCTTGGATATTGCATAGCGTGAAAAAAGTGACAGGGCCAAAGTGCATTTCAGTGTTAGAAGGCCCAATAGTGAGCATATTGCCCTCAAACTAGAAATGGGGCGCCCCTAACGCCAACGTTTGCCGCGGTCACTTGCAGAGGAAGGTCAAGCTGGGCACCGGGCCAAATCTAAATATGATGGGCCCCACAGGTGAAAATACTCGGAATAACATGGAGGTCGCCATGTGACAACTGAAGTTTATTTCTCATGTACATTTTTCGAAAAAGCTGACGGAGGGGCGATTTGGATGATTTCTGATTGTGGCTAGCCTATGGGTCCCGGGGCTGTACCTACAAGGTGACCTGTGCTTTCAATTTCCAATTTTTCATCCAGTACTTACTTGTGCGGTAATGTTGGTGGCAGACACCTGCGGCCTCATCAGACCGCTTTTCTTCTGCGTGAAATTTTCCATAACGGCAGCCATGTCGCTCTTCTCGGCGCTCTCTGTCGGGAAATCGGACATCTGCAAGAAAACAACAACAGATAAGAATAAAGGAAATGTCAAAAGAAAAATCAACTTACTCACTACTTCTGTAGTGACGGTATTTTTTTATTTCCAGAAATGTCAGAGAAAAAGTCAAATTTTACTGAAGGGACACCTTGAGCATTATTTCAGGCTCTTTGGTATCTCATTATAAATTCCCAAGTATACCAGCAAGTTTTTTTTTTAGTTCTCGGTACCGTTTCCATTACAGGTAAATTGAACTTAGAAAAAAAAACGCAATATGCCAGAGAGAAAGAGTAATTTCCAAAGGTATGGAGGAAGGATCAAAGTTCATATAGTCACGGTCCGTGGCCAGGAATGAACGGGGTGACGGGGTCATTCATAAATCGTAGAAGCATTGCTGCATTGCCATGTGAGCCAGTTCGCCACACTTTGAGTGTGTCAATAAAGGTCAAATGCATTCTGAGAAAAAAACTAACTTGAAATTCTCTTGCTGCTTAGGTATGCTTGAAGCATTGCATTTAGCCCACCCACTGGAAAATCTGTGATTTTTTAATAATTTCCAAGCAGGTACCTCATTATTCGAGTTACGATATTCAGTCTTGACGAAGTGTGACACAAAGTTGCACCAGCTCCGTATTTATTTGTTTTAAATTTATTTGTGGTCTTCCTATCACGCAGTGAACCCATTGACCTTGAGTGTCAACATATTTATGGCATGGCTTTCCCACCAGTTCGTGCATTTCCACTGGCCGCAGTTTGAGACAGTTATAATATGGCATTAAATTCCTTCTCCTTGCCTTCCAAGCTCTTTTCAAAATTCCCTGGAAAAAAACATTGCTAATTCGATTCGATTCGATTCGAACCCAGAGCGCTCTCTTAGAGGAATGCTCCGGGTAAGAGGCACTTTTCTGGAGATACCTGGAGACTTACAAATTAGTATAGATATATTATTCCAGAAAATATGGAGGTATTGCAAAGAATGGAATGAACAAGTTATAATGTATCCAAGGTGCATGGGGCATCCGGAGTTCAAGTGGAATTTGTTATGTATCAACGAGGAGGTAACCACTCCAGAGATTCTTTGAGATTCCATAAAGACTTCCAACGAGCGGTTAACCCCTCGTGTATCAACTTCAACTTTATCTCTTGTCGAATTTGTGAACTTAGGACATTTGTAAAGAGAGCTGGAGGTGTATTCCCTTTCTCGAACGCCAGCAAACCCACCCAACTAACACCTTCAATATTTATTGTAAGAAGATAAGGCACGCCATGATGCAATTTACGGAGAACAGTTCTTCTTACAATAAATTTTGAAGGTGTTAGTTGGGTGGGTTTGCTGGCGTTCCAGAAAGGGAATACATCTCCAGGAACCTTGACCTGTCTTTTGCGGTATCTCGTCAGTTATTACTTTCCGTTACACAAACCTACTTATCGAAGTCAAACCGTCACCTGTCGGAACGTAATTGGTATAATGTTTGACTTGTGCTTAGATTAGTCGCGCTGCCGCTGAGTGACATATATACATAATACATACACACAGCGCAGGTGGTCCTCTTGCTGCCTTATCAGCCAAAGGAACAACTCAACTGATAAAAGAGGATTCCCCTATATTTGGCTTATTGATATCATTGTAAAAAGAATGTAGGTTTTTTAAAAAATGAATGAACACGACAAAAGTATGGAAAAAGTTCAGTCAAGAAGCTTTTAAAGAGATGGTTATTAACAGCAAACTGGGTTCTGAGTGTGTCACAATTTTTAATTTCTAGTAAAAGAAAGAACTGAGAAATGTAGGATGTAGTCATTTCGTAAGGAAGAAGGCACAGGAGAGACTCCATACTGTAGCAGTGGCTGCAAGACTTTTGAACTGACAACTGACGAATATTAAAGTGCCGGCTATTCAGTAGGTGCTTGCCGTGCTTTATACATACGATTGTCAGCTAAGGCCGAGAAGTGACCGACCGAAGGCAAAGCCACAACAGTGAGAAAAGACTGCAGCTTGCTGCTGCGAAGCTTTACGAATGTGGCAGGAACCAGAATACAGCCTTCCCTCCATTGCCTCTCATTTGGGTACGTTGAAGATAAAAGTAGAAAAGCCAGACATCTTGAGGACATTTGCACGTGCCGTGACGACAAACATGAACTAGTGCAGGGAAAATAAAAGTGTCGGGGCACTAGACTGTGTCATTGCTCCGTATGCGTCTGCTCCTCCCACGTCAGCCATAAAACCACTAGCCAGGCGCCGAGCAGAGCTCCATAGACAGACTATACAGTGGCTCGACAGGCCCATTTTTAGGCCAACGACCGGCCATATAGATTAGACAGAGATTATACCTTCGCTTTATTACTATAGGGACCTAGAACCTTCTGGTTTCTGATGAAGACAAAATCAGGAGCTATGCAAATAACCGAGGGGTTGTTAACCACTCCAGGAATCTCGTTGGGAATCTTAGGCAATCATTGGAAATCTTTATGAAATCTCAGGGAATCTTGGAATTTTTTTTGGGGTGGTTAACCCTTCGGTGTTCATCTTTCCACGAATCTCGTTGAGAATCTCAGGAAATCTTCATGCAATCTCCGGAGTGGTTACCCCCTCGCAAATAACCAAGGATGAATTTCAAAGTGGTCTGTCGTAGGCCAATCACCAAACAACGTTACTTGGCGACAGGAGGAACTTCGATCCTCGATAGTGATGTGAAATGTTTATGATATCTACGGGGGGCAGTTTGATATTGAACTGAATGGAATAGGTTTTTAAGTAACAAGCGCCTGTGACCCTGAAAGTACTTCGGTGAACTGGGCGTCTACCGAGGTCAACACTGTAATTGCTGTGCATTTCATCTCTATGGTAATTCCAATTGTGAACGGCAAAATGCAGAACTTCGCTAGCTCGTAACTTCAAGTCCGCCATTACCCTCCCTCCAGGGGGTATCATTGCTTCTCATTGGTGGAAATCTCACAAACTGATATTATCAGTTTGGCCAATGCCAATACATGAAGTATAGGTTCTCCAGATTTCAGTGGTCCTGTAGGAGTACTGCCATAACAGGCTCAAAGAAACATTTTTTCATTTAAAAGATTTCTGAAATCAATTTTCACGTAACGACTTCGGGGACTCCTGGACTTCTATACAGCCTCTGATTGTCCAACGTTTGTGGTTGTGACGCCAGGCTCCCGCTCTTCCAAACACAAAATGTGTGAATGAATAGGCATTTAGTTCGATGCGGTTTGTTGACATCGTTAATAATGGTGCGTTCCAGTCGACTGGAGGCAAGATGGCGGCGTCCACGTGGGCGGATATGGCTGCCACGTGGGTGATATGACCTTGAATTATCGTACACAATGTCAGCGTTGTACCTACCAAAGACTACGTTTTTAGCCACAACGGTCGAAGGTATATTTTCATTTGTGGTGTGAGGGACTTAGTTTGTAGTTTGGACTATAGGCCCCGCTGAAGGCCCATAGAACCTCCTCCTGTTCGACTAGTAGGTACTTAAGTCCGATGTCCGTCTTGAAGACATAGATCGCCCCAGGTCGCAGTCCTTCGATACTCTTCATTGGTCCCACTGCGAACTCCGAGTGTCGCAGTCGTGCACTCCCGATGGCTGGGTAGTCCGTTGGTACATGCCATTCAGTCTCGTCTTCCTTTTCCAGAATCTCCGAAGGGTAGTCCGGTCCGGCCAGCGTAGCTGTGATGATGCGGATGCCATGCAGTTCTTCCGTCACGGTTTACGTTTCTACAAAGTCCAGTTGTAAAATCCGAATAGATTCTTCAGCGTCCACTTTGTACGTATGTCTCAGTATCACTATGACTGTTTCTTTTCTCCATATCCGTATCCCTCTCTCACTCTGTAGGTACGTCCATGACCATACGTAATCAGAAATCAAGACGCCTTTATTTGTTATCGCACTGAGTATAGGTCAGTTGTTCCGAGGTGAATCATAGTCACACTAGTCACTTCATTTTATGGTTTCTTGGAACAAGACAGAAATATAACTCATTTCTTCCTGCTTCCAAACTTAAACAAATGAAGAAAACATGAGCTGGCGCATTGTGGAATTCCAGCTTCCGGCAGGTTTTAGTCAGCTGAGTTCTCTTGTAAGCCGTGGAGAAGCTGAATCAGAGTTTTAGATTTAGAATACTGCGCTAGTTCTAAAGTATGGCAGATAATTAGTCATCCATTTTCTGACCCAGAGTTGTTCTATTTCAATGATATCTTCAATTCTGTGCTTGCTAGAAATTCGGGGCGTTTGTTTTGAAGCAGTTAGCCGTCTCTTTAGAGTGTTTCGGGGTATTGGACAGGACTTGGGCGCTTTCAGGGCCGCCTTTGGCTCAAAGCCAAGAAAACCAACCATCGAAAATAAACCACAGTACAACGTCCAACTAGACCTTCAAACACTTACCCGTCATCACCCTCGCTACACGTGTCTACTGCTAAGAGCTGTTATCCAAACTACACACAGTCTAACGTTCAAATTTATTTCCATCTGGAATTTTCACGGCTATGGATGTACAACCTTGGAATTTACAGTAAGGGGTAGATCCAATCAAGCCACATATCTGACGCAAAACTATACACTTAGGCTGCATTTCACCACTTCTTAAAGTGTACTATAGTGCAGTTGCACTTAAGAGGACGCTATACCTGACGGTGCATTTTTTGCCTCCCATAAGATTAACATTGCGAGCGTCGATTCATTTTCAAGGTTTACCCTTGGTTGGAAAGACACAAAATTTTGCCTGTACCTAGCCCTAACAATGTTCTAGTTCGTGTTCGAAGCAGATTTCCCAATTTCTCACTGGTTTCTTTTATTGCAACTGTTTTGCAAATGCTAGCATCGCATACCTCAAGAAAAGTGCTGTATCTCGAAAACCAGTAAAAAAAATGGGAAATCTGCTTCGAACACTCCCTAGAACATTGTTAGGGCTAGGTACAGGCAAAATTTTGTGTCTTTCCAACCAAGGGTAATCTTATGGGCGGCAAAAAATGACCGTCAGGTATAGCGGACCCTTAAGTCAAACATACGAGAAGATAATCTGTTCGACAGGAGACACTATAGTATATACTTTAAAATCCACTTTTAGCCTGAAGTTTCGATATTTCAACGCATGAGGGAGAGGATGAACACATCCAGCATCCAGCTCCTTTTTACTGCTGGTGATATGTGACATTTTTACAGTTATGTATAATCTCCATGCGATACCATCGGTACAGCTCTCTAACCTCTCTAAATCTTGAGATAGTCCAATGTGGTATGGATTACCCGAATAATATCTGAACATCCGACCTGTCATGACGCGTCCTATCCTACTGCCCTCCCATTCTGGATATGTTCCAAACTACCCGAACATTTTATAAATCATCCTATTCCGGATATGATCCGTTAGCCAATACACACTTTATAATATACGGCTGCGGTAGGTATATCTACACCTATACTGATTCTACTGTTGATATTAAAAACATAACATGCATGAAATTATGAGTGAAAGTACCTGAATATGTACCTACCTATTAGTCCTACCACACGCGCCATTTGTCAGCTTATAGTACTTGCAGGTGTTAATGACAGTGATAGTGATGAGGTTGACTAAACTATCAAAGAGGTCAGTTGCTGACATGAACCTGACTCGACTCGAAATTAGTTCGAAGCAGGTACGGAAACACTGCCATACACCTCTAGCTCTAGTAGTAGTAGTTACGCGAAAAGAGCTGATCACAATGTAACTGAAAAACTCAAAAGAGCCAAAGGTCGTAGGGTCAAGATTGAACCTAACAACCTAGTAACAGCACACTTGGATAGGCATCTCAACAGTAGGCGTCAATAATGGGCGATAAATAAAGAGATAACGATTACCCACAGTAGGCAGATAACTAGCTAGGGACATGAACGGTAGAAATCTCTATACCTAGATGAGCCTGCGACCTTGAATCTCAGCGCGCTCTCGGCGCCTTCCGTGAACCTGAAGATGGAAATATCTGCGTAGGTCAGGTAGAATAACTACTCGTTCTATTAAGAAGTTCTACAGGTAATTATTAGTATCATCTCGAAGGCAGATCAAATAAAATCAATTAAATAACACCCATTACAAGCAAGCTGTAGGCTGGAGTCCTGGAAATGCTGGAGATAACCGTATATTAGTTAGGAACGTGTACTTATGTGCATAATATGTTGACCGGACCTGTGGAGGCCCTGAGGGAGACCCTTATACCAATACACCGGGGTCTTCAGTTCTCCTTGGGGAGTTTGAAGATGAACTTTAGGAAGTTGCAGATAGAAAAGAAAGTCGAAAGAAAATTGCAAGAGAACACGTATATGACAAAAGACTGAACGTACACATTCCTGCTCAACAATAAATGGGTATAGGTACGGAGATCCTACACTGTCGTAAAACAAGCTGCAGTTATGTAGCAGTGCATAAGTGGTCAGAAAGTGGTCGGAATGAGATTGGTCAATAAGGTTATGTCCTTGAATATTGCATCAAGCGATAGTACCGCAACAACAACCGGGAGGGCAACATGGAATCGCGACTTACCATTCCTAGAACATTATCAGAAGAATTAGGGATACAAAAGGCATAGGAGACTCCCAGATTCTTCAGGGAAATGAATCTCAGGTATGGAAACTGCTACTGGTAGAGTCCTTAGGACTTAGGATACAGTCTGCCAAACGACAAGTCAGCTGTCAGTGGTACTATGGGTCACAGTCAGGGCCTATTATAAGCAAGGGGGGCGTCGCGTCGTCAGGTGGCCCAGAACATCAGGGAATACGGCGCCTCACAGTTCTCCAGCAGTAATACATTCCCTACAGGGTAGGTACCCCCAACTGAAAAGCTTCAGAGAAAACTTGTACCTATTTACCTATAGGTGTTTCTTTTGAATTTTTGTGCAAACTCCTGTGAGGAGGAATACCTGAATATTTTATACTTACTTGAAATATTCTGCACTCTCACCATGGGCGCTTTGCACTAATCATACGAACGTCAGCAGCACTGCTGTGGCAGAACAATGTTATAAGATGACTCTATATCCATTTTTTGGTCCAGAGTTGTGCTTACCTATACCATTGGGTGGCCGATTTCCGTTATCCGTACATATAGTCTGAGTCAGTGACACGGAGTTACCATGGACTGGGTAACCGAGGAGATAAGGAAAAGACGGAAAACGTTTATGGTTATACATGGTATTCAGTTCCAATTCAGTGTCATAAGTCATAACTACCCCATAGTACACCCAGCAGCAAAAGAGGGGTCGTTACTATGTTTACTAATTTTGTTTTACATCCACATTCAGTGATTTTTTTTATCGAACATCCCGCAACTTCACCGAGGTACCCAACCCAGTAGGAACCTATAGACTTTTCCCATTTTAAGTAAGTATTACCTATCTCCGAAGTGTTGTCGCTTACCTCTCTCTTTTTCAGGATAGCTATTGAAGTACTACAGAAAAACTTACGCAGAATAGATGACGATGAGAACGTCAACAATCTACATTACTCCCAGGACAGTAAGCCGCCAATAAGTAAAACTTGACTAGGAAGGACTTTAACCGCACAACACCAGAGCTACCACGCAACTGAAGACGGTCCTCAACGACCGCAAAATTATCACACGAAAAAGACCCCGCCTACAACACTGCAACGAATGTCACCACCCTCCTTCTTGTGAAACTCACTCACAAATTATAAGATAACGGGTCTACCCGATAAAGGCTAACGCGCTGTGGGGTTTCTTTCTGAGAATGGATAGTTTTCGGACACAGCTGGGGTATTTCCGCTGGGCGGTCTACTGGCCGAGATGGTATCTTGACGGTCTAATGGACAGAGCAGCTTCCCAGTGAGTCACAGATGGACTAAGCACGGAGCCAAATTATATTCCCAACCAGGGCTGAAGCAAAACAAAAATACTTAAATGCAGTAAACTACGTTCAGAGAACATATGCGCCGATGAGTTGGTTTATTAGATATTTTTGGCCGAAGCCAGTTTAGTAATGGGCCGAAGCCAATACATCCATGTCGGAAGCGGAAAATTTTTCCGTTCCGCCGGGATTCGAACCCGGACCTCTCAGGACACTAAGCGGACCCCTTGACCACTCGGCCATGCACTGAGAGGCGGCACATCTGAATAAAACTGTATAAATACTTACGACACTGTGCAGTGACCCTCAACCTCCAAAGAGTAAACCAAAAATGAAATCTGATTCACCCAGAGATCAACTGAATTTTTCCGCGTACCCCTTCCAATGGTCACAATCTTATTTCTGTGTATCAATCATACATTATGATGATTATAGGGACCTTCGTGTCATAAGGCCTTCATACTGAAGACGTTTTTTCACTTAAAATTTCGAAACTTAAGTATGGAACTGATACTTGATCCATCTTATTTAAATAAGTCTCTATATAATAATGCCTCTGTAATCTCGTTCACTAATTCCCTCATCTTCTGACTGAACAACAGCTCGATTCAAATTGAAAGTGTCAAATGATGTAACTTTGGTCCATAGGTCAAAGTCAAAATGACAGGTAGGAAATCTACTGAGAGGTTTGTTATTGAAGAGTTTATTGACCTCCCCGTGACACGTGGGATTTGGCTGCACGAAGTGTCTTGTCCTCTACTTCTCTAATGCATAGGTGATAGGTGGGTATAGTTCTATCGTGGGTTGAAGAAGGATTGCCTAGTCCAGATACAGCACGCTCTCTCCAAGAATTTAGGTCAGGGGTATTCTGACTTTTCATGGCCAGAGTTGACAATAAAAGCAGTGCACACAGTGCAGTGCAAAGGGAGGAACTCATAGGCGTAGCAAAGGGGGGCTGAGGGGACTTAGCCCCCCCCCCCCCCCCCCCCGATACCGTTTAGCCACCCCCAGGATTTTTCTGACCTACACATAACGTCACATAAAGTCATGCCTACCCCCCTAGGTGAGGAGAAGGTCTGGGGGGCTCAGCCCCCCCCCCCCCCCCCAGGTTTTTGGCCCTGCTACGCCCATGCCTTCCGTAGCTCATTGCGAACCAATCCGACCAATCAACTCATTCTAATCGAGTGTGTATTTCATTGATTAGTTGACCTTAACCTTTTCGTATTCACATAAATCACAGTTTGATGTTTTTTACACAAAGAAGAATGAATAAAACGTGAATACCCACCCCGATAATAACCATTCCGTTATCTTCTAATTACTATTAAATAACTCCAAATTAATTGCGTGAGTCTCGATCGCTAGAAATCGAATTTCCTGACTGTTCTTTGCACTTGAGAACACAATGATTTGCCTATGAACTTAGGATTAGATTGCACTCAAATTGCACGATTGTACCCTGTACTGGGTGCCAGACAAAACCCACCATCTCAAACAACTGAAAAAGTTATTCAGAAAAAATAATTACCAACGCGCGAGATTAAATTTATCGCATCGCTATAATCTATGCAGACTTAGAAAACGTGATCTCTATGTAAAGTAGGTATGCTTATAGTGAGTGAGTGAAGAATGAATAGAAAATATAAGAAGGCAGACATTTAAAGTTGTAAAGTATCAATGCAATCGCATACGCTGTCCGAGTGTACCTATACTGTGGTAAAGGTACTGGAATTGTGCAAAAATCCGACACTGAGATTCAGGTTTTCTTATATGCGATTGAAGGTCGTCCGAATCAAGAAACACTATCTGGTAAAATTTTGACCGTCCGTTCATAAATTTTATTTTGACCTTGCAGCTCCTTCTGTACCTTCTATACCTCCTTCGTCCGAATTTAATAAAATTTGGCAGTATACCCAAGGCACTTACCTATAAGGTCTACTTGCAATTAGTTTGTTTGCCCACGAAAGTATAGATCCTATAGGTACTCACTACTTTGCAAACGTTTAGAATTAGCAGATCTTGCCTGCCAGGAGGCTGCCAGTGTCAGCGAGTAAGCGTATACCACTGGCAGTTGGTATAGGTAGGTATACAGATCCTACTAGGCCTTCTCCACTTTTATTGCACCTCCATGTCAAAGCATAAAGTGAGCTTCATTATAATAAACAACACATCACTAACTAACAAGACAGGGAATTTAGTTAGAACAAAGAGACCACACCTAATGATAGGCTAGCAGATTCAATTGACTTCACGTCTCAAGGTCAGGTCAAGGATGTCGAAAACATTAGTTACTCAAAACTTCCCACCACGTCCGCTCAGATGGAAACATAGCATTTTGTTGTTGTTACAATGTGATTATGTTACAAATCAAATGTGACAGCTCTGAGTGGGTTACAATGACATTGAAGTAGGCACTATTTGGGACAACAGGTTGAAATTGAAAAATTGTTGGCAGAAAAAATTAGCCTGGTGGGTCTGCTAAAATGCACCTTTTTATGATGCAGAGCAACTACAGGGTATATGTTAGGTTGGGGATATAACTTCCTAGAAGGGCGGGACGTCTGGGGGGGGGGGGGGGGGGGACAACCCCAGCACTTTGACCATTTCAAGGAGTATCCATTGTTGTCAGCTGGCAGCATTACAAAATACAAGCTCCCCAGAGTGTTAGTGCACTACGGGGGCCTAAAGTCTTAGGTAGAAAAACTTTGGTAGGATCGGGATCGAACCGGTGTGACCCAGCTCTGAATGCTCCTCTATCGAACTTACCCAGCGACGCCGAAACGAATCAAAGTTTCCCGCCACAGTGGCTTTGTTCTGCTACAGGTACCGCACTAATATTTCCCGGCAATGTGACGAGCCACAACAATTTCACATGAACAACCATAGGTTCTGCACAAAAGGGGTGAACAGGTTTTAAAAATTCATACAGGTAAAGTCACCTTTAAAATTTGGGAAAGGACAGTAGAGTGCAAAAGGGACAGATAAATCCGAAGTAAAAATGAAGGAGGAACAGAAGAGGGTAAAATAATCTTTTAATGGCTTTGGGATCACGTCAAAATTTGAGAAGCACGAGACAGGGGAGAGGGGTAGCCCGGAGGTGTTGCTACGACCGGCGTTTCTGAATGACTGGCTGGATGACTGGACGAGCACGCGGTCATCCGCGCCGGGAGACCCTTCAATGGGGAATCAAGCCCCATAAGCTAAGCATCAGTTGGGCGACCCCGTGACGTCACTCGTGAGTCACACAGGTTCCTGATAACTACCGCCACTTTCTGTGAAAATTCTTGGAAGACTTTTTGAGATCAGTGATGTCATATAGTAGTGGATTCTTCCACAAGGGGGTTTGCCAAGCTGGGGTCAGCGCCAGAAGCTAAGGGGTAAATGGCCGTCATCAGTGGCTTGACTAAGCCTTATCACTTATTACCAGATAAAGAGACAGTCAAAAGAAAGGTGCAGAGGCAGGCATTATATTGGAAGTAGAACAGGTCCATAAGGTGTGGTGTACCTCATGGGAGTCATGAGTCACCCTATTTTAAAATTTCTATTCCACTTCCACTATTCCGGAAAATGAAACCCCCATTGCTATTTTTACTTTCTCGCCCGTATGTAATACATGGGCTGAGAAAGTTATGTCTTCGTGCAAAATTTCGATTTTGAGATTTTTACTTTCTCGCCCGTATGTAATACATGGGCTGAGAAAGTTATGTCTTCGTGCAAAATTTCGATTTTGAGATTTTGGGTTTCCCATGATCCTGGAGGTCCCCCGAGTCCAAAAAAGTGGTTTTTAAAAAATGTCCGTCCGACGTACGTACGTACGTACGTCACTCTGTCGCGCAACTGGACGTCACACCTTTCGTCCGATTTTGCTCAAATTCGATATGTAGGTACCTAATGTAAATATCTGGACCCGTTTTTTGATAAATTTTGATAACTCAAAAATTGCGCCTGCTATGTACAAAAAAAGGCAAAAAATCGTGTTTATTGACAGTTAAGAAGGGCTGGAAGCTACGTATATCAAGTTGGAACCTTGAAAATTTGCGAAAGTGTTTTTGAATAGATGCTTTTAGGTCTTTTACAATCACTTGGAGGTGGGCCAATAACTTGGCCCAGTTTTGGCCCAAACGCGTTGGTCGTCACTCCGGTAGCACTATTCGATCGATTTCAATAAAAATTGGTAGGGAGGTGTAGTTTAACCTAATTTGATGTTTTACCGAACGAAATTTATCCAACATAATAATTATGGCCAATATTGGCATTATCGTAGGAAAATTTTCCAAAAATGGAAATCACGTTTTTGATTGGTTCAGACGGATTTGCAACAACCCTAATCGACAGATTTCCTTGAAAATTGGTGAAAGTGGTCTCAGATAAATGCTTCAAGGTCATTTTCAATAGATTTTCAATTACTTGAAAATTAAGGCCGTGACATGGAAAATAGAAAACACGTACTTTGCGCGTCGGACGACACTTCACCATTTGACGGATATGTTTGAAATCCGGTGAGTAGGTGCCTAAAATTATTGTCTAGTGTATGGCAAAATATTTTTTAGAAAAAGTTAAAATTTTGGTCCAAAAAAAATAAATTACGTAAAAAAAAATCAAAATTTTCGATACCGCTGGCGTAAAAATTGCGAGAAAGTCAAGTGCGACCATTGTCGGACCCTTTATTTTTTCTATACCCTAGGGCTAACGGAAGAAGATCGAGTAGGGGAGGGGGGATCCATCAAGTCCTTGCACTCTGGTCAGGGAAAGCACCATTACTTACCTCTGTACCTAAAGGCTAATGAGTGTGGTTTCGCCTTCGTCAGCATAGGGAACAGGCTCGACTGTTGATGATACCGATCTAAAAAAAAATTTGCGGGGAGGTCTGAATCGACTAATCAATCACTGTACCAAGGTATGTTTTCTCGTCGCCTCGAGTTAAAGTACAATAGGCACCTATGCAAGGCAGGTTAGGTTCGACGGGAATATCACAGCAATGATGTGCTTTTGCCTAATGCGGATGACTCATCTTGTGGGTAGGTACGAAATTCTTTTGACTGTTTTTCATTGTTTTGAATGACTCATTTGTAACTAGGACTAATACCCATGCATATGAGAATGGCATGGCGCTATCAGCTACTTTTAATGCTAGAGAGCTGATTTATAATAGACGTGCATGAATCACCACTGTATAGCCCTAACAATGTAGACTTAAGTGACTCACAAGAGTGTTAGGTGGATCTTATTCTCACTCCACTTTAAACAGAGATTAAAACGAATTGTTCAGAAATTGGGGACACCCCTTGTACTTCGTCTGATAAGAAGTAACCATGTACCAGCCCCTAGGTCATGAACCTCTAGTCTAGAACTTGCACATATGAGGTACAACTCAAATTTTGGGAGGGACGAAAGGGCGGAAACCGAACTAAGTAGGTACCAATATAACTCAAAATCTTACTCGAATTGTTATCAAACAATGTGTTGAAGTCGCACCGTACCAGGGTGGATGAACGATGAACGTACGTAAACCCCTCTTCGTCAGTTTCCAAAAGAGGGTGGGGACTTTTTGAATAATTTAGAAAAACACAAGGGCGGGAGATGGTTGTCTGAAAAGCGTCCTTTCATTAGAGCCGTTGAATGGTCGGCCATGTTTCGAAGCTATTACCAGCCTACACAGATCGTTAGTTCGATGAGAATAAATACATCCACTCTTCTCGACAACCACAGGTAGCACGACTGAGAACAGGAGTTGGCAAGCCTGGAATCCCTGCAGAGAGGTGTGTTGTGTGTTGTGCAATATTTTATGTTGGCACTTCCAGCAGTAAATGGTGGGTATAACGTGCCTTATCTCGGGATGTCTACGCAGCCTGACCAGAGCAGATATACCAACGCTCCGACAAAATAGCGGTTTGTACTTTGTAGATTAACCCAGAAGATATCAGCCACTTATAGCCGTATTTTTTTTTGGCAGGGGTTGATGTTTTCATGGACTTTTTAAATTTATATCAAATCCTTGTCGCTGCCTGTAGAGAGATATGGAAGGGAATGCCGGTTGGGAGGAACTCTCTTTCCGACGTGCTTGGAATATGTAATTTAGGCACATATGTCAGAACTCATCAAAAACACCACTAAGAGGTGTATATAGGTAGGTACGTACCTACGTATACAAGTTGTGGTGACGTTTACAGTATAGCAACAGAAACAACACCACTAGATTTTAAATAATAAGAAAAAAGTAGCGATATGAAGCTACAAGCAGGCTGAAAAGTACCTGCAAAAACCACGGTAGAGCAGGCAGCTGAAACGCCTGGCCATAATCTCAGAGTATAAGTGCTTTTCCTGCAAAGGGGGGGGGGGGGCTTGTTTCTTTGGCGGGGGAGGGTAGAAGGGACTATAAGTGGGGATAACTGATTGTAAATACCAAAGTGATTCTTACGCTATAGTGTAGGAAGCTAGAGCCTATAGGTCTCTGAAAAGCTGAAATCAACTACCACTCGAATCATTGCGTGAATACCCAAGCAGTATACCCATATACAGGCAGTATCCCCATCACTCAGCCAGATAAGCAAACAACACATTTTGGCACTGACATCTTAGCAAAGCCTTCGATAAGCCAGACGTCCGTGAATTTGAAACGGAACGTGAATATCTAGATTACAAAACAGCAGCAGAGCTGATATCGAAATTTGATAGGTAAATACCTATAGGTACGACAAGGTCAAGTGTGCGACTTTTCTGTCACATCTGTACCTAAGTGCATCCCAAATATATGTGGACCCAGGTGGGAATTATAGTACCAGTCCCAACCCAAGTATAGATGTACCTTGAACGCTACTTACAATAAAAAGACCAACAAATACAAAAAGCACCCAGTATACGGACAACAAATCCCCAGAATTTTCACCTGGATACTGTGGTTAGGTAACATCGGAAGGTTTCCTAAGTTGCTCACAACAAAGACCTGAAACAAAATCGACGGTAGGTATGCTTTTGAACTGAAATATTTCTGTGCATGCAGTCAGTGTGCATGTATACTATTGGTTGATCTCCTGCAATATAACCAACCTTGGGTAGATTTAAATTCCTACATAGTCCTAGCTTCCCGAAGTAAACAACGCAGGATGTGCGAGTGCTGTGATGCGATATTTGCAAACAGTGGGTGGCGCCATGGCGCCTTAAAACGCATGTACGAGTATAAAGATACTTTCTTTACATGAAATTTGCATTGTAATATTATATTATCTTATAGGAAAACCCGAGGGGTTAACCACTTCAGAGATTCCTTGAGATTCCACTGAGATTCCATAAAGATTTCCAAAGATTCCCAACGATATTCATAGAAAGATGAACCCCAAAGGGGTAACCACTCCAAAAAAAATTCCAAGATTCCCTGAGATTTCATAAAGATTTCCAATAATTCCCAACGAGATTCCCAACGAGTGGTTAACCCCTCGGGAAAACCCGAAGTAATGGTACCCATCTCCTCCTGTTGCATTCAAAAGTTCCTTTAATTCCATAAGGATTCTAGGACAATCGTATGAACAAACCTGTTTTCGGCTAAAAAATCCCATAATGGATGTCTTTTTATTTGGTTGCGGCATTTCCGCCACTTGCGTCATTTGTAAGATACACTCGCGAATTTACACAATGCAACTGCGGGTTTCCACCTTAGCTGGATGGCGTCGCGACTGGTACTGATATAGGCTGTAATTCCAAACATCAAATGATAACGAAATTTTGCGCAATAGTTTGCAAACCTCTAGATACTTGGTGCTTTTGCCGCAATCTAAGCTGGCATTGCGTGTGCTTTGTGTGTTGGTTTAGGGACTCTCTATTTCTGTTTCCACGGCTTCGAGCTTCTGCAGTGTACCAAAGCACATGTTGGCACTATGGTGATACTGCGGGGCCGTATACGAAGTCTACACAGGGGTGGCCAGATTTTATTCTCCATTGTCATACAGAAGTCTGAACTTTGGAAATGGGTAAAAATGGACGAAAACGAGGGAAGGATAAAACCAGGTACACTAAAGAAACCTACCACCTACCACCTTTCACCAACACCTATACGAACATCTACAACAAAGTGCAGATAGGTAGCCGAAATGAAAGGAGATGAGACGATCCAGTACTGAAAAAAAAAAACTATAGCGGCCAACTGAACACCGTCTATAGCAAATTTCCCTCTGCCCTATAGCAACATTCCTAAATAAAGATAAAAACTTTAAAAAAACTTTAAAAAAAATTAAATAATTGGAAATTGTGTATAGTTTAGCATAATTCGCGTAGGTAAACAGGGAAAAAAATTTGGACGCCCCTTGCAGCAACTTCGAGGAGAGTTTTTAATTAAATTGGCGCCGTGACAGACGTGTCATCAATAAGAAACACAAAATAAACACTTCTCGAAACCATAGCCATTCACTTTTCTCGCACTTCCTCTTCTCGGAACTCTGAAATTATATTTTCTTCGATTCGTGAGAGGTGCAAGTATTTTAAGAAATCCTTGTGGTTTGGTTCACATTTGAAAATTAGAAAGGAAATTTTATGAAGACACCTTTATCCTCCTTTCAAGTACTTTGTAAATAATAAATGCTGATTGGAATAAATTAGCCCAGAGCAAAGATGAAAAGCTTAGACATTTTTGCTGGCAGAGAACTTTAATTTCATTGATGTGGCACCAAAAGCATACACAGCTGCATCTGACAGCGCCATGATAATTTCGATAAGAGGTTTCTAGTCTCTTTCTTCGCGATAACTATCTTGACGTCTTCACGCCTCCAAGAAAAATACCTGCCTGACTTTCCCAGATAATCATCACCGGCTTATCGATCTAAGTGGAGGCCTCCATTCAATGTGACGGAATGCCATCATCAGCCCAAAATAGTTCGTTTAGCCTATTCCCTGCGTAGGCTAGCAGTAGCACGTGCACTGTGGAAACCGAAACCAAATTCAAGATGCCTTGAAAGCTAGGAAAAAATTCCTGGACATCTATAGGGGCAAAAAAGGTTGTGCCTTACCCATGAGCCGGTTGAGAAAATTGGCCGGTCAAGTATATTTTCGAAACAGAAGCTACGAAGTGGGCTCGTGGGGTAATGTTACATGAAGTAAAGTCGAGGGGTTATCATCCACTCGTTGGGAATCATTGGAAATCTTCATGAAATCTCAGGGAATCTTGGAATTTTTTTGGAGTGGTTACCCCTTCGGGGTTCATCTTTCTATGAATATCGTTGGGAATCTTTGGAAATCTTTATGGAATCTCATTGGAATCTCAAGGAATCTCTGGAGTGGTTACCCCCTCGTACCTATACGTACCTAACCCACGTTACACCTTATCTAGTGGCCTAGTGGCCTATAAGGTATAGGTACTCACGCATCGCGGTCTCATTACCGTCATTTACCGACCACACAGAGCTAATATTAAAACACGCTTTACCATAAACTTCATTAACTAATTAGTCTTTGTATTACTGGGTCAAGGTGTAGTCATGTTCTAAGCATCAGTTGCCCGACTTTCTTGTCGTCTGTTTTTACCTCTCGGAATAGGCAGAGCTTTTAAGAAAAGCCTTGAATGAGTTTGACAACACCTATCCTGCTCTCATGTAACTTAACAAGGAAACGAGGGGGAGAGCTGATGAAGAGTTTTACGAGCCATAAATTAGAAGAAGCGACCTCGAACTCCCCCGGCACGTCTTGTTCAACCACAAATTTTTTCAACCTCTTCTTTAGCCAAAAATAAAAACCAAGGCTCTCCTAGAACTAGAAAGTCTACTCTGCACTCCTTCATCTATCGATTAATTACACAATTAAAAGCTAAGTATTTGAGATTGGAACAATGGAAGTGGTTTTTAGAAGCACGTGGGCATAAGCACGTATAGTCTGCTGGCTCCACTGGGTACAAAAAACTCGATGGCTGACTACCTATACTGCTGAGCGATCACCCAACAAAAAAGTATGGTGACCCACAGAACAGTAGCTATATTGTATTTGCTCAACTAGCATGCCACCTATATTGAAGTAGGCCACCAGCTGTGTTTAGTATAATACTTTAGTATAACCACATGAACTATTGTAAACAGCATTTGCCATTCGGACTAAACTGTTCAGTTGAGTATCTTGACTAAATGGGCAATATATGCACATGGGCAACCCGAGGACCTCCATGAAATCTAAACCAGACTCTACCGAAGAGAACAATAAGACTGTTAGTCAACTTTCACCCACGCAATTAGTCAACATCAAAAAGCAGAAAATACCGAAAAAGAAAGAAAACTTGAGGGAACAGAGGGTAATAAATATCTTGGAACACACGAAATCTCTAGTATGCCCTTATGTGAAAGGCTACCTGTAAATAATAGCCTATCCTATAATAAGGCATTGTAATGACAGCGCACGAGTATTCATCATCAGTGATATACGACCGTTTAGTGCCAAGTTTGGCGATAACTTTAATAACTTGTTATGTCTCGGCCAAAAAAATAGGTAGGTATTGGAAAATAACCGGACTACTAGGTATTAGACGGATTAAGGAAATGATGAAGGGCTAATTAGGATAGGTACAAGTTTAAGCGTAAGGACTAAAAAGGACTAAAAGTCGCTGCAAAACAATTTACTGCAAGGAAGTATAGGTTAGTAGAAGGACTATAACAAGGGGTTAACCACTCGTTGGGAATCTTGGAATTTTTTTTGAGTGGTTACCCCTTCGGGGTTCATCTTTCTATGAATATCGTACGGAATCTTTGGAAATCTTTATGGAATCTCAAGGAATTTCTGGAGTGGTTACCCCCTCGGACTATACCGATGTTGTTTCGGTTTTCTGTCTACAGATGCCTATATTCTTGCAGTACGTCCCAACTTCCGACCTCAGTAAGCAGTTCCTTTGCAACAATTGTTGAGTGCGGCTGAACCAACATATAACACGGCAGAAGAGTAATAATTATTCCAACGGTGACAGGTGGCGACCCCGGCAAAACAGTCAACCAGATCAAATCAGGAATGCAGAATGCTTCACAGCTGTGCCTATATGAAAGCGTGTATACATGAGTGAATATCGCATTCGCCAACCTATACAACCATGACACTACAAGGACAAGGAAAAACGGCAAGAAGCCTGCAATCTAGGCATTCTAAAATTTACGTTGTACACCATGGTGTACATTAGATGCAGACAAGGTTTTGCGATTGGTTTTAAAATAATTTTGTGTGTCTTCCACCATGATTACAAAAAACAAAACAAACAATGTCTTATAGGTTATAGGTCTGTAACAGTAACAGTGCCGAAGGGGAAGTTGCAAATTATGTATGTGTGTAAGGGTGCTGATAGATAGTTTCTGTCAATGGCTCCAGTAATCGGTGGGGTAAGAAACTATGAAGCCTGCGGCTATGGATATAACTGCAATATAACACGGTTATTTAGTAGCTAAGTATTTATGATACAACTCGCACCGCGCAGTGTAGATGCCCCTCTTGCAAGTAGTAAACCTTTTTTTTTTTTATTTGAAAGAAAAGGCCACAGCATTGAAAAGAAGACAATAAAAATGCGTAAAAAGTAGGTAGGTAGGTACAGGTAGATAATCAAGAAGTTTCAATCAGTTCCGAAAAGTGGATCCATCATTTTCGCCAATGTTTAGCTTTCGAGGCGTATGTTATTGCAGGGTTCATTGATACGGCGTATCAGGACCCAATGCTTCATTTGTTATGCAGTTCATTCATACCCAAACCTGTTTTAGATGAGAAAAAAATGGAAATTAATTACAAACACGTAGAAATTGACACTGATACCCTTCGGCACTGCTACTCCACTACCACTCTCCTGCCCACGTTGATCGGTAGCTCACTCGCGAACACATTCAATTGCCTATTGCGGATACACCTATATGCAGATATGCGATCAGGATAAACCAGTAGCTATCAAGAAAATTTCCAGGCGAAGGTCTACAAGGATTTAAAAAATAATAATGCTACCTAAACGAGACGCCCGGGAAAACTGTGACATTTTGATGCTGACGCTTACAAGGGAGACGTTCAGAGAACATATGCGCCGATGAGTTGGTTTGTTAGATGTTTTTGGCCGAAGCCGAAGACGAAGTGGCCGGAGCCGAATATGAGTGGGCCGAAGTCAATACATGTCCATGTCGAAAACGGAAATTTTTTCGTTCCGCCGGGATTCGAACCCGGACCTCTCAGGACACAAAGCGGACCCCTTGACCACTCGGCCACTGAGAGGCACAAGGGAGATAGATATTCTCGCATGCAAATTGGACACCTAACGGTCAGTAGAGATCTGGATCCGAAGATTGATGTGTTCTGTCGGATTCAGAACACTGACTGTCTGACTTAGCCTATCAAAATTTTTAAAATAGCCAGACTGTTGAGCCTTTGAAGAGGTCATGGCCGTTGCGAAGCAAGTGGGGCGAGAAGTCTGAGTGAGTGACTGAGTGCACTTGCCAGTGCAACTTCACGCTTCAAACTAACTTCATTTTAGTTCTCATGACAGTCATTTGAAGTTGAAGTAGGTTAGGGAGACTTTTTGGACACTGAATAAGACTTAGGCACATATAAGCATATAGGCATGCCCCATGCGTATTTCGGAAGTCCTGCGTCAATAGCGTCAGTTCCTATCAACTATAACTATGGCATTGCAAGTCGATTTTTCTGATATATTTCTAAACAATCTTTCTTCCATTCCATCGACTCCTGGAGTATCTACTAAACTTAACTGGAACATCGTCAAATCGACTTCTTTTCAACCCTACAGGTCTCTAGCAGACTTCGCAGACACTCGAGCTATCTGGGGAGATCAGGTTAGGTCGAGGGGTTAACCACTCGTTGCGAATCATTGGAAATCTTTATGGAATCTCAGGGAATCTTGGATTTTTTTTGGAGTGGTTACCCCTTCGGGGTTCATCTTTCTATGAATATCGTTGGGAATCTTTGGAAATCTTTATGGAATCTCAGGGAATGTCAAGGAGTGGTTACCCCCTCGACTTGCCTCCTCCAGGAAGAGCAAAAACGAAGGAAACGATGGCTGATACACCAAAGATGGTTCCCGAGGCGAACAGTGGGCGTGCAGACTAGGTTCGTCTGGATGTGGATGATACCTGAATTATACCTGCACTCGAGCCTGTAATAAGCGAACAACGATTGCACGTGTGCGGTGCGGTGTAAGCCCTACTTGGCCCCTTATAATAGCACGGCGCACCCATAAGTCGGACCTACTTTATACTCTGCGGCTTGTAACTTTACACTCTTTATGCCTCCAGATTCAGAACAAGAAGCATAATTTGATTTCCGTAAGCTTACCAAGCTGTCTAACGCAGTGTGTAGCCGGGGTCGGTAGACTTCATCTGGCACAGTGATGCTTCGCCGGAACTGCTTGTGTTTGGGCACAATCGTGACATTAAACACGGAACTCATTGTTCAAAATATTTCGATCACTTTTTCATCAAAATTAGAACTTGAATTGTTCGTTGGCTTTCTGTTCAGTAGGTACTCCGTTACGTTTATGATGATTGATGAGATCAAATTTTCTTCACTATTTACACTTGCAAGACTTCGTACTGTGTCAGTAGATGAAACCTATAATTAATTGTTGTCATTTTAATTTTCTATACTTTCATACATTCACTAGCCACTATAAGTATTTTCGCAAAGGAATTCTCGTCCCGCTATACACAGGCTATCAGCCCCCCCTTCAGTTTGTAGGAAAAACTAACTGAAATGTTCTTCAGCTTCATTCTCTTGGGCACTTCCATTTTTTCCAATAATAAAATTTTACGAGTGCATACTGAGCTATCCATACCGACTCGTCATTCATTCAGACTTGTGAAATCCCCAAATCCCTAAGTCCTAAGTGATTCCACTGAATCAGCAAAACGAAAAGTCTGTCAACGATTCATTGTTTCTTTTGAAGTTTTAGAACTGAGTGTCGAAATGTTGGGAGAGCTGAGTCTGATATAAACTAAATTCTAAATGGAGGGCCGGGTGCTATTCTGGGAGTGGTCGCAGAATGACCTGATTTTCTATCAACAAGGTTATTTCATAAAATGAAAATTTAATACCTACAGTCACGCAACCCTGCAAATTTATTTCCTTTGGTAACCTACACATACACCTAACCTAACAGTGGGTGAATAGGTATTACCTACAGGTTACTACTCTCTAATGTTAGTATGGAAGGGGGAAGGCATCTACGCGTTCAATATAGAATTGTTGACTATATACGGGTATCAAAAATTCAGTAACCCATCGCTAAAATTTTTATGCCTCCTGATATGGATCTTTGCAAGCTGCCGGCTCATTTCAGGTTTTTTAAAAATGCACATTGATTTCCTAGAGGAGCACGCTTCTTTTCAAAAGTGCATGGCAGAGTGTTAGACGAATAAATAGCTGCACACGTGTTAACAGTTTGATATTGTCAAACATAGGTATGCTGCTTAAAAGGGCAGATCGAAAGTAATAAGCAACACGGTAAAAACACGGCTTAACAAATTAAAATAAGAAAACAAACAGCGAATGTTGAATCTACGTGCAAAAGTTTTCTGACAGTGAAAAACTTGATACTCAGTTACTATAGCTACCCAAATAATTCTTCTCACGTAAAACTAAATATGCCAAAGACCAAATCGATCACTATACCGAGGAGACGTTGAAATAAAATAAAATCTTACAGATAACTGAAATTTTTGAATCCTCAGGGCTCTTTTTCTACCTATTTTAAAGGTATTGTTCCGCGGGTGATTAATTTTGGATCATGGGTTATTGTTTTGTTCGAGATGAAGTGGATGTATGAGTGGCACACACACAGGCACTCCACAGCACCACACGGCACACGCGACCGACTGGTTCAACAAACACTCCGCCAACCAGCTCAGCTTGCAAGAGATCGGATCAGACTACTTGCCATTGCCCCAGCATATTCCCATCTCCCGAGCCAGGAATCATCTCGATGCCAGCGCCGCAATAAGCCTTCAGTGAGCGAGGGGTTAACCACTCCAGAGATTGCCTGAAAATTTCCTGAGATTCTCAACGAGATTCCCAACGAGATTGGAGTCGTTAACCCCTCGTCAGTGAGTTAAATGGAGAAGTTATGCTTATTTATGTTTGCCTCCAACCAAAACAAACAACTTCGTCTCGTGATAACGTCATAACGTGTCCTACGTCACACTGTCACTCCTTAAGTATAGGTGGCTTGTCCTTCGTCACACATACAATTTCAGTGGAAAATAAATCTGAAATTTAATAAACGTTAACGTGTCTTCGCGAACCCTTGGGAGTTCACAGGCACCAGTTTGGAAACCTGTGATGTTAGGTACACACTCAACACAGTACACTGTATACTGCGCTGCATTATGTAACTTAAAACTTGGTATACATATTTCATACTACGCCTGCAAAAATCACGATTATGTAATTTCAAAGTTGGTGTACACGAATTGCACCACGCCAGGAGAAAATTTATAAAACGTCTTCGCGAACCCCTATCCACAGCGCCGGATTAAGCTTCAACGAGGCTCTGAGCTGGAATCTATTTCTAGGACCAATTATTTTATAATTTTTGTCATTTACTGCCAAGCGAAGCAGGATACGGGGGAAAAGACAAAAAAGAAATCCGTTTTCGTGCGAGAGAAGCGAACGAGCGGAACGAGACGAAAATTTCACTAGTCTCCATAAAATCTCCATATTTCACGGAAAGAACTTTCAATTTCCTGATTGTTTAATACGCTGGAGTCTTTTATATGCCCCTTCAGTGCGTATATGCCCCAATCTATAGCTCTGTTCTATAGCATATATCTAGCTTATTGGTTAATCCAGCACTGCCTACTGCCTGTACACAATAGATCGCTGTGGAACCCAGGCTGGAAACCAATGGACTATATTGATCGACGCAGTCTTAGTGCTAATTTTCCTCTTCCTCTACTGCACTGAGGGTAGGACACTGGACAAAATAATATATCGATCGATGACACTATGATAGGATATACCCACTATTCTCCAAAACAGGTAGCACCTTCACCTTCTCCTTGCCTCCTACACGACCTAACTCTCGGAAATTTAGGAAAAAGAAAATAAGAAAACTTACATTAATGAACTCGAACCAGGAGATAAGAACCATGACGAAGCAGGACTTCCCAAAAAACACAGCCACTTGAACCAACAAAACACACAAAACTACCGCAACAACCGTCTGGAACAGCTTATTCTCATAAAACCAGAGCATTCAAGTTGTCAGCAACAGAGAGCGCACAGAGAAGGCGACGAAAGTAGCAGGCGCCTAGCCACCGAATAAGGTACTAGCTACGCTTACCTACTTGTCACAGCACATCACTACTAAAGATAACCTATTTTGCCTGTCAGCTAAATGTCACTTGCTGACAGTGCACTACAAAAAACACGATAAGTCACCATCATTCACCTTGTAAGTCAATTGTGGATGATTCTGGCAAAAATATAAAAAAAAGCGGAGACTTAAGTTTTTTAGTGCTGACTGAACTGATTTGTCAGCAGTTATTGGTTCGAAACATATATATTTCTCACATACTCAGGCACGTGCCCTTACACCTAATTAACTTTCATAATCTGAACTAATTTTTTCCAGAAGTTCAGAATACCCGCATGTCAAACACATTAAGCACTTAGGTTTAGTGCATAGGTACGCGGTGGGCTAAGAAAGAAACAGTTCTAAAGTGTTCCTTAAAAATTCTCGTGGTCGGTCGCACAGGTCAAAAAGTTGTTCGCAATATCCAACTTCATCTGAGCAAATACCAAACAAACAAATTGTCATCTTCCTCCCATCGTATGAAGTACGTAAGTACAACGCACTTATCTCGTTTTAAGTGTAACCTCCCATGCAGACCTAATCCCATGTTTATATACGCAGTCAGCAATACGCGCGAAAGGAGGAAATTCACGTGCAGACTGCAATAAAGAATAATTAACCCGAATATGTAAGTAGGTACATAGATAATTTGCTCGAGGGCATGAGGACACTGGCACTTACTTTTTGCTGGCGAAAGCAGTTCCCCATAGTCAAACACGGCACATTTTTCACAGCCTGAAGTTCTCACAATGAGCTTCCAGAATTTCAAAATCAATGCAACAGTCGCTGAAGCTCGATTTTGCATAACACTTGGAACACATAACATCTACAGGACAATTGACAACGTTCAAAACTAATTTTCTCGAATAACACGCGGGAACTGACTGAATACAACACTCTACTGACCGAGAGACAACCGTTGAAAAGTAAAAACAAACCCAACAAGAAGAGGTGTCATTTTGGCGCAACGAACGGAATGCTTAGCTTACGGACAGCCGGCAAACAAAACGCGCAAATAACACGAAGCTTCTTTGCTTGAGATTGAGGTGATGTCATGGTCCATTCTGCCTCAGGGCTAGGCCAGGCCCGCCAAGTGTTATCTTCACTACGGGCTTTCATAGTGGCTAGTAACTTTATGACGGTGCGAATAAAAATGGCGCCCCGTAAGTTATACACGAGCAATAAATTTGCATGCTAAACATAGGGAAGTTGCAAATTTGCAGCTTCTTTCACTACCAAAGTAAAGACTGAAATTTTGCTCTATGGCACTTGTTTATTCAGAGGTGGGAAGATAATTTGTCGGAAGTACCTACACACTGTAGGCATATGTTTTCACAAGGGGATGATTCAAAATTAACCTCAACATGCTGAGGGGCTGGTAGAAAATTATGACAGCTTATGTCCAAAAAGTGAATAATCTTTGCGGTCGTAAATAAAATTGACCGGTGAGTCGATGACCTTGCAGTTTTTGGACAGTGGCCCAAGAGAGATGCATCAGGAATTCAAGATCATTCTGAACAGTTTCTCGATTGTGTTAGGAGCCAGCTTGCCAGGTATATTGTGTATCGAGGTCAAGTAAGGTAAAACCATTGTCGAATCCATTATTTCATAGGCCGCCGGCCGCAGTGCCCACTTCCACAGACCAACCACCACCCAAAAACAATCGTCAGTTAGGTACCTACAGATCCTTCATTTGTTTCCCTCTGATAACCATTCTGTTTTTCCCTATTCAGTTCCATTCAGTACCTAGGTACCTACTCTTTGATGAATGCCTAGCTGACCTATAGAACTCACCTCCTCGCTGATGGTGAGTGGAGGCCCTGTGCCATTTTGTGCTGATTTTTTACTCCTACAAGAAGGAGGCTGCTTCAGTTTGAAAGGCGCAGCTAACGGCCGGTTCATTTTCACCACACACACACTAACTTCTCAGGGACAGTTCTGAAAACCACAGGAGAACTTCTTAAAGGTCAAAGTGCAAAGTGCAAAAACAAGTTTTTAGATACCGGGCAATATGGAAAATTACACTGAACACCCGTAAGCCATCACTGAACTGGTTGAAGATACGAGGTCCGATCGAAAGGAAATCTTATTGGTCATCCACCCACAGTCAATACACTAGCAGGACCGGCCTGGTCCTAACCATCAGTACCCACACCTATAGTCGAGGGGTTAACCACTCCAGAGATTCCTTGAGATTCCATAAAGATTTCCAAAGATTCCCAAAACGATGTTCATGGAAAGATGAACTCCGAAGGGGTAACCACTCCAAAAAATTCCAAGATTCTCTGAGATTTCATAAAGATTTCCAATGATTCCCAACGAGACTCCCAACGAGTGGTTAACCCCTCCCCTATAGTTGTCTATATATGCAGCAGTATGTTGCTCTTAACTATTATTGTGCCCTCGTAGAGAAGTCATCACGAAAAAATCTACATTTATTTTATACAGTGCATACTTTTATCCTTTTCTTCGGTTTTCGATTAATATTTAATAATAATAATACCCCAAATTTCACCTAGCCGGAGCCTCAGTAAGCTTTCTGGCGAAGCACTGACGAAGATTCCCCAATTTCCAGTTTTTTTTTCGATTTTAACTAGTCTGCCAACATGGCGTGACTTATTTAAAAAAATATCTGATCAAGTTCAAACTAGGAAGAGCATCCAGCATCCAGCATCCGGAGTAAGGCCCGAGGGCCTCCTCTCCGTTCAGTAACAATAACAGTGCCAGTCCTGTTGGTCACGACTATGGCGGAAGAGAATAACGATAAAGAGAAGAGGAAGAGATAGATTGGAAATATAGATTGAATAGCTTTGGTGATGACCCTGAAATATTAAACCTAACCCTTCGCTAATCTGCCCTGCCCTTTGTCATGTTTGCGGCTTACTTCCGCCGGCTGATTCCGTCCCACACCCGTCCTAAATGCCTATCTGCACCTTTGCCTATGGGAGGCTACTGCCGTCACTGGACAGGGAGGTTGGCATGGTTCCTTCGCTTTTAGCCTGGTCGTATAGGGATGTCGTCATGTCATTGAAAGGTCTGCGATTGTCCACCGCCTGTTCCCAGTGTTCCTGGTGGAAGTTTAACGACTAAAGACTTGTTCCATGCCGTCCTCCCATGTGAAGCACGAGCGCCCTTCCTGTGAGGTGCCAAGGCTTCTGCCACCCGAAGAATATGGCCTAGTTCCCGTCTGCGAATATGTCCCAGTAACGCAGACGGAGCAAATGAATTATTTTTGTGAAGACTCTCCCAACCAACAGCGGGGAGACGCTGAATCGGACCAGCCTGCCCCGGGATTGCTCCTAGATTGGTCATAGTATCTCTCTTCCTTCTAGTCTTGGAGTCGACCCTTTCCCTTTTGTTATCGCGGCGTGTTTGAGTCCAAAAATTCCGATGGCCCTTTTGTACGGCCGCAGCGTCATTGGCCACTAGGTCTGGTTATTCCGAACTACTCCGTCACCGCTCTTTGACCCACTCCAATGTGGTCCACCACCTTGCTGGGCGGCGATGGAGATTGGTATGGACCCCACACTGTCGGTTCAAGCTTTACGAACCCCGCCATGTCACTGAACGTCTTTGATTACCCACTGTCTGTCCGCAGTGACGACATGAGAAAGGTAAATTGCGGGTATCTGTTCCAAGCTGTCCTCCCATATCAAGCATGGTCGTCCAACCTTCCATGCGAGGTTCCATGCCTTCGCTTCACGGATGAGACGTTCCTGCTCTCGTCTGTAGATGCGCCCCCAGTATTCAGTCTGCCCGACCCGTCCCCCTTGCCGCAAATTGCCTCGCCTATTGCCACCCAGCACCCAGCCTTCTTCGCCTCCCTTACCGGGTTGAATCATTCCGGCAGTCAACCTACCGATCTCAATTGTGATTGGAGCTACCTGATGTCTAAACCAATCCTATATGCGATCCTATTACTTCTAGGGAGACTAACAATTGTGGAGATAATACTTATCTTGCACAGGGGCCGTGAATGTTGGTGCAGTGTTTCCAAACCAGAATCTGGCCC
This sequence comes from Mesopsocus fuscifrons, assembly GCA_950004255.1. Classification (NCBI taxonomy): domain Eukaryota; kingdom Metazoa; phylum Arthropoda; class Insecta; order Psocodea; family Mesopsocidae; genus Mesopsocus; species Mesopsocus fuscifrons. The sequence continues at coordinate 7,501,670 of OX465380.1, forward strand.
GGTTCCCTTGTATGGGTCGGGTGAGGTGTATCGCAATGTAGTAAAGGGGTTAGTCATCATACTTACCATTCCCCTTTCCCTGAAAAAATGCAAGCAGAACAGCAGAGACCAAGAAAGCAAGCATTACAATACGCAGAGCAACGTTACAAGCAATGATAACAAGCGACAGGTAAAGAAGAGTTGTTCTAAGTGTTGTAAATGTCAAAATGCAATTGGTAAAAGCCGGGTCCTGATGTGCACCCCCCGCGGCGAGTAGTACAGCTATGAGGAAGCTGCCCACCTGCCTGGCCCTGTCATGCTCCCACCCCCCGGGATCTATGTCTCCCCCGTGGCAACCTATCAGAGACCCTCTGGCGTGTCAGGATGGCTATAAGGGAACCACCTGATCGCCCTACAAGCTACAGGTCTATTCCGGATCTGTTAACTCATAGGTAACGACGAGACAAAGACGGAGTGAATTATTTTCAGCCCAATATTAGCGGCAGGAGCCCAACTTGCAATCAGCGACCAAAGATCCGGAATAAACCCTTTTGTTACTCATTTCGCACCACCCAGGAGGCACGTGTGGGTTAAGGATGCCGCGGCCGCGAGTAACTTTACCTCCCGATCAAGTTCAAACTAGGAAGAAAATAAAAAATAATTACTCACTCTGAACGTCAATCTTATGGGCGATAGTAAAAAGCCCAACCTTAACTTAATGATATATTGTACTAGTAATATTAATAATAAACTCCGAAGCTACGCTTCGGAAACAGGCCCAGTCCAGCCCTGATTCCTTAATGGCCCACGGCCTGCCCACTCCTCCACTGATCGCCTACGGTATATCACGTCGGGCTCATTCATAATTCTGCCACGTGAATCACGTGCTGGGTGACAATACTTTCCCTGTCAAGCATGCATCACAAAAACCTTGTCAACAACATGCAGTGCCAACACCCCCTCACACTATAGTGGACACTACGGTACTGAATAGACTGGTAATTGCAATAACGCCATTTGTCGTGGCTGCTCTAAAAGCTAAACATTGTGTGCTATTCGAACGCAAAACGAATGACACTATGTTTAGCTTTCACGGAAGAAAAAATACTATCGAACGACAGAAATGGTGTTGCAAGTACCGGTCTCTATCGAGTATTGATACTGGACTCAACTCGTTCACTATTCCGCTGTCACAGCAAAAATTACAATTTCCATCAGACATTTGTTTATTGTTTTATTTTTATTAAAAACAACATTTGAGAAAATTAAAGCAGTTTGATGCAAAATTTCTCAATATATCTTTTTTTACAATAAATTACAATAATAAACACATTTAAATACTTATAGCGAAAGAAAGAAGCATGAATGAGTTAGGCTGAATTTCACCACCTCACAATAGTGCCTTTTAACGTTCGAATAGCAATGAATTCGAAAAAGCAGACATCCTCTCGTTAGGTTTTGTTGTGTCAATATAATTCGCCTGCTTTGTTTACGTCAAATTTATTTCAACAATTTCAATCTAAAAGAGGAAATAAACGTGAAAAAACCCCTATTTTTTCGGAGGAAGAAGTTAAAATGTTGATTAGACTACATTAGACTACACCAAATGAGTCGCAGGTATGAAAGTTATCGTTTTCGCTAACGCACGGAAAATCCACTCGAAAGCTAACGAAACGGTAACGGTGCATGGTGAAAGCCGTTAACATTTTTTACCGATACGATAGCGCTATCGTGTACACGACAGTCTTCACGTTAAAGTGGTGAAATCCAGCCTAACAAGAGTAACCTACAAAATAACCCCACCTAAAATTTCAAACTGGAGAGTATCTCACGAGTTAAGACCGAACATACATACGTTATTTGTTTACGTTTTTTCAACGGCCAAAATTAACAAGCTATGATGTGATTTTACAATCGGTTCATTTTGGAAAAATTTTTTGTTGACAAAAATCACAACACAGCCTGTTAATTTCTGCCGTTTTATATTTCAGAACATTTAAATATCCAATACCTAGTACCCTTATAAAGAGTGCAGAAAAAACGTAAACAAACACGACTGCGTAGACGCCCTTAACAATAAGTATAATAAGGACATCAAACAAAAAATTAGTCATTCCTGACTTGGAACTTAACAATAAATAACCTACCACCCACAGTTTAGGAAAAAGATAAAACACTGAAATAATTATACTACCTATCTGTTGAATTGTTTTCTCTAAGGTTCTGATGTTAGAAAGATAAATCTTTGATGTGTTTAACGATAGGGTTTCAGAGAACTTCAGTGTAACAGTAATGGTATGCTTGGGTTTTCCCAGCATAAGAATAAAAGAACGAACCAAACTTCCTCATGCCCAGCATGCCTGAAATCATACGGAGTTCAGATTCGAATGGGTGCAGTGTGGTCAAATCAACAGACTACACTTCCACTTTCTGTAGCTTATTTCAGTTTTTGATTTTAAGGTGCGCAGCACTGGTGAACTCCCCAAGAGCCAGTGCAGAGAATACCAAAAGAAACGGGAGCTATTACTACAGATTTTTAATCACCAGACCACGCAACACCACATTCTTTCATTGCCATTTCATCAGTAAATAAATAACCTCACGGGGAACGTACTGAAAACACCGATGTAGGAAACAGAAAACCCAGTCGCTATAAAATACCTGTGAACGTGCTAACTATCGGGCTAGCTGGGTGATCAAAGCTGCGCACATTTCGAAGAATTCCATAGTGTGATGCCCAGTTGCCTGGCAGGGTGGGGGTTCTGAAACCAAAACAAGAAACATCAAATATTTTCCCGAAGATATAGTTCTTGGGGTGGGAAGATCGTGTAATACTCACCTTACGAAAGTGGAGGAACTTTTTAAGATTAAATAGACAATCACTTTTTGAAAGAATGAGTTGACAGTCCTTACCCGCCGATGTGTTCTCCACTTCCTCCGTGTCTGAGCTGAAGCTCTTGAAGTCCAGTAAGTATGATTTGAAGTCGACTTGATAAAGCTGAAGAGACATTTTTGTGTACTCGTATTCTGGGTGTTGCCTGCGCACTCTCACGTGATATGGGTTTATTACTTTCCATTCCTGGGAAAACAAATTTATAGCAATTATTCACAATGTCCGTAAACTCGAGACATAGCGCACGTTTACGGTCAACGTGGCAACCGACGTCAAGTCTAAAGAGACTACTACACTAGGAATCAAGATATCTTAAATACTATTTAAAGATTTATTTACTGGGCCAATTCATGAACTACGAAGAACGACAATGACCTGCCCAATAACTTCAAGTCACAGACTTCAGATTTAGGGTCCAATTAGATTGGTGACCATTATACCGAATTAGCTTGTACACTCTTGGTGATAACTCGGTGCTATCCCAGCACATTGACAACGGGAGAACTTTCCTTGAAGAGGACTTACAAAATTAAGAGCCTTCATAGCTCGGTAGACTTCGTGCATAATATCGTGCGGTTTGCTTTGTGATCTGATGCCCAGATGCCACTTGGCGCGCTTTATAGGAGTTCCTCGGGGAGCCGCCGCCCTCTCTCCGGGCTGCACACCTACCGACGCGTTCATTACTCGTTCTCGTAGCGCTGAAAGAGAGAATGAGACACTGAATAATTTCTTTGTGAGAGGTAAAAGGAGTCTGGCAATTATTAAATGTTGAATTACACTTCTTGAATTATTGTATCTTAGGTACGGCATCCTACTTATGGGTAGTTCCTAAAACTAGTGCAATCAACAAGTATTTTATTTCAGAACAAAAAAATATACAACATTCTCTGGAAGAATGTAAAAAAAAATGGTCGCATCTATTGTCTGCTAGTCAATTTCCTCTGAACGCGGTCTGTACAAGCATTCTTCTCTTCACTGCCGTATGAAATATTTGTTAAGGAATGGAAACTCACGGGCGATACGCTCGGGGTGAGGACGCATGGGGCTAGGCATGAGTTCACTAGGAGACGAGCTGACGGCCGGAGGGCTGCTCGCGAAGTAAAAGTCCTTGATCTCCGCTTTGGCCGCTTCGTCAGCAATTCGCTTATTATCTACGATCAAGTGGTAAGCTATGGCAAGCTGATCGTGAGGGTCGCCAGCCAACAGTGCACTGTGAACCTATAAACAAATTCCAACTAAGTAGGTCTGATAGATACATTTTTTCTGGATAAGGGAGGTTTATAAACAGCTTCTTGACCATCTACCTTTATTTTTCTCGCTTAGGAATGTTCTCGGGCAAATTGGGCAAACTCTTGTACTTTTTGAAAATTTCTAACATTTGTAAGGACCATAATTTTGCATTAGAAATAACAGTGGTTTACCTCTCCTTCGACTACTGCAAACTTCTCGCAGACCTCGCTGACTGCGTCCATGTCGATGATGGAGGAATCCTGCTCCACAGGAGAAGGGAAAAGGTACGCAGGGAGGTCTTTCTGGAACCACTCATGCTTCCTGCAACCGAATAATACAAGTGAGAACAGGTTTCTCCACTTGAGTAGTTACGTAACCAGAGACTGCCACACATTTCCCCATATTTCAAGTTAACGTTCTTACGAGACTATGTCGCATTCCAGTAGGAAATGTGTTACCTATCTTACTTCGACTATAGTGTCCTTTTTTCATTTCTAAATGATTTTTGAGGACACTACAGGATATTATTTGTTCTGATATATGATATTTTTTAACATCGGAAGCTAGCACTTTTTAAAACCCATTCTGCTGCCACTTGCGTTCTTAGTCTTACTTCAGTTTCGCCAAGCCAAATTTCGAAGCTGAGCGGTGGAGACTAGGAGACAGTTGATACTTACTTAATGTCATCAACGGAGGCTCGTTTCATCGGGTCAACTTGGAGCATGTGGCAAAGTAAATTCACAACTGACTTGTTCAGGTATTCTGGGATAGGGAAGACACCGGCTGAAACAAGTTTAGACAAATATCTACAACCGTTAAGACGGAATACATACATTGCTGTTTGTTGATGTTTTTACTGAAATCCTTCCAAGGACTAAAAGTAAAATGGTAGCTTAGCTCTAACCGTTTTGGTACCACTCATTTTTCTACCATTAACCTTTACTTACACTTAATTTTTCGGAAGAGAGTAGGCACATGTTCGTCATCAAAAGGCAAAGTTCCGCACAGCAGAGCATACAGGATGACTCCGCAGCTCCAGATGTCCACTTCCGGTCCAGCGTAAAGTTTACCGGAAATAACCTCTGGGGCGGCATAGTTTGGAGAACCGCAACTTGTACGAAGGAACTCTCCGTCCATCATCATGTTGGACAGCCCTGGAACAGCCAAAGAGTAAGACACTTACTTGGAAGGTTCTAAAAAAGTTCAGTCCCAAGTGAATATAATTGCGAATTCTTTCAATGTAGAAAAGTTAAAGGCTACTGTATATCTCTTGCCACACTACCTACAGTTCACACTCTTTAGTGTCATTAATGTGATCAGCACTTATTTTAATCTACTTACCAAAGTCGGCTATTTTAACATGAAGGTTTTGATCCAAAAGCAGGTTCTCAGGTTTCAGATCTCGATGGACAATCATGTGACGGTGACAATAGTCGACGCCCGAAATTATCTGCTGGAAAAAACGCCTAGCTTCGTGTTCCTTCAGCTGAAAATACATTATTATTTTTAGATTGTTTGCTTATTTTTTCCTTGATCATATGTACCAATGTGAAGAACTTTGAGAGTGAAGATTCGGCTGGCAGGTATGAAAGTAGGTAAAGAATTGAATTTAAGTTGGTATTGGTAATACTTACTTTGCCGTGCTTAACTATGTAGTCAAAGAGTTCTCCACCCGAAACATATTCCATAATCATGAAGATATCAGTTGGCGTCGAAATGACTTGGTAGAGCTTGATAATATGAGGGTGCCTAAAGAGTTTGAGGTTTTGAATTTCCCGCCGAATTTTGCCCACGACATCGAGACTTTTTATTTTTTGCCGGTTCAAGATTTTGACAGCAACCTTGTGCTTTGTAAGCTGGTGTTCACCGACTAGAAAGAAAAAATTAAATTAACATCCAGAATGTCAGGGCTCCTCCCCTTGTCCGAAAGGTCTAATTTATGGGTTGAATCTACTTAGTGGAACTTGAAACCCCCTTGTTACTCCTGTTCGATTTATGTTTCAGTATAGTACCTAGTTGAATCGACTTCGATGAAGGAGTCAACTCAAGGTTTCCTAACAAATGGACGTTTCCTAAGTTAACTCCAAAGGAGCCAGCCTGGTGGCACTTCAGACTGCAAGTACAACCTGTACAACCTACCAACTTAATTGCGCATAGTTACGAACTCACCTCAAGATAACCTTCCTACCCGGAAGTGATTAAATCTCTAGATACTTCTCTGCAACTTCACTTACAATGGAAACATAATAAAACCTACAATAACGTGCAACATCTCGCCTGCATGCAATGAAGTAACTCATGACTGTTTAGACAACTTATTGCTCGTAAACTGTAAATTACGCAGCACTTGCTGCGGAGTCCTTCAAGCAAAGATTTAAGAACCAGAGGGAGAAAAAGCACTAGGAAAATTATATGACCTTGCTGTACGACGCTTGAATACTTTAGAAATATTTATGGGGAAAAAAATACTCTGTGGATAGATAAATAAGAATTTTGTGAGACTTTGATCGGGGTGCTTGTCATGAACATGCAGAAGCAGTGCATACAAAGTCGTAAAGAAAAATGGAACCTAGGGGAAATACTGTCAGGCAATCTCACATGGATAGTTTTAATAAAGGAGAATTCTACTTACTTTTCACTTTACCAAAAGTTCCAACGCCAAGCGTTTGGCCCAAAATATAATGGCCAATTTTGACAATCGGCTGCACATTCACATCCGCCATTTTTCTTGTTTTCCGAAAAACTACAATTGCCAACATAACAGAACCAAATTCAATATTTCCCGCCCAAATTTAAATATTTTGAAAGTTATTTCGGATTTTGGATTCTGTAAAAAGTATATTTTTGTAAGAAAACCTTTAAAATATTTTGATTGAAATATAGTGGCTTTTCTTTTATTAACCTATTTCAGTTAATAAAAATAAAAACATTTTTAGTCGAAATGAAAGAAACTTTTACTCTGTGATTTCATTCTTTCTCAAGTAAAATGGCTGCTTCCCCGTTGTGTACGTTTTTTTAGATTATTCATTTTTTAGTTTAAAACTATTTAAAATCGCTTCATAGAGTATTTGATTCCGGATAAATAAACTTAAAGGGTTTTCTCAACTTCCCTAAGTTGAAATTTCCAGGTTTTTTGTCTTCTTCCTCTCTTTTTGGCATTTTCGTATTTTTTGATGGCATGCAAAAGTCAAAACACCGCTATGCCGTGTAATATAAAAGTAAAAACATTCCCTGTTGTAGATAGGTAGAATTTCCTGATCAAGATAATGAATTCCTTGGGTTCTGTCATGAGCTGTCTACGGGGCTATTTCCAATATATCCTACTTAATTTCGATTTTAAATTTTAGGTGAGGTGACTCCTGAGGTAGTGGAACAGCTGAGAATTAACTTCTACGCTGAGCCGCTGAATATCTTAGCTCAGAATGCATGCACAAGGGCGGATCCTTTGGAGGTATGTTTCATTCAGATGGTACAGGCAGGCAGGCGGGCGGGCTGATGGGTCCTCAGTCGGATTTCTAGATGTCTGGTGTACTCTCGATGGGGGTGACGTGGCTTGATCACTGACGCTGACGTCATAGGCAACAGAACAGTGCCTTCTGAACCAATCCCTACATTGTCCCTCAGATGGTGCATTCTCCACCTTTCCTGGGTAGGCTTAAGTTATCTCATTACAGATAAGGTTTCTCTAAAAATATGTCGTAACGGTAGAATGGTACATAATATACCTACTCGTATCACTCCCTACTCTGAAGTAACTATATTACCTATAATGATGCATCCATAATGCCGGCACAAGCCCAGCTAGCTAGTTAGGATTTGCTTATGGTTTCTATTGAGGTTCCATCACTCTCTGAGGCAATGCAGAGTTTGCCCCTCACCACTCTGACGACATAACTACGTCCTTATTTACACAAACATAATGTGTTTGTACAGGTGTGCACGTCGAGGAAGGTGTTGGAGCGGCTAAACCATGTCTACCAGCACAAAGTCGACCCCGAGGGGAAGCCGCTGACCCACCAAAAGAGTTCTGGGAGGTGCTGGATCTTCGCCGGGCTCAATGCCATTCGAATCCCGTTTATAAAGAAGCTGAATCTAGAAGACTTTGAGTTCAGCCAAACGTTCATCTTTTTCTGGGACAAAGTGGAAAGAGTGAATTTCTGGCTGAATCAGATTGTGGAGACAGCAAAAAGGGGAGAGGCTCGCGACTCTCGCCTCGTTTCATTCTTGCTGCAGGTTGGCTGTATTCTGTTCTTGCGTTGGTTACGTTGCGTCTATTCTCAAAGAATAGGGGAAAAAAAAAAAAAAATCTTTTAGGAAAATAAGAACCTAGGGCTCATGTCGATAGAAAAAATTTTTGTTGAAAAAGTAATAGGTAGTTATTAACTGTATAACTGTGTTTGCAGGACGCGGCACCGGACGGTGGGCAATGGGACATGTTCTGCAACTTGGTCCGCAAGTACGGACTTATGCCCAAGAAATGTTTCCCCGAGACCTACAGCTCGGAATCAACCGGCCGTCTCAACAGCATCTTGCGCAGTGTTGTATGTATTTATCATGGTACCTGCTTACTGTTTCTTATTCTGAGGCATCAGACTAATAATATAGTTTCCCCTAGATGCGAGGCTATGCTCGAGACTTGAGGACACTGGTGAGCGACGGGGCATCGGATGACGTGATCAACAGCCGTATCGCGGAGCAGCGGGCGGCAGCTTTTCGGATCATTGCCATCTGTCTAGGAGTCCCGCCCGCCGAGTTCACCTGGGAATATGTGGACAAGAACAAGACGTACACGCGAGTGGGCCCCATCTCCCCGCTTCAATTCTACACAAGTCACGTGAAGCTAGTGTTCGACGTCGACGATAAGGTATATTCCTAAAATAGCAGCCCGACAGTATACGTCCGAGTATGACTCTTCTTTTTCTCACTAGCACCCGCCACCCCGCCTTAGGACCAGATAAGGTGGATATTTTTTGCAGGTATGTTTAGTGACAGATCCTCGAGCGAGCAGCCCCTTCGGCCGCGCATTCACTGTCGACTGTCTGGGGAACGTGATGGGCGGGCGCCCCATCGTGTATAACAACCAACCTGTGGAGTACCTCATGGAGCTGGCAGCGGAGTCCATCAAGAACAATGAAGCCGTCTGGTTTGGATGCGAAGTGTCGAAGCGATTCGCTGGGAAGCCTGGGCTGGAGTGTCTTGATGTGTAAGCCTGACTTTGGTTGTAGAAGAGGCGCAAATGATGGCCCAAAATTCTCGGAATGTCCCAGGGATAAACGTGTCGTGTATAACGTGGGGTGTTGTCTATTTAGGGCTTAAAACAACATTGACATTAATTTTAAAATCAGGCACATCCAAGTAGTAGACAGTGTTTGGTATAGTATAGCCACTCTGACCTGCCTGGCTCGAGGGCATTTTGCACTGTTCACTGTACACAGAATGCCCTCGGGCCAGACAGGTCAGAGTGGCTATACTATATTCATTTTGATAAATTATTGCAGGCATGATTATCAGCTGGTGTTCGGAGTGAATCCATCCCTGGATATGACTAAGGCGGAGCGTTTGGAGTACGGGGACAGTAGTATGACGCACGCTATGGTCTTCACAGCCGTTACCTTCCAGGTAAGACCAATCCAGTGACGAATTAATTGAAGGGCCCCTATGTTGAACTTGAACACCCAAATAAATGCTTTCCCTCACGTTTTCAAGGATGGTGCGCCACTTCGTTTTCGGGTGGAAAACAGCTGGGGGGAGGAGCGAGGTGAGAAGGGCTACCTTCAGATGACGGCCGCCTGGTTCAAAGAGTTCGTCTTCGAAATTGTGGTGGACAAAAAGCTGGTCAAGCAAGAAGTGTTGGACGTGTTTAATCAGGTGCCCATTGTGCTTCCTGCTTGGGATCCCATGGGGAATTTGGCGCAGTAGCGCTCTTAATGGTACAAACTAAACCTATTTCTCCAAAGGCGCTCATTAGTTAATTTTTAAATGTTTTCTAGTATAGAGGTCCCTGTGAACGCCTTCGCAAATCCGGTTTGTTTGCGTGATATTTTATTGTTTTTCTCCCCATCAAGCGCTTCAATGGTATTATCGTAATAAAATAGTAGCACAATAATTTGCCGACATCCGGGCATATGGGAAATTTTCCAGCCTATGGTTGGTAAACTGAGGTAGTCTCACCAGGGGTGAGTTCGCCTCCAAACAGCTCACACACTCTGATTAATCTGCGCTGGCAATACATTTACATCATCTTCAAACATCTTACAAAGAAATGACGTGTGAGTTATCAGACCTTGAGGCCAGACTCTTCATGATGCCAACTTTGTTGTTAGATGGTTAAGTTGCACTCATGGTTATACATAGTTTCATTGACATGTGACCGTGGAAATCATTTCTAAATTTATCCAGCATTTTTTCATTGAATTAACAACCGAACCAAAATCTCTTCCAGGGCAATTAGTTCCTTTTTATTTTATTTTAGAACATGCAGACACATTGCTGCTCCCGATATTTACATACTACTTGTACTGTTTCGTTAACTCGGAACTTTTGAGGCCGTCGAAGATTCCGTTGGCACTCATGTTCCGAGTGGAAGTCACACGACACAGCACTAAGCTTTTGTTCTTCATGTTAACTGATCTGGATTTTCCATAATGTATTGTGGAGGACATGAGAGAAGAATGCGCAGCATATTGGAACAGATATCTTTTTATAAGGGCCCCTGTATACTACTCTAAGGCCTTCGAGCGAGCAATTTATACTTTGTATGATCTAAACCTATATTACTACTATAAAGGCGTTATTTATACATAATATGCTGGAAAACTAGGTGATAGCAGATTCTACTCTTTTGTCCGTCCACTACTTTACCTATGAATGTAAAAGCCTCAGCCCCTTTTCTGTGTACCAAAAATATGTTCTTATTTGCAAATTGACGAAATTTAAAATAAAAATACCTGCTCTCATACAGTTCAGTTCTTTTGATCCCCAGTCGGTTTGGCCAGTTGCACGACATTACAGTGTACCCTCCAAACAAAGCAACAAAACAAGCAGTTTCTCTGAAAAAATGGCAGCATAAACAATTCTGATGCCATTTGTATTTTTACACTAAGAACTTAAAAAGTGAAGTGTAGAAGCACTATTTACCGAAAAAAAGAACAAGTGATAAGGATGCACTTTATTTTGACAAGAGTCACATGAGATTGCGCAGCGAAATGATTAGTAAAAAAACAGCCTACAATGTTGACGACATAAAAACCTAAAAAGCAAATTATTGCTCTTGAAGTCCAAGCAAGCGTATTGAGTAGGTAAGCAAGTTGCAAACTCGGCAACTTTTGTTGAAAAAAATAATTATTTACTCCCAAGCGAACTGACGTGTAGTAATCTTATCACCAAGAACCGTTCGTTAAAATAATAAAAAAATTAGTAGGTACAATAGAAAAGAGATTCAGTTAGTAAACATTAAGTTACCTATTCTAAAAATATAGTATACAAATATATTATCTTTAAATAAAAAGAGTAGAAAATTCTTGTGCTCTCATTCCATAAACATTTAGCTTACGGGTAAGACGAAGACAGTCGATTGGAAACATTCGTTGAAGACAAGGAAGGCAAGTTGGTTTTGTGGGTTAAGAGAGGGCGGCGATTGCCGACTGGCTAATCTTCGTCCTTGAAGCGCCTGTAGATAGCTTGGACGTACGTGAAGACGCACTTCCAATCGGGTTTCCGCATCTGGACCATATCTTCTACGTCCAGTAACGGCGCTATGTCAGCCTTTTCTCTGAGGGATAAATTTAACACGGTTAACCTTTTATATCATTGGTATTAGCCAAGTAACGTACAGTTAAGAACCTTGCTTATAATCTAACAGAGGAAGGTCGTATCAAACAGAAAGAAGTAAACAGAGAACTTACTCAGCGACCTTAAAGGCGAGCTCGAAGTTCTTTCGGCGTTGTTTAGGTGAGAGGGCGTCGTAATCAAAGGCATCAGGAAGGAAATGATGAATGAGAGCACAAAACGCCAGCCCATCGCTCCAGCTTGTTGAGAAATTGTCTATTTGGATGTTCTGTCAAACAAAACCAAAGCAGACGTGAGAAACGCGAATGGCGAGAAAGTAGAGAAAGTAGAGAAAGTACTCTTTTATCCACTCTATTTTGAAATTTTTTGATTTCCCACGATCCAGGGTGTCCCCAAAGTCAAAAAAACCTGTTTCTGGAAAAATACTGTACGTCTGCTCTATTCCGATCTACTTTTGAGAACTTTGATCTGCTTAAAATTCAAATGAAAGAACAGCTTGTGCGCATTTTACCCACAAAATAGCTAAGGTACCGCTTCAGCTAGCGCTATATAGAACTGCTTTTCTTCACTAACAGGAAAAAAAAATAATATATTGTTAGCCAAACTTTTCTACAGGTTTACCTACAGACATGCTCAAAAGTCATTTAATGATTATGAAACTTGAAGTGAAACCACCCCCGTGTGAACACAGCTAGTGTTCATGGCTAATAGCCTTGAGTACCTATAAGTGCGGATAACGTGAACGAACGTAAGTAACTTGTTTTTATTTATTTATTTATTTTTGACATAACAGCAAAACAAGACTAAAATAAACATGCGCACCCCCAAAACACCCCTTTGATGGAACACTGAAATCAAGTGATGGCCCGAGATGTGACAGTTGCGTAGCCGGGTACGGGGCATGTGACAGGGAGGCGTTATACGGAGCAACAAAAAGCACGACACCAGTGCAAACACGGGACAGCACCCAGCTCACCTTATAGTTTTTGGTTTTGATCTGGACCCAGTAGAGCAGCCTGTCCTTGATGGTCGACGCAGACTGGGTGAGCTTGGGGTCGGTGAAGGTGAAGAGGGCGGCGCCGCGCGGGGAGCTGTGGTTAGTATACCCCATATCAGATCCCATGTTAGCCAGACAATAGAGCCTATACCTTAACTACAGACCGCAATTTTCAATTCATCTCTCAAAGCTTTCAGTTTTTCGTGCCTACTTAGTTTGAGAAAGCAGCGGTAACAGTTTCCCCATTTAGACTCCACAAGGGTGAGTATGACCATGTATGAGTACCATTTACATTGACAATACTGCTTGTATACCAGGTCTGCGTACAAAATTTAGGATTCAAGTATAAGAGTTCAGCCAACCTGAAAAGTGATCGCAGAACTCGTACCACGTAACTATACCTACTTTAGAGATATAATTTGAAACCTATTTTTTTATGAAACAGGAAAGACAGAGGAGGAAGAATAAACATGCACCCAGAGTTAGGGGTCCGTCCATCACCCTAGTAAATCAGCGTTTATGTACTGAAAAGTTATTTACCTGGGGGAACCGGGGGTAGAGTTCTGGCGGTCTAGTTGCTGGAACTTGGCGAAAGGGGAGACAGGCTTGTTGGAGCTTACTAAAAAATCAAACAAAGACCAGGATCAATTCACATGCTACCTGTAGGTACCTACTAATTATTTGCTTCTACTTGCTGAGCTTTGACTGTGACAGTACCGTTATTAAGGAGATGAGAAGTAATGAACTCAATGACGCTTACCTCGGAACTTCTGTTTATGGATTACATACTGTTACCCAACAGGGAATCTAACCATCATTATGGAAAATAGACCAAGCGAAAAGAGAACTTACCAGAAGTAGTTTTGCTGCTGAAACTCTTAGAAGAAACTAGAACAAAAAACAGAATGAAACAAAAAACAGACAATGAAATCAGAGTGCAGCTACGATAATCCTGGTGAAGCTGAGAAAAGGAATCTCACAGTCCCTTTCAGGGTAAAAATCGACGGAAACATTAATAGGAACTTTTAAGGAAGTTTTTGTTTTGGGATCGTACGATCTGACATCGTAAAAATAGTTGAAATCTCTCGATTACTACTACTGTAGTACGGTAGGTACTTACCCTCAGTTTTCGTAACGACGCCATCTTTTTCGGTCACTGTTTCCGCATGAGCTGAAAACAACGACATTCAGTAAGTACTTACATTTCTACAAAGCAGAAAAAACATGTTGAGTTTCCTGTTGCCACTTTACCCCAGACTTTGAAAAACAATGTAAAGGACAGAATATCACTCTCAGAGAACTCTGATGTGAGGTAGGTATCATTCTTCTCCAGGAGTAAAAATGGCACTTTTTGGTGAAATGTTTTGTGATAGTCTGTAGTGATTTGGATTGTTACATCGCACTGCCCATCCACGCAGACTTAAGTACTTCGTGAACACAGACCCTGTCAAAAGTCTGAGCAGAAGGGGTTCGGCATGGTGAGGAATAACTATCTAGCACTAGCATCTACGACAACTAAAATTAGTCAGGCTTCTAGGTACAAATGCTGATAATATAAGCTGCTATGTCGGTAAAGCAGCGGGACGACGTAATCCAGGCTGTTTGCGCACTCGGGTTTCAGTTCAAGCAATGTCCGCAAGACGGCTCACACGGTCAAACCCCACTCGGTTCCAAACTATACACACGACACACTGAATATAACGACACTACAAGTTACAACAAACGGGCGTTAGCGGTGATCCGGTGGTAGGTAAGTGGTTAGAACATCCACAGATGGCAATGAATCCACACGATTGGCCAACTCACTGGTGATGTCACCGCCGCGTTGTCCAATCCGGAGCCCTCGTTAGCTTGTTAGAGCAGTAGCTACTCGCCGGCGAGCCGCGTCAGCAGTCAGTCATTCACAGCACTAGCACTAGAATAAACACACCAATCACAGTCTCCATCTTCTCTCTTCTTACTTACACCCGGAGAGTGCGGCAGCTGAGGAACTCTTACTCAGCTGCTCACTGTTACGGCGACCCGTTTTTCGACTGCCACCTGCAACCGAGTTGAACAGCGCCTCGAATGCTTCGTCCACGTTCTCGAGGTTGTCGTCCAAGTCCAGCAGCGCTGGAGCTGGAGGTGGTTTCTTTACAGGAAGGAATTTTTCTACGGTTTTTTGTTTGCTAGGATCGACTTGCCTTGCACTGAGCGAGTGAGCGGATTTGTTCTTGGAAAGAGCTGTAGGGGTTGTTCTTTGAGGCACAGGTAGGTCGGGTAATACTAAACTCTGCGGCCGTTTGGGTTTGGTTTGCCCATTGAGTTGGTGCCATGACTCCGATTTCTTTAGGGTCTGGGTGGGCGAGGGACTAGGGGATGCTTGAGGCGATGAGCGGGGCGAGGGAGGAGTCCCTAAGTCTTGAAGCGAACCAGATCGCGGAGGGTAAAGCGGAATCTGAAGTCTTGACGTCACCACTTCATCTCCTGCAGAGTCCAACGAAGAAGTCTTATGCTGGCGAAGCGACATTCTCGGAGGAGCGATAGGTGGCTCTTGTATCGCTCTGAACCCTGGACTTGGTGAGTGACTTTTCGCACCCGGCGTTTCAGGGGTCAGTTTAATCTGAGGCAGACTCATTTTATCGGGGGAGCCATCCTGAGGGGGTGGCGTCACAGAGAACCGCAGCAACATATTGGACAAACTCCTGGCTGCTGAGCTGCGGCCTTCCTCATCTTCTCTCGTTTTTACTTGTTTGACGGTCACAGCCTGCTGTTGTTGGGCGCCACCCATTACCCGGGTCACAGCCATTTGCTCTTGTGGCGAATCCAAGGTGTCACAATTGGGTGGGAAGGAGGCAAGTGGTATGGTAGGGTACACCGTCGTGGTGGCTGCTACATCAACACTGTAAGTTGTTACCGGAGGGTGAGACGACTGCACTAAGTTTGGAGCCGAAAGAGGGGGCGGCGCGGTTATGGACGCGACACTCTTCGGAGCAGGCTGCGCGACTTTCTGTTGACTACTGGGAAGGGTTGTCTGTTTCAAAGTTTGAGACGAAGGATTTTGTTTAGGGGTAGGGCCATAGCTGGCGAACGCGGACGGATTCTGGATAACTGTAGAGGTGTAGTTACTTGAAGACGTAGAGTTCTGTTTTGAGTTCAGATTGTAGCTTGGTTGAACCGTTGAGTTGTTGTTGGGGGTTTGGTTGACGTTTGTGTGAGAACCAGAATTTTGTTTCTGAGGATGCTTGGCGTTCGGCTGAGATACAAGGGTGGGACCAGAGTTGGGCTGAGGGTTTAAGTTCTGTTTGGTTGCGTGGTTGTAGTTTAGTTGTGGAGCAGGGGTTTGTTTCACTGAGCTAAATGAATTGTAGCTATTCGGTGAAGTAGGATTTTGTTTCGGGGTTGAGCTATAATTTTGGGGAGAAAGAGGATTCTGCTTCGCGACCTGTTGATAGTTCAGCGGGGATATTGGGTTCTGTTTCGAAGAGACTTGAGGGTAAACAGGAGTGTACGCTTGTGTTCGTGATTGAATAAATGAGGAGTAACTTGGGGATCGTGAAAGATTCGACTTTGAAGGGATGGTCGGAGACTCTTCTCTAGAAGATAGCCCTTCAAATTTGGCGACAGCGGAGTTTAGAATCTTATCGTGGGTAGGACTTTCTTTGATCCAAGGCAGTGGTGGGCTCAGGGGGGACTGCGAGCTGGATTTGAAGCTGACAGCCTTTCCAACTGGACGAAAAGCGGACAACGGCGCATGAGAGAATTTATTAACGACCGATGGTTTAGGCTGAGGACACACTGTCAACGACCCCACAACAACTTCTTCATGCTGCGCCTCTCCTTGCGTCCACACAGGCTTTGGAACAGGTTTCTCTTCAGCCTTCTGTTCAAACAGCTTTTTGAGAAAAATGCTACCTTGCCGTGATAACTTAGGACCATGACTTGATTTCTTTGTAGGTGAAATGGCCGCTGTGTCATCTGCTGTCTTCCAGAAGGATCTGGCGTCCATTGAGGCAGAGCGGTCCTTACGTGGAGGAGGTTCCGGCTGACCCTCAAACGCTGTTTTGATGCGGGAGAATCGATTCCCCCACTGGTGCTCAGCTGGGACATTACACTCAGAGTCTTTCTTCCATACAGTAGAGCCCGTGTTAGTTGGGTTATGTTGTCCTAAGAAAGCCAAAAATCGCTTGTCGTTTTCGGTCTTTGGGTTGAGAATGGGAGGCATTGGCGGAGCCCCCAAGCCACTGTTACATGACCCCTCATTGTCTGAATAATCAGTGTCATCATCGACATGGTAATAGTTAAGAGGCTTGGGTATATCAATTGTATTTGCCCGCTTCATTTTCATTTTCTTAGCTGACCTGCCATAAAATCGCATTGGTTTATCACCAGCAGCAAGTTGAAGTAGTTTTTGGGCGTGTGAGATACTACTGTCAGTGCTGGCAGAAGACGGGGACTTTTCCAGATCTTCTCGATCCATTAGTGGATCCTCCACGACAGGCTGGGGAGGTTGCCAGGTTCTGCTGCTGATGGCCTGGTTAGCCAAGTTCTTCTGGTACTTAGCCTGGGCACTCTCGATAGCCCCTGCTTTACGCTCCATATGGATTCTCTGCAGCTCATCAATAGACCTAGCTTTTCCATTTTTCTTTTCATTTTGAACCTCTTCCAGTTTCTTTTCAAAGCGGCTCGGTTCTTTCTTCAAGAAGCTAACACTTTCTGTCAGTTTGTTGAAATTTGTTACAAGGGTGGGTTCAGACGGTTTCTCCCTTGGAGGTGTGACCTTATGTTTCTGCTTTACGGTAGTTTCATCCCCGCTGTCGCTGCTTACGTCACCATCGTCTTCGTTCAGTTCATCCGCGCTGCTCTCCAAATCCGACTCGCTCAGTTTTCGAGGTTTTTCTTCTTCGCGCGAAAGTTGCTTGTTAATAGCAGCCTGATGCACTGCGATCTGTACTGACTGCTCGGGTGTGAATAACCTTAAACTAGGATCATAATCCAGAAGACTGCTGCTGCTGCCGCTGTCAGCTCGCAACATTTCTACTTCTTGCTCCACATCCTCATTTGGTCCTACTCCAGCAGCGTATTGGATATTTTTCAGAGGCGGGCTCATCACCTGCGCTTTCTGTACGGAACTCTCGGCGTTATGAGTCACGGCAGTCTTCATAGCAGGCTTCTCATAAATCCGAACTTCCACCGGTTGTTCAACAAATGCTACATCAGTATTCTGGTACGGCTTGGCCACAGTGTTGGTTACTTTTCCCGGTATAAAATTGACAGGTTTAAAGTTCTTCACAGGGGACATAAGATCTCCGGCGGAACTCTGTTTGATGACAGCGTATGGTTTGGGGGGAGGATTTTCAGGGGGCTTTGGGTTTGGGGGCGTTAAATCTTTCAGAGACGTCTCTTCGAGCAGTCTTCGAGCGTCGGCCAACTCCTCCCGCGTCACTCCAACAGTGTGCCGATTCTGTCTCAGCAGTCTTCTATTAGCGAACCTATTTTTTCCTGCGGGTTTCGCTTCCGGAGTTGTCAAGGAAGTCTGGAGTCGTGCGACCAATTGAAGAAGAGTTTCCCTAGCTGCTGGATCCAACTCTTTCCCATCACCAACACCTGCACCACTGAGCGACTTCTGAAGTTTGTCTAGAGCAGCTTGAACTTCCGCTAGCAGGCCTGGGCCTAGAGGGTCTTGTTTTCTGTTCTGTAGATGTCTAAGATCTTCGCCTGACTCAGTGCCCGAGTCTTCTACATGCGGGACACCGTCCTCACTACTCTGACTGCTGAGGCTCCGGGGCTCCAGCAGCAGCGAGGTGCGTAGGTGCTCCACCAGGTAGGGCAACAGCAACGACTCACCCTGCTTTTCCGAGGATTCCGTAGCGGTTCCAGCGGCCACTCCGGCCTCTGCGCGGGCAGAGGCTACCACGTCCTCCACGGCTAGAAAACAACAAGTCTTGCATTATTAATGCGAAAAACGGAACTAACTGTTGTTAGTCTCTTGTTACTACTCGGGTTGCATCGAAATCCTTGCAGGATGAAAATTGAGAAACTCAACTAAACTGACCCTAACCCTGAATTTCAAGATCACCCGTACCAAGCTTTAGAAAGGTCAAGAATGTTGCTAAAGAAAAGTATAAGGGCACAGGAAGGATACGTCCCATATTTCTCACAAAACCCAAAGTATTTGAAATTAGACATGACTAAAATGAATAAAAAAAAGGATAAAGGAGTATTACCAGATCGTTCAGCCATGACTGTACGTAGCCTAGCCCGCAGTTTGCGTCGTCCGTCGTAGTCGGAGCAAGCGTCCAGCTAAAAAACACAAATTACAAATTAGGTGTAGAAGTAGAAGCTACCCCTACAAGTACTCAGCTACTTGTCTCTTTGTTTGACCTGGAGTCACTTCATTTTACGCCACATCAACAACGCCTAGTATATTTCTCAATTTCCAGTATTTCGCTTATGTTTAATACAGTTATGGGCGAATAAGAGATAATATGATGACAATATTATGTTCCAAGGCTGGAGATCTGGCCACGTAGGGTACTACCACCAAACCGAGATCCCTTTACGGGCAAACAAATCTGAACGGGAGACTTACCAGCTGGCGAAGTTTTCTTTCGTCCCAGATGTCGTCGATGTTCTCACTGCTCCTCCTTGCACTCACCGATGATGTCACGCTCCCATTGCTGGTCTGCAATATAAAATACGAAAATAGAGCCAGTGGAAAAGTTTAGTCTAAAGGGACTGAACAGTAGGTAAGTTTTTCACTTCTATAAAATTCATATTGCTTCCCAATGAACATGCACTGATAACAATTCTAGGCTGCATGTTCGATTGTAGCCCACTGCTGCCACTACGACGAGGAGGAGACACAAATCCACCAATATTGCCATGCATGGGTGAAATTCATAAGCAAATCATAATCAGAACAAAGAAAAATTTAAATGGACAGTCAAAAAATGAAAAGACTTAACTCCGGATTTTCTCAAGCAACTTGACCATCCGCTACCACGATTACGTCCCAACTAATCGAATATAGAAAGAAGCAATCAAGTTTATTGGAGCAGTTTGCTGTTTGGCCAGGTGGTGCCGATTGATGGATGAAAAGAGAGCTCAGGGGGGCCAAGGGAAGGCGCACATGTTTCAAAGTCCACAATGACGTCAGCAGAAGCTCATTGCTTGGCCAGAGGCCAGGAAAACACTTCCTGGTGCATCTACGTCTACTACTTACAGGCTAACTCAACCATGCGCATTCACGTCGTACGTTTCAAAAATACAATTAGGTCACAATGTTATTGAGGAAGTTCTAAAGGCCACGAGTTAATCTCGAATTTGAATGACATTTTTCCTGCTGCGAAATTATTTCACTCACAAGGCTGCTCTGTTACTGCCTTCTACGATTTTGAAATAAAAGCTGGGCTGGTTCTGAGGGCGAAGATAGTTCGAAACGAAAGGAGTGAAACCAGTGGCTTCCAGTGAGGGTTTTGTCGAGAGGTGTTCATAAGCGCTACTTTCGTAACGTTGCGCGTTGAGTCTGTGGAGACAGGCATCAAGTTCAGAAGACGTAGAGGTCCGATGGACTGAATATCCGCTGGACTGGGCTATGGACTGACTATGCAGCAGAAGCTAAAGTCGAGACTAGGCCCAACGGAAACAACGTAGTAATCACCTATAGTAGTATAGAAAATGGATGTAATCAACACTACCACAACCAGATAGGTAGCAACTTGCGTGCACTCTTTGGCTAATCATGAGTATTTCTTTACGTGGGTATTTCTGTAAAATTCTTAAACATTTCCTAATTTGGTCAAAGAAGCCGAAATTATTGGTAAGCATTGTCAGCAAATTTTTGAACTGCAGAACGGCACGCGGTGGGTCGTCGCCTATTTTGGCGCGGGAAGGCGGGCCAGTCCCCCTGAGAGCGCAGAAGCGGATCCCTCGTCATCGCGCTGACTATTCTCAGCGCCCATGTTTGTTGACTTGTCCATTAGCTAGTGCCACGTGCTTTCACGCTACTAATGTCACGTGCACCGTGTGCCAGCACCTCTACAAACAGTTCAGAAAGTCCATTAATTTCCAGGAAAGCTTTGAGGTCAATAATCTCGTGAAAGCTAGGCAGGCAAGCAATTCTAGCAAGAAGTTCTGAAAAGTATATCTAACTTACAGCAACATTTAAAAACGATAAAGAGAAGGCTTTGCGCTGCTGGAATAAGTATAACAACGTGGCTCAGAAGTATTGAAAAAAGTGCCCGAAGGGTAGACATAATGAGGAAGCCCTACACTTACCGAAGAACCATTTTTTCGTTTTTTCCATGGAAAACCACTTCAAGAGATAATTTCAAAAAATATACAGAAATAGCAATGGAAAGACCTGGATGTCTTATCAAGTTTCTTGTCACCCCAAAGTAACTAGGACTCCTACGAGTATATTGTATACTTCGATTACGAACAATTTCCCTCGACGACTCATCTCTCACTATGCAGACTCGGAAGTCTCCTAGAACAGTGTTAACTACATGAAATCTTGAAAACTGTCGAACTACCTAGGTACCTATTTAAATCAGAAGCCCAAAGTACCTACTGAAAAGGTTGAAAGAGTGAAAGTGCCTTGAGTGAATGTACGTTACATTCGGTTTGACAGCAGAGAGTTCACAGTTTACGCAATCAGACGCAAGGGTAGACAAAAAAGAAAACAAGTTGAAATGGTAAAGTGGAGCAGTATGGACGCCGTTACGGAGGCATAAACCAATTTGACGTGTCAGATTTATTTTTTAGAGCAGTAAACAGTTATTTATAGCCGACCGTTGTGAACTTGGAACTCAAAGTCAGCAACGCCTTTCTGACTCTCGATGGAGGCAAAATACCCACCAGGTGCTGGCTGCTTATGCAATTACTCCCCCTTTGGCCTTTGCGACGCCTACCATTTCAGCATAAAGTAGGTACTCAAGATGACGCTGGCCAATTAGAGCTCGGGAGTTTATGAAAGACAAGGCTCTGAATAAAGAACCTTCTTCAAAAGGTACAGCCTTAAGTTCCAGGTTAGGGCTGCTAAAGACCGGAAAGCCGGATGGTTGGTAACTACACAGTGGCTGGTATTGACAGTTAATTTTCTAAGCCAGGGTTCGTTTGCTTTTGAAACCGCCCTGCAGGATATCTCCTTATAAGCAGAAAAACAGGTTTACTAACTATAGAAACTCTAACTCTTTCTCTCCAAAAAATCTACAGAAATACATGCATGAAACAGTTAAAGCCCCCCCAACACAGCAACATGCTGTGGTGGTGCACGTCTGTTGATATCGTGGCCAAGTTGAATGGGAAATGGCCCATCAAAAACTAACAATAAATGGGCCGTCAAATTGAAAGCAGATGTAACCCGTGGGCGAGTATTTTATTCCTGGGAACCGAACAAACTGACCCTGGTGCTTTTATTTTCAACCAAGTCCACCGTGCATGGTTACTATTCCGAGCTGGAGGTTTTTATTAGAGTGAATATCACCAGCAATAGACGCAATATCTACAACGCGCAATGATGGCAAAAAAGGCGCCTATACCCAGAGCCGGATTAACCTTCAATGAGGCCCCAAGCTAGACTCGGTTTCTAGGCCCTTTTCTTTTATTATTTTTGTCATTTTGTGCCAAGCGAAGGACAATGTGGGGGGAAAAGGCAAAAAAAGGAACCTGTTTTCGAGCGAGCCGAAAATTTCACTAATTTCCATAAAAATCTCCATATTTTCTAATTGTTTATTACGTGCATAGCGTAGGCCCTAAGCTATAGCTTATTTAGCTTAATGGTTAATCCAGCACTGCGTATGCCTACTTGGGCTGAATTTCACCACCTCACGATAGTGCCTTTTAACGTTCGAATAGCTATCGATTCGAAAAAGCAGACATCTTCTCGTTAGGTTTTGTTATGTCAATAGAATTCGCCTGCTTTGTTTACGTCAAATTTATTTCAACAATTTCAACCTAAAAGTGGAAATAAACGTGAAAAAACCCCTATTTTTTCGGAGAAAGAAGTTAAAATGTTGATTAGACTACAATAGACTACACCAAATGAGTCGCAGGTATGAAAATTATCGTTTTCGCTAACGCACGGAAAAACCACTCGAAAGCTAACGAAACGGTGACGGTGCATGGTGAAAGCCGTTAACATTTTTTACCGATACGATAGCGCTATCGTGTACATGATAGTCTTCACGTTAAAGTGGTGAAATCCAGCCTTAGTTGTCCAGTGTCACAGAGACGTTAAAAAATAATTCTCAAAATATATCCCCAGCAGTGCCTCAGAAGTCAGTTCTGTGACGGTGAAACTAGTGAAACTACACCTCCCAGCTAGAGTCCAAGACAAAACAAAAACCCCCAGAAATAAACTACGAATGCCACCGATGAATGAAATAAAAACAAAATAAGATAAATAGGTAAGAATGCGAGGAACTCACGGAGGTAACGTCGAGGCGTGTGAGGAATGGAGGATACACTCGGAGATACGAAGGCGAAGGGGGAGAGTCGGACTTGCACCCGTCCTGTTGGACAGTCGTAGAGACACTGAGCTATATCAGGCCCCCAACACCGCGGTACTAAAGCACACAGGTAAGACTGTCTCTTTTGACTTTTTCAAGTTGGGAACGTCTTTAGTGAAGTATTTAGTCCCATGCAGTAAGTGTGAACAGGTTTCGCAGTCATTTCCGGTTACTATTTTTCTATGGATTCTGAAAACTGGACAGCTCAACAATTGACAAAAATCAATATTTTTGGAGTCTTCTAGTTTTCATTTGTCAATCCTTGGTTCAAGTGGAATTTCTGGATTTCAATGGAAGATTTTCCATTAACCGAATCTGCGGGACGCAACTTTCCCAATTTATAAAAATTAAATTTAACTGACCAAAAACAATATGTCATAAGGAGAAAATATGGTCAACTATATGGTTTTCGGAGGCACAATAGTTTGTTACAGTGATTTAAAACTCAGAATATTTACCCTACCTCTTTTTAGTAAGTATATCGTGGTCACAGTTTACATAACATCAACTCGAAGGCATTTAAACAACTAACAGAGAGCCAGCTGATGATGGGTAGAGTGCAAGCGGTTACCCCAAGCATGCGCGCAGCTTAATCAACATCTACAAATTTTAGAAGTTGCCTCCCGTATAAGTGGAGAAAAAGGGCCTCAAGATGGAGTCACAACATCCAGACTAAGAGAGGACTTGAGAGTTTGGAGGCGAAGTACTCACGCTGTTTTGCGTGATTTGACGTAACCGGGAGACCCTGCTTCACACCGAAACAAAACAACCTCTCCCATTCACAGACCTAGCAGGCAAATGACCTCCTCACAACTCGCAGCCCAAGGGCAAAAGGAAGCTGACCAAGGAAGAACAAAGGAAGAAAGCAGTGAGAACTCGGTATGCGGCCCGAAGGACCAATCGTGCCAAGTTCCTCATACAAGAAATAACCTTCGGAGCAGCCAACGTACGAATGTCATTGGACTAAAAATTAACATTGACATATTGCCAACGTAAGCTCTGCCACTCATATTTGCCGCTGCGTCTCAATGTCTTTTCGGATCTGACCTTAAGAGCTGCACTGACCTCGCCCCAACAAGAGATTCGAACCTACGCCCATCAATCATCACTCAACGCCTACCTCCACTCACTCAGCTGTCGGAGATTTTGCTATTTTTTAATGGATTACCACTATAAGGCGAAGAGTTTTCAAGTCCACTGACAAAACAAAAGTCGAGGAAAGTCCTCGAAAGGTAAATTGAGGATTTTTTTAATAGACATCAGGGGTATTCGAAAAATAAATACGGAAGAGAAGACAGTATTACACAAATTTCTACAACTATTCCACTACTCTGCAACTCTACAGTACATCTGAAAGAAGGCATCCGTACTGGACTTGGGCACCATTTCTGAAAAACTTCGTTATGTTTTGGAATAAGGCCAGAATTTTGACAAACCTTCTCGTAGGACTATTATCGTAACTTACAGGAAACTCAAGAAAACATTGGGTGCAAGTTTTACGCCAGTACAATAATATTTTTTTAGCACAACAGCCAAACGTAAAAATACCGGGGAGAGTCGAAGCTATACATTTAGATATTTTACTGCCTACTGTTATTCTACGGTTAGAATTCCGAGATGGAATAACTATTCTTTCCCACGGCCACACTACGAATTAACATTTACAGTTATTTTGGTTTTAAAAGTATTGCTAACACATGCCTGTGTTTTTGACAATCAACGTCTATCGAGTTAATCAGTGAAAAATTGAATTATGAGGCAATTTCTATTTTATTACTGGAGTGCGGTGAGTTTGGTCTGCTCTTTAATGTCTACGCAAAAGGTATTTTAACTAAATAAACCAAGATAACTCTTGGGCTTGGGTTACCTTAGATTCAGAGCATAGATAATTTTTCCAACATTTTATTATTTTCAGATAAAAATAATTATCTCATCGACGCCGGGTCACACGCTCCGCCCTGGCTGGACCGCGAAATGCTGAATGAAAAATAATTTTTTATACAGATAAGATAATAATTATTATCTATTACTAATCTTTAGAAAAGATCGGGGGCGAGTTTCACCGTCCACTTTCGGGCACTGACCTTGGTGGCTGAAGTGGTAGAGGAAGATTGTAGAATGCGCTGCCTCTCCACCTGCGAGACGAGGGTAGAGCTGGCACCCGCAGAGGCCTGCACCAGAGGCTCCATTCCGGACATCATGACAGTGGCACCCAGGAACTTGTTGAGAAGGGCGCGGGCTTCGCTGTCCTCCACGCTATCTCCACTACCGCTCTCTAAAAAATTAAATAAACATTTAGCAGATTCGGATTGTATTGTATTGCTGTATGGTGTAGACCCTGAACTCTAAGGCTGGATTTAGCTAATTTTGGAGTGGAATTTACCCGATTTTTTTCTGTAAGTTAAACAAGGTTGCTAGGTCAATAAAGTCGGAATTTTATTTCCCTAGCAACCCATGACAACCTTGTTTAACTTACGGAAGAAAATTCGGGGAAATTCCATTCCAAAATTAGCTAAATCCAGCCTAAGGTAACGAGTTAGAACAAAACAACCGTATATTCTATAACGAGTATGCAGGGGCTGCTCTTACGGAAATCGCTCGGTGGTTAGCTTTTGGTGTAGCAAAGATATATTATATTTCAGAACAAAAAATCATGTCCACCCATTTTGGTGGCACTCGTGCTTTTAGCTTGAGTATCAAAGCTTACCATGGTCAGCTGCTCGCATACGAGCAATGACGTCCTGTACTCCAGACACGCGAGTGTTGCTGCCGATGAAGGACTGTTGTTGTTGCTGCTGCTGCTTCTCAGTACGGAACGTCACTACCTCTTCATTTCCATTGCTGCCAATGCTGCTGTCGGCACCATCTTCAAAACACAACTCACATTATCACCCAGCAAACAGACTATTTTAACGGCATACAAAAATATTTGTTCCACAATTATTTCATCTCTGATTCGGAAAGTAAGATTTCAAGCGAAAATTCAAAAGGAAGTCAAGGAGTGAACATTAGTTGTTATGGTGCAAGAGAAGTGTCGGTTAACTTTGTTATTTCGTACTTCTGCTGTCCTTTATTTCCGGGTACTAATCCAGGAAGTTGCGTACTCATGCACTGCACTGCACTGCACTGCACAAATGCTTCGGCTCGGGCTTGTGTAGTCTGGTCATAACATGGGAAGCGGGGGAATAATCTAGCTAGACGAACATTCCCTGGTTTCCCATCTCATAACCAGCCGTACTAACCGTCCTCATTGCATGAGCGTTAGCCTAAGCATTCGTGCAGTGCAGCTTCACGAAAATTAATCAACTACTTTTGGAACAAAATTAGAGAAGAATCGTCACAAAAGTCACAAAAAAACCGAATAAAATTACACCACGAATGAAGGTTTTAAGGATAAGAAGTGACACCAGATAGAAGGAAAGATTAACTGAAATCAACATAATATAACTTATTACTATCGGAAAATTCCGATATTTCCCTAGAAGAAACACATCAGCAAAAACCATTCCGGGGGCACTTCTATGCTAAGTGCAAGGTTCGTACCTTTGTGGTGGTGACCGTTGGTAAGCTGGAAGCTTCCTGTACGGAGAATGAGACCGGCTTTAGGGTAATGGCTGCCGACTGCTCGGGTGATTGTCTCGGCCTTGCTCTCTGCCACGCCAGCGATCATGTCAAGTAAGCATTAGCATGAAAGGGTTACGGCGGTATATGAGGTCAAACGCACTCATGCAAATTACCAACACAAACGCGCATTTTAATAAGCTTTTATTCTAAAAAATGTTGGGAGAAAATTTAACTTATGTCATACGTCACATTTCACTGAATCGGATTAGGTAGTAGATAGTTCGCACGAAGTTTCTTTTGAGGTGATCGTGCGATAGTGCATTATAACTGATAAGTAGGAATTAAAGACAAATTAATTAGGTAGTGACTGAAGAAGATTAAGACGACTTAAGATGTATTCATCACTTTTAATAGCCACCATACATTCGCTATTTTTTTACGTTCCGATTTCAAACTTTGTGAGAAAACTATTGGATATTTAAGTATTCTGAAATATAATATATCTTTGTAACGTCATTGTCATTACTCATGAGGCTATGTTGAGATTTTACGATCGAGTGATTGTTGTTACAAAAATAATTAACCAAAATTAACCGCTCGTGAAATCACAACATAAGTAATGACGTTAAAAATACATATTATATTTCAGAATATTTAAATATCCAACAGTTTTCTCACAAACTTTAAAATCGGAACGTAAAAAATAGCGAATGTATATTCAGCCTTAATCCGGAACAGAATTATATTATAACAGCACTTGGTACAATGGCTGACTAAGGCAGGATTTTCGGGATAAATGTGGGAATTAATTATAAATTTCTCACAGTAGGTAAGGACGTCTTTACCTGAAGAACCACAGCTTCCAAATTCACTTTATTACAGTTTTGTACGGGTGGGTTTGGTGATCCTCAGTTAAAGTATCTTACGTGTCAGTTGGAAAAACATGAGGATCAAGCCCGTAAGGTAAAGACTGTCCTAACTTTCAGTTACCCTTAGTTTATTTCATTACATAGTGACTGATATCACCATAAAAGTGTCGCTTACCTGTGTTTTGTAGGTATCTCTGCGAAAGAGCACGGACGGAGCCACCGCGGCCCGCTCTACTGAAGGAAGAATTGGTGTCTACCTCCTCACTGCCTGACATCTTACGAAGCAAAGCTTCCTTCACTTCTTCCAGTGGAGTCGAGCACCGACGCTCTAAAAACCAGTTCAAGTATTACTCATCAGATCAATTCAAAGTATCGGGAGATCGAAAAACCACAGGTAAAATATTTTTGAAAGAAAATCAACTAAGTTTTAGCGTCTTAATTTTCAGATATAAAAGAGATACACTGTATTTCAGAATATATTGTTTATTATCTGACAAAAATGTAGACGAACTGTTCTGAATAGTCGCTCTTAAAATCATACCAGTCGAGTATTCAGGCGAAGAGGTGCGTTTCAGATCAAACTCAGTCGTAGAGGATTTTGAGGAAAGACGTCGAGTAACTGAAGAAGTGGACGTGGTTGTCGCTGAGTAGTACTCTGTCGACGACCTGAAAACAGAAATGAGATGTAAAGATATTAATCTTCACCTAGTCTGAATCAAAGCCACATCTCCCGCCCTACACATGAATTTAATTCACTGGTGCCATATGCAGGCTAAGGTTTTTCATTTTCCTCTTTTTCAGTCAGCAGTAAGTGCAGCTGGTAAAAATTCTGGATAAAGAAAATATTCCACCAAGTTTATATAGTGTTTCCCTTCACTAAACGTGTTTACTCGAGAAATATAACTTTTCGTAGCAGAATAATGTTTGACAAAGTTTCTTACCTTCGCCGGTCTGATTTGTCGGAGACAGCATCTTGGGAAGTTTTCCGCAGAGAAGATCTCTTCTGCTGGTTTTCTTCAGTTCTACTTCCGGTCACCTGACGTCTGCTGGTCACTCTCTCAGGAGACGGTGACTTCCGAGATGTCTGACTACTGTTTCTGGAAAATATTATTTGCGTTTAAGGTGAAAACGTCAGTGAGACTGGTGTACAAGCACATAACAATGTAAAACAACTTCTTCACAGAAATAGGCAATCGTTTTATTAAAATGACTCGTGGTTCCTTCAGAAAAGTTGTGACCTCAACAGAGGTGGGACCTACAGTTTAGGGTGGGTTCCGAACCACCACAGCCTCGATATACATTTCACTTGACATGCTGAACATATCAGAGGTGAGTGCCGAGCGGAAAAACTTTTTGGTAGGATCGGGATCGAACCGGTATGACCCGGCTCTCACTGCTCCTCAAAAGTCGACCATTTAGTCCACTCGGCTATCGAGGCCGGCACAATGAACTAAAGACTAACCTGGAATGTGAGATTTGGTTGGAGCTGGTAATGGCGGAAGTTTTGGTGCCACGTCGCTCCGTGTCACTAGAAATTTGGGCGCCTCGAGGCACGTTGTACGAGTAATCTGTCTTGGTGACGTGTCGCTGCGGCGCCTGTCCATCCTTAGCGAATGCTTCACCTGAAAAGTTCCGACTAAACAATTAAAGAAGGTCACTTTGGTCACCCCTATACCCCGTTGAATTCTTTTCAGGCCAGTCAGGCCATCAATTTTATCCTGTCGGCCGCCTGCCAAATTAGAAACAAAGTCAGTGATCGATTTATGTCATTACTACATCGGACAATCATTGCTATGAGTCATCTTGTCAAATCATCATCACAAAAATAACCACACAAGGTTAACGAAGCTGAGCTATACTTGGATGTCACTACTCCCGTGTGAATATGCTTCCATGAAGCCTCCCTAAAAAGACAAAAGGGCACATGTTCATTCGTTTATAAGAACTCCCAAGTGTAAACAATGTTATATTAATAGCAACTAAAAATAACTGAAAGAGGCAGATTCAGTGGACAGTAGCAAATAGGGAGAAACGAGGTGGTAACCACTCCAGAGATTCCATAAAGATTTCCAAAGATTCCCAACGATATTCATAGAAAGATGAACCCCGAAGGGGTAACCACTCCAAAAAAAAATTCCAAGATTCTCTGAGATTTCATAAAGATTTCCAATGATTCCCAACGAGATTCCCAGCGAGTGGTTAACCCTTCGGGGAGAAAGAAACTGAGAACGTCGGATTCTCATCTACACGACCCGTTGATAAGGACCTGCCTACAGATCGCCAACTATTCTTACCTCTTCCAACATAACAAAGATCTTTGAGGACAAGAGCGCTGAAACAAACAGCACAGAGAAGAAGAAGAGCCGGGGGGAGAACAATCCACAACACACACATTATGCCGGAGAACAAAAGAGATCTCTGGAATGCGGTGCGCGCCACTGACGCTGACGCACATTCTTTCGGAAGAGGGGAGATACCAGTCGCCAGACTATCAATCTCTACTGCAGGCGCGAGTACAGTCTCTGGGTTAAATATCTCTTCTCTAAGCCCAACATCAGTCGATAAGTTACTAGTCGGTTCCCATATTTCTTCAGTAGGAGCGGTAAAAGTGGCCAGAGTACCAGTCTGTTCAACAGCCCCAGTGCTGAAAATTCCTTGATTTCCAGCTTCTGCTGACGCAGACTCAATCTGTGCCGTAACATACCCCATTTCGGGAGAAACATGACAGCGCTGATCCTGCTGAACGCTAGAAATACTACTTAAACTTCTCTTCCCACCACTTGCTTCATTTGTGGAAGGTATTCTCCTGAGTTCAACCAAATCCACAGGTTCTTCATTTAACCAATCTTCTTCTCTAAAATAATATTGAATTTCTTCGTCTTCTTCAGAAGGTTCCACGGATTCACCTCTGGTCGTCGTCGTTTTCGTAACTGTATCATACTCTGGTTTTTCGGTCACTGGTCTCGGAAGCTCGTCCAAAGATAGGGAGAGATTGGGGTCACTGCGCCACCTCCGCCGCACAGTCACAGTACTGTACACCTCCAAAAGTTTTCGTACCATGTTTAGACCATAATTTCACTTTTACTGAAAGAAGGATGTGCATGGATCATAATGAGGCTGTGCCATTGTAAAGATGTAGTCACATACCTCCCTGCCTGATTTCGATTTCTTAAAGGGTAAATAAGTGAAATGTGAACTATGTGCTGAATGATGTTTGAATGTGGAGAAAGCTAAAAAATAAACTCGGTAAAGAGAAGAAAATATCCGGCGACTTTTTGCGAAGTATTTGTAAAAACACCGGAAGCTCGAAACATTAACTTTTACTATACAATAAAACGAGAAAAAAGCCAAGATGGCTGTAATTTCTCGAAAAGAAACAGGAAACACTGAGCTCAATAACCTAATAAAAAGTATTTCTGCCATGGCATGTTCCCTGCACTTGAATAATTTCTCAGACGCTTGAGAGTAAATGAGGAAGAATGTGAATGTCAAACCATTACGACGCTTCAAGTGTAGCAAAAAAATCACTAAGTGGCACACACCGAGTCAGCACTACAGACCAAACAACACTCAACTGATGGGCGAAATTTTGAGCAGCCAGGAAATACAGGAGTGATCTGGGCGATTGCCAGCAGGCCACGGGACAACGTCCCTGGCCAGAAACTGTCCTTGAATAAGAGAAGATCGTTAAAACGTCCAGTCTGATTAGAATCTAAGCAAATTTCCTGCCGTCTGGATTGGCCAATCTATTTCGGGGAGCACATCCGCCAAAAACCAATCGGAGGATTTGGATTCGAACGAATGGTCACGGTTCATTGGATGCTCGCCAAAGGTCGCACTACTCGCCAAAGAGGGCAGATTCACGGCACGGACCTACGCAAGATAACTTGACAAGAAAATCATCTTTCATCAGTACAGTAGTTTAAAAAGAAGCCTAACCGTAATAATACTTAGTAACGACATTGAGAAAATACAGCCGAGAAACGTAAACGACGTCATTCGGTTTTGTGTAAAAGGGTTAAAGGCAAGGTTACGAATGCCCCTGCTCTAACGAATAAGTAATCCCTCAGCTATTCTAACAAAAACCGACCTATAGTCGTACCTTGGATAACCTGTCGATTGACATCAACAGAACCATCAGCGCGCGTGACGGCGGAAGATCGAACAACAGTGGCGGAGCTGCGCATGGTGGACGAGGAAGTGGTAGCAGTGGATGGCTTCCTGTCCACTTCCTTCAGACTCTCATGTCTCTGTATGATGGATCGGAGTCCCCCCCGTGAGGGAGGTTCCACCTCCGCCTCTGGCTGTGGTTCCTCATCGTCTGGCTGGATGAAGCTGTCCCTAAGGCGAGCAGAAGGGCGCTGTCGCGGTGCTGAGACTGAGTTACCCTCTGAAACCAAGCACATATGTTTAGGCTAGACAACGTCCTGAGGGTTCGGGGATATAATCAATTCATTAATTAAGTAAGGTAAAATAAATAAATTTCTTTCTAATTTCTGACAGTTTGCGGCGGTTAATTATTTATTACTTTTCGGAACAACGAGGTTTTCAGTGCTGACGTTGGAAAACCTGTTCCAGTCCCACTTGGATCTTCACCCTTATTAAAACTCTCCAATAAGAATACACCTCATTGGTGGGGAAACTTCTGCACATTGGGATGCTTACTGCTAACATTTTTCTCGTGCCGAGAAACTAATTCCTTGAGTGTGGAAGACGTAGGCTGCTCAAGGGTGGGCATGGTTTCTGGTTTGTTCGAAGCCTTGAGGGCCTGCAGGCCGAAGAGGGAGCGGCCGGCGGCGTCACGGACTTCAGTGCGGTCAGGGGCAGGCTGCTGCTGCTGGGGGGTGGTGCAGGCGTCAGGGGTGGTATCCTGCCTACGGAGCGCTCTTAGACCGAAAAGAGGACGCCCCTTGTCGTCGGTGGGACCCACTCCATAGCTTGACGTGACTGAGTCTGTCACCTCCTGACTCTGCTGAACCGTGCGGGTCGCTGAAAACAAGACATGTACTGTCATAGAAGAGGCCAGTGTAGTCTTTGGTACAGCCTTTTCTTGAAGGCCTGAGGGCGCAAACAGCAGGTAGGACATCCATAATACCAACGAAAATTTGCAGGTAACGTGATTTGAACCCGAGACCTCATCCGGCAAGCAAGTGTGCATGGGGAGTGCTCAGCTCCGAGGTCTACTGATTTTTCTACTCTGCACAACGATATGGAATTTAATCTTCGTTCCACTGCCCCCTGCTACCCGCAACCTTTCTACCTATGTAGGTACTTCTGCGCACAGTGAAGGCTCTGTTAGGCATATACATACCTACTTAAAACCTAGTAGAAACGTGAACATTGATACAAGAATAACGTTTCCTTGTCCTATACTGGAAATAAAGCAAACATAGGAGAGGACGATATTGACGGTGTTATTGATAACAACATTCAGGCAAATCAAACAACACACTATCATAATATACTACCTATTCAAGCTATTCGTAATCGAATCAAACACCGCCTATTGCCACAACAAATATAAATGCCTGTAGGTACAACAGGAAGCATGAAGAGTCAAGAGATGAATGGTGGAAGTTTACCATTTATTACTGCTGTTGTAACATTTTATTTTCAGCCTATCCCAGAAAAGGCTGTCAAAGGAAAGGCAGTGTCTTTTCGGAGGTCTTACCTCTTCTCGGCCTGGATCACCGGGAAAGACTGCACAACTATTTAGACAGCTGCCCTAAAAGGACAAACTGACAGTGTCACGAAAGGAACTACGAGCACCTGAAAATAGTACACCCAAAAAATCACAATAAACAGTTTAACCGCAAAACTGAATGATCTTGCTGAAAGGTGCTGAAAAATACCAACATTTCTTTCAACGGCAGACCCAATGAAAACGGTCACTCGCGGAAAATGGTGAAATTGACGGATAGACGAGCGAGGGCCCGGGCTGGTGCTAAACTAAACAAACAGCCTGCATTAAAAAAATCCGATGAGCAATTAGAGCGTGGGGCGACGTGGGCAGCTGTAGCACAGCCATGCACTGCTGAATGGCCAAGCCCCTGCTGACCTCTCACTGCCCCCCAGGGATTCAGACGTGGCCCCCACCTTCTTTGTCAAGTGGGTCGGGCCCTGACCGCGCTAACTTTTTTGTAACAACGTTTTTAGCAAAAATGTATTTTTTTGGACTTGATATATTTTGATCCTCGGTACTCGAGAACACGACACTTGTTGACCTGTGCCGACTGCCAATGTATAGAGACAAGATAACCATCCTACCCCAATCACCAAACTGAACTTCTTGTACTGGAAATTTTGGCCCAGAACAAAAAACGTACATAATTTTCTTGATAAGAGATAATCAGAAAGAACCACACTTGAGTTCTCAGCAGCTTACGCCTGGAGAACGACCAAACAGAGGGTATTCGTTCACTCCTAAAGCACCCAGTTAGCATGACTTAATATCAGCTCACAGTTGCCACTTGGTGATAACTCGTGGTAACTTGGTGCCCCCAACAATCGCCACCAACATATCAAAGACAAATACGGTAATATGGAAGTGAGGGTACCTAAACGAGCACGGACACAGGACGTGAGTATCACTGGCATTCCTGCTAGTGTGGAATCACCCACTGCACTATCACCCAGTCACCCACCTATCTTCAGTTGACAATAGTGATCCCAGGCAGCAGACCGAGGACAAGTAAACAAGGAACTCGTCAAACACACCTAGCGCCTAGCGCCAGGAGCGGAAGCTATTATCTACAAGCTCATCTTCATTTTCGATACAACTCCGACACGACGCGTCGTCACACTAAAAATAAACTGAGTGACAGACTTTGGGACACATTGCCTGCCAGGGGGCGTGGCCCCATTTTGGGGGACTTTTCATTCACTACGAACTACTTTTTATTCAATTCGGTCGTGGGAGTAAATTTTTAGCCTGTTTAACGAGAATGGGAATTGTTCAGTACCTATTCAGTTGTCGTTCCAAGGTCTCATAAAGCTGAGGGTTGGGGGGGGGGGGGACAAGCCCAGCAACTAGACCGTTTTCAAGAACTATCCATTGTGCTCAGCAGGCAGCACTAACAAATACCAGCTCCCCACCCATCGAGTAAACGATGGGGACCTACAGTTTTAGGTGGGTTCCGAACCACCACAGCCTCGATATACATTTTACTTGACATGCTGAACATATCAGAGGTGAATGCCGAGCAGAAAAACTTTTTGGTAGGATCGGGATCGAACCGGTGTGACCCGGCTCTCACTGCTCCTCAAAAGTCG
The DNA here is from genome assembly GCA_950004255.1 of Mesopsocus fuscifrons. Lineage (NCBI taxonomy): Eukaryota > Metazoa > Arthropoda > Insecta > Psocodea > Mesopsocidae > Mesopsocus > Mesopsocus fuscifrons. The sequence goes on from OX465380.1 coordinate 7,536,755, forward strand.
ACCATTTAGTCCACTGGGCTATCGAGGCTGTTCCAAGGTCTCAAGGGAAAGAGGACTGCAAAATCAAAGACAGCCAAGAGATTATACCTAACAGGACATTCCGGCAAATCAATGACCAGCTAGTGGTGAGGAATCCCCATCATGCGTCACTAGGGAAGAACCCGGCCGGTGAACTTACCAACACGCCCCTATACAGACCAAGGTCTTTGTATTTTAGAGGTTATCTTGAACGAATAGTAGAATAAGGTAGGTACTTACTATGCACCTTCCTAAAGATGAAGGTCAAGCTAACGAAGGTGAACAACGGCAATCGGCAAATTGCTTTCACGCTTTCTATTGTGTGCGAGATTACCGCAACGCAGTGAGTCTACCTAGATAAGGTACCTATACTTTAACTACTTAAGTTAGGTAGGAACTTCTCCCTACTCAAAAAGCTCGTGCAGTTTGAAAGTTTGGCCTAAACTTTCGCTCAGTAGCGTCGTGGGACGTAAATAGGGTAACAATAATCATGTAAAGTTAAGGCAGGCAACGCGGGTCCACCGACTATACCAACCAACCAACAGAAGTAAGTACCTACCTATGGGCTATGGGTAGGCGTTGGCAGGAACCATGGCGAAAAAATTTTGATGCCTACGGGAGGAGAAGACCAGTTTTCATAAAAATACCTCCTGAACTTGTCTGTCAACCGTTAAAAATTACAGTACGGCCATCAGACAACCAAAGGCAATCATCATCACTTCGGAATTTCACCTACAATAGATCATTAACCTCACACTAAGATAACGCACCAAAACCTCACCATCATTTTCTAGTTACAGCAACATTACAACCAAAAAGAAAGCAGAAACAGCCTTGGAAGGAATACTAAATCCTAATTATGATATAAAAATACAAGAATTTACAAGAATAAAATAATTAATTAGTGAAAAATGTACCTGAGTTGTAGCGCACCATGGTTCACCGGCCGTTGCTGTCAAACAAAATGCCGGTGTCTTCTGCTAAACCTGCGACTAGTTCGTCAGGTTCCCCGTCATTTACTATTTGTACCATTGGATTAGCACTGGAACCTCTGTCTTCTTATAATAATTTCAGATTGTTTATTTTTGTTAAAATGAGTGTTCTCGTCTCGTTCTCGAATATCGATCACTGATGCTGAATGGAATGCAAAATGCAACGTCCTACCTACGTACCAAAGTTACCTACACTTCGTGGAATTTATAGGCAGGTAAGTATCTAGATAGATACTCCACCTATTGATAAAGGTGTTACCTAAGTATTTACCTCACCTAGGCACTTATCAAACAGAAACTTTTAGCAGGGAGAGTAATAGGTAGGTAGACAGCAGGCGCGCAATCTCATTTTTTTTCAGGGGGGGCAAGGTTCAAGCAAGCCAATAGTCGGTAGGGTTCATCCGATTTTGCTCAAATTCGGTATGTAGGTACCTAATCCTAATGTAGACATGTTTTTTGATAAATTTTGATAACTCAAAAATTGCGCCTGCTATTGTCAAAAAAAGGCAAAAAATCGTGTTTTTTGACAGTTAGGAAGGGCTGGAGGCTATCTATATCAAGTTGGAACCTTGAAAATTTGTAAAAGTGTTTTTGAATAGATGTTTTTAGGTCAGTTACAACCATTTGGAGGTGGGCTAATAACTTGGCACGGTTTTGGCCAAAACGTGTTGGTCATCACTCCGGTGGCACAATTCAACTGATTTCAATAGAAATTGGTAGGAAGGTGTACTTTAACCTTGTTTGAAGTTTTACCGAACGAAATTTTCTAACGTAATAATTATGGCCAATATTGACATTATCGTAGGAAAATTTTCTAAAAATGGAAGTCACGTTTGTGATTGGTTAGGTCACATTTGCACCAACGCTAATGGACGGATTTTCTTAAAAATTGGTGAAAGTGGTCTCAGAGAGATGCTTCGAGGAAGTTTTCAATAAATTTTCAATTACGTGAAAATCAAGACCGTGACATGCAAAATAGGAAACATGTACTTTGCGCGTCGAATGACACATCACTGTTTGACGGATATTATGTTTGAAATTCGGTACACAGGTGTCCAGAATTGTTGTCCAGCGTGTTGCAAAATATTTTTCAGAAGAAGGTAAAATTCTGGCCAAAAAAATAATTGACTTAAAAAAAATCTAAATTTTCGATGCCGCTGGCGTAAAAATTGCGAGAAAGTCAAGTGCGACCATTGTTGGACCCTTTATTTCAAATTCACTTCATCCGAGGAGACAGATTTCAGGGGGGGCAGTGCCCCCCCTGAAACATTTCAGGGGGGGCGCGTGCCCCCTTGCCCCCCCCCAGATTACGTCCATGGTAGACAGGTAGGTATAGTATTGACATTAGTACCTACTTACTGTGGTCACTTTTCCAACTGAAAAGTGGTGCTTTTTATCGGCGGAGGAACAGTCTACAGGGTAGGTAGGTAAGTATATGAATATCTATACCTAATGTCTCCCTAATGGCTCGTATGAAACGGCATCATGAACTAGGTATCCCCTAGTTCCCGATCCTATCTATGCAGTTATTCACATGTGGTGGAAACAGGCCTACCGAAGTAAGCAAGTAGGCCTAGGGGGGTAAGCAGTGAGACCACGGAATGCTTGGGTAACGTAACCCCCATAGAAAAGTAAGGGGAGACTGTATAAACAGCTCGGCGATGAAACCTTAAGTGCCCTACCTGAGATGTCAACCACTTGTCTATAGGTACTCCGGAGTGAGCTTATCGGACCGGTCACCTACGTCTAATTCAGAACAGAACCCCTCACAAGGGGACCCCCTATTCAACTGCCGCATGCCGTTGGAAACGATGCAATAATAAAGAAACTGCAACTCACCATTGTGAAGAGATCGTGATGAACTGATTTGAACTTGAATCTCAGTTCGAGAGCTCTGCCTTGGAGACGGGCTGGAGACGGGGCGGGTCACCTCTGTCGTTTTCTTGGGCGACGGAGACCTTGGTAAATAAAAAACCACGATAAGCAAGTGCAGACAACTGTCACGTTATTAGCGAAACTGCACCGGTGCAACTGTCCTACAGCACTGGTTCAGAGCACCTTCTCTGAGTAAAGGTACATAAAAAGTGATCAGACAAAAGAGCATGACGGTAGAACGTGCCTTTTCGCTACCCATGAGTGGCCACACACACTTTCGCTCCTATGTAGGTACAGACTAAGTTATAATGTACCTACTTACTACGTCAGAGTAGTGGGCAACGAGCGGAAACATATTCAAAAATAAACCTTGACCTCATAGGCGAGAATAGCCCACGTAGAACGCAACGACAAATTGGTACTTAGATGCAGTCGTGGAGAAACGCGAATGCCTAACCCTTCAAAATAAATGAAATGCTACGTCTAGAACTAGGTACGTCCTGAGGTATACCAGATCTGGGTGCAGATAACATCGAAACTGTTTCTTAGTGGGAGGTTTCTGAGAAACTTATTTATTTTTACTTTCTCGCTAGCCATATATGGCGAGAAAGTATTGTTTTTTTGTTCATAAAAATTGCTCACAACATAGGATCATCTACTCAAGTTCCTGATACATTATATTTCAGAACACATGCATAAATATCCTGCAGTTTCCTCAAAAAAATTTCGAATGTTAAACAAACAGCATTGTGTCCACAGTTTTAGTAGGTACGAGCCTAGGTTCTTACCTCGACTTTTTAGGAGCCTGAGCTTCCTTCTCGGGGGACGTTGCCCTAAGCGCAGGCCTCAAGGGCTTCGCAGGCTCCACACTCTTCTTTGGGGAGCTGCTGCGCTCCCTATTCACTTGTCTACTTTGTTCGTCTTGTGTCCTCAAGCTCTCCACCTTTCTGCTCGTGGTTTTCTTGGTCTCTTCTTTCTCTTGCACTTTCTTTGCGACTCGAATCTGCCCTCGGATAAGGCGGCGCTGCTCATAACCAACAGCCTCCTCCAACTGGAAATTAAAGGTTCAGTCAGCTTTTATGTGGTAACGAGAACAGGTCTACTTAGACTCAGCTAGTCTACTGACACGAAGGTGCTCCAGAAGCTGAACAATTACTACCTCCTCGTCAAACGGACTGTGAATATGCCATAGACTCACCATTTCTTCGAGAAGGTCTACGTCAAAAATACGTTCAATCTCAGTTTCTTTCTTGCCCACATCTTCAGAGACTCTTCGGTTGAACATTTTGGAGCTCGTTTTACGAAGAAGAACACCAAATTTGGTAGGTTTGACATCTTCCGTCTCTTGTGGAGTACTTTCACGTCGGGCAGAACCCAGAGTCGGGGCACTATCCTTACGTCCCGGGGACGTTCTGGGGACACTATCCCTTCGTAGGGTTTCAGGGACGCTTTCTCTGCGGGTGGCAGGACCCTGGCTTGGAGCACTGTCCTTCCTTGTGGGGGAGACTCCAGGTCCACTGTCCCTTCTAGGAGCACTGTCTCTACGCTGAGGCTCACTAGGCAAACTCTCCTTTCGTGAGGGGGACATGCGTCGAGTGGGGGATGTTTCTGACAAGCTGGGCTTGCGAGGAGGAGAATCTTCCCTTTCCTGGGACCTCCTTTGATCATCAATTGTAGGCGTCCTCCTTAAAAGCGCTGGGGTCTTGAGTTCATAGTTATCTGGTATTTTATTAGGTTTAGTGAATCCAGAATCAAGGGTAGTATCCTCGATGGGTTCCAAAGGCTTCGTAGGTTTTACCTTGAAATAAATAAAAATGGAAGGTTCATCATAAAGCGTAAAGTAAGTAAAAGTGTCATAATTTCATAGTTTGTAATGTTCGAGACCTGTGTTATTTAGGAAGCCAGTTCTACTACGAAATAAGAAGTCACGGAGCTCTGGTATACATAAGCATGGTGGCATAAGCATCCACTGTATTTCTCCAAATTCAGACACTGGAAATTTCGTAACGTTCCAGGACATTCAGTGTAGTATAGTCGGTTCCTGAAAAGGAGACCAAAATGGCAGATGGCAGCGGAGGGGTGGGTACCCCCTCTACCTGGCACCAGTACCTATGAGGCTGAGCTGCGAGCCACACTAGGCTAAGCTAAGCATCGGCTATAAATAGATTTTGCCTCTATATATTGTGACATAGCCAATAGTGTGGGTCGCAGCTCAGCCTCATAGGTACCGGTGCCACGTAGATGGGGTACCCACCCCTCCGCTGCCATCTGCCATTTTGGTCTCCTTTTCGGGAGCCGACTATAACAGATCGGTTTACACTATTATTTCATGAAAGTGGATTTTTTTGAACAATAAATTTAGTTACCTTTATAGGAGAGGATGTCAGGGGAGTAGGTGTGTCTTTTCTTGGGGGCGATGGTCTGCGTTCTTGGTTCCCGATGGGATATCTCGCTGCCACAGCATTACTCTTAGACGGACGGACGAATTCCTTCTTAGGTTCCTCGGCTGGCTTCGCGAACGGATACCGACTGACCACTGACTTTTTGATCTCGATAGTTTCCGTCGTTTTAATAGATGAAGGCTTTCTTTCAGGCGTAGCACGAGAAGATTTCCTCTCAGGTGAAGCACGAGAAGATTTCCTCTCAGGAGAAGCTCTAGATGGGGAACTTCTTTCCGGTGACGCTCTGGAAGGGGAACTCCTAGCCGGCGAGGATCTTTTGGTTTCCTCATGGGATGCCTTCTTCGTTGACTGTTTCTTTATCTGAATGTCAATTGTGACTTCGGAAGATTCTCTCCTTGTCTGGTCAGCACTGCTTTGTAGTGGCTTCCTCTCTGGAGACGCTGCCTTTCGTCTAGGGAACGTGTCGGTGTTCTTGACAGTTTTGTTCTCAAATTTCTCAGTGTTGATTTTTCCAACGCGCACGGTCTCCTTGCGTGTGTTGTCGTTAGTTTTCGGGGTGAATTTGTTGATGTCAATTTTTCCGATTGGTTTCACTGGCTCCTCACAAACAATTTCACATTCTTCGTTATCACTAAGACTTATTTCTGTGACATCTTGACGGTGAGACACTTCAGTGTCAATGGTCGCCCTCTCAATGACGATGGCCTCCTTCGTAACGACATCATTCGGTTTAGGAGTAAACTTCTCAATGTCAATTTTACCAACTGGTTTCGACGGTTGTTCTGGTGTCTCGGCGCGAGGTGCCTCAAAGACGGACGGACGCGTGATTATGTCTTGTTCACGACGGATATCACGCTGAGACGTTTTCGTCTCTGTTTGCGTTTTCGCGATAGTTTCGAACATGGTCTTCGCTTTGCTTACGCAGTTTACTTGTTCATCTTGTTCATCAACATCCATGTAGGCATTGATGGTGTCATCCAAACCTTTGAGAGTAATGTCTTCTGGCCTGGAAGGCTGCGGGCTGTTAGCCGACTGGCGAGCGGTCTCAAGGAAAAGGTTAACCCGTTCAGCGACGCTGACGTTCAGGGTTTCATCTTCGAGGCTTTCGTCCAGGTCGGTGATTAGCTCGGTTCTCTGAGGTCCACTTGTGCGTCTAGGGATGGTGTGAACCACTGTTTCGGGGGTGTCTTCTTCTTCTTCCAACAGAACCTCCGGTCGTGGGCTGGGGCGAGTCGTTTTACGACGATGATCCGCATCACTGTCGTCATCAGGCTCACTCACACGATCGGCATAGCGAGGTCTCAACTCTTCCACCTTCAATAATAAATAACTTACATTTATTAGATTACTTTTCACACAAGTCATAACTTACGGTACAGATTTCACTGCTAGGATATCATTTGGCTCGCGATGCGGGTTGTAAATTATGTGGAGTTTGTAAAGACGCCAGTAGGTGAGTGAACGAAATCTTTGTTAATCCAAACTGGCTTATGGAACTATGTCTTTACCTCGCTGTCGCTGACTGGCTGGAATTTAACCGGCCTGTGTTCCGGAGATTTGGAAGAATCACGAGAGGATTTGGACATGTCCACAGGCGATGGCTCGGCCAGGCGGTGCACTCCGCCTGCAATCAGCTGATACACACAAAGTGCATTTAGTACATGAAAGTACTTACATATTCAACTTGCTACAGGTAATCAGATTTGACAGAAACTGGCCTATCAGGCGATTTTAATAAAGTATCAGTTACTTTAACCTGAAGTTAAAATTCCTGAGGGCATTAACATCCAAGTTTTCGACCCTCCACGGTGGTAGATATTTTATTTGCAGCCCAAGTTTGTTTCCCCAACTAAGCATTACTTCCGGTAATTTAACACATCTGTACAGAGCTAAAACCCCTACAGACCCACCTACCCTGCTTCAGGTAGAAGAATAAAAATCAGGGGTTCTGCCAAGGGGTCTGTATTTAGAGGGCGAGGCTTCGTGTTAAGATAGGTACTAAACGAAGGAACATATTACGCATATGGTGATTAACTGATAACACGTTGGTAGACTTTAATTGCAACAATTCTGAACTTACTTTCCTATTTTAAACTCACTTTATAAAAAATATAAACCGCGTCGTATTTTGGAACAAGGTAGCATGAGAAACCAAAATTGGCCACATCCTTTGAAATCACTAAACGTTATCACGGACAATTTAAACAGTAACTGTGCCTGAGTTGAAATATATCAGTGTTTAATCAGAGTTCAGCCTTGACCTGAGTATAGGTAACCTACCTATGAGCATCGCACCTAACATACGTAACTTCTGGAGGTTGTCACGCTGATTAGAAGTATGGTCTCCTGATGACATCAAATCATGCTGACCAAGTAGCGAACTTTATCGCAAGGAAGATCTGAATGGTCTGACGTCACCAGGACAGCCTACATTTAAATTTATGGACCTTGTATGTGGGCGGCTCTTACCGTGGAAGTGATGTGCAGCTGCTCAGTTGTTGAGAAAGTATTCGAATGCTCCGCGCTGATCTCAGAAGTTTTTCTAACTTCCTCGTCAGTTTCTGAAGATTCTGAGGACGATCGTGACCGGGTTCCCTGTTGCTGGGATTCTGCAGCAATAAATTGTTTCGACTGGTTTGCTTTCGTTTTTAATGCGTTCGTTACAGTTTTCGTACCAGTCGTTTTCTTCGCTGCTGTCTTCGAAGTGATCGACTTTTGCGAGTTGTCACGTGAGACTTGAAGTTTTGGCTCGGAACGTTGTTGCTTGAATGGCTTGAGTGGTGTAGATTTTGGTTTGGTCCCACCTACAGGGCCCGAAGACGTTCTGTTCTGCACTGGTTTCTTTGACTTTAGGTCTTGAACTGGTTTTATATTCTCTTCTGAACTTACAGATGAATCGTCCACCAAAAAATCATTTGGAGGAGTCTCTTCATCAAACTCAAATTCTTCAATATTTCGCTGACCATTCTTTGTCAGAGTAATATTAACTTCTGTGGTATTTTTAAGTGACGATACATATTCGTTTGTTCTCTCAAAGGTTTCTTCGTCTTCAAATGTACCAATGTTCTTTTCTTTCGCAGAGATGGCTGGGGCCTTTTTCGGAACATCCCGTGCCTTTGTTGGGGTTGTGACATTTTTCTCTCGGCTGCTGTTTCTAGCAAAGGCTGAACGAACTGGAGAACCTTTCGGGGTTTCTTTTTTATTTAAATCGTTCTGTGGTTTCAGCGGAGCCTTTTTTGTGGGAGTTGTAGTTTTCTCGGGGAGAGGCTTTGTTGGGGTTTGTTTGGGTATTGCCGCTTTTCGAGGAAGATGGTATGTAGCAGTCGTGTTAATGGACTTTTCGCTGTTCCTGGTACTGAACTGCCTTTGGACAGTAGAAGTGATTCGGTTGCCACTGGGGACACGCTGAACTGTTTTCGGAGGAGCAGCCGACACTGGCTTCTTTTCAGCTGGCTTGACTGTGACTGACACAACGCTTCTAGCGCTAGGCTTCTTCACCAGTACTGGAGTAACAGAAGCTGGTTTTGTCGCAGCCCTAGGAATACTGGACGTGCGTGGGGTACTTGGTTTATTTTCTTTATCAGGGAACCTTCGTTGTGACGGATACTCAGTCAATTCCTTCTTCTTGGGAGTCGTAGGAACGGGAGCTTTCTTGACGGGTGTTTTAGGCTCAGGGGCTTTCTTAGCAGGGACAGGTTGCACCTTTTTCGGTGATTCTGCTTTTTTAGACCGATTACGCTCGGGAGACTTGCGCTCAGGACTGCTGCTTGGTGAACTACTGATAACACCCGACCTGGCACCTTTAGGAGTTCTCCGGTCTGGGCTAGAGCATGGAGAAATGCTAGAAGAGCGGGATGCAGATGATTTACGGGGACCAGGTGATTTGGGCCTTGTAGTGATCGGTTTGATCGGCTTGATCTTCTCTTTGACGGTATCAACGTCACTGTCTGTAGCATGTCCATTGAAGCGCTTGACTGGAGAAGCCGGAGAAGGCGCTGGCGCCGTCTGAGTGTTGGGGGAAGGCAAGTCTGGTGTATCAACTCCTTCTTTGATAGGTAAAAACCCTTTGCGGTCTGGGCTTGAAGATGGAGACGACTGCCCACTAGCATTCTTTTTCCTTCCAGGATAAAGCTCTTGAATCAAGGAACCATCAGAGCTGTACTCAGGAGATTTTTCTCTCAATTTCCTGACGAGAATGTTTTCTTTGTCAATTATGTTCTGATTTCTTTCAGTTTCCAAAAAACTATCCACAGCTTCATACCTGGAATCAATCTTAGTGGTGTTCAATGATGTGCCATTGATTAACTCAGGCTTACTATCTCCGTCAGTGAGGGTGGAGCTACTGGAACCTGAACTAGTTCTGGAGCGAGGTCTGCCTTGTCTCCCGGGTTTTTCCTCCCCTGGAAGATCTTTGACAGGGCTATGTGAAGGTGACACACGAGGGGTTCCTGAACGCTTCTTCGTTGCGTTTCTGGACGAATAGCTTGAAAGTTTCCTCTTCTCCTTGCTCTTGTCAACTGTGGTTATTTCGTCAGTGGATGTGCGTCTAATAGAGTTCCTCCGTGTCTCTTTCGTAGGGCTTGGCACTTTAGGAGCGCTGAAACTTGACTTTCTGGGGAGTGTCGATGTTGGTGAAGGCCGATCGTTTGCTCCAGGGCTGGTTCTGGAGTTTCTATCAAGTGATTTTATGGGAGACCCTCTATCACGCCCACCAACAGACTTGCTTGGGGACTGCCTGTCCAGCGACTTCGTAGGCGATCTTCTGTCTTGGCCACCAAAAGGCTTTGTGGGAGAACTGCGATCCAGAGAACCCCGGGATAGTGACTTGGTTGGAGATCGTCGGTCTGCGGGGGTGTTAAAGTGTTGTTTGGTTGGCGACTGGGAGCGCTCTGGGGACAGACTGGGTGCTCGAAGGGAACTGGCGAAAGCGGCGTGACTGGCACTCACATCAACGCTAACCCGCTTAGGAGTAAAAGCTGACTGGTAAGTGGTAGTATAATCAACATCACCCTTGGCAAGATCAAGCTCCTGAGGAGTAGGACCTCCCCTGACAGGGGCAGCTTGATTTTCAATTGGAGCACTCGACTTTTTGGGTTGTCGCTCCGGCGTATCAGTGCTATGTTTGGGGGTTTCTGGTCGTTTTGCAGGCTGCAGAGGATCTTTCGTAGGTTCTACTTCCCGAACCGTCACTTCCCTTTCCTTCATATCTTGGTAAACAAATTGGTTTTTCTCGTCCTTATTAGTCGATGACACCAATTTCCAGTTCTCTGCGTCAGCTGTTTGTATTTTTTCAACTTTAGTATGGAGATCTTTGGTGATAGTGTCACCTTTCTTCTCCACGTTACTTGCACGTGTAATGTCGGTTTCAGCGTGGCTTAGTTTTTTATCAACATTATGAGATGTGTCTTGGCGAGAAGTAACCGCTTTTGTGTCGGTCACTACTGCGGAAGTTCGAACTTCATTTGTTATGAACTGATCACTGGCCGAAGTATTCTTCAATTCAGTAGCGCCTCGGTAATCGTTCGAGGCACTGCTACGGCTGCGGTTATCTTCAACTGTTGTGGTACCTTCGTGAAGCGCCCGAGTGTCTTGCACTTGAGAGGTATTTTTCTCAGACTCCCGCTGGAAATCCTGAACGTGTTTCACCTCATTCTGGGTAGCACTGGTTCTAACTTCTTGACTACTGACAGCTGTTTTCTGGGAGATGCTGCTACTTTGACGACTATCATGACTCTGTGACAGAGCCTCTGATGTTCCTTGCAGTGACATTTTTTTACTGCCTGACTGATCAGCAGTGACTTTCCGTCCTTCCGTTACTGCAAGTGTATCATCACTTTGACGGATAGCGTTTTGCTGAGATGAGTTTCCACTACTGACTACTTCAGTTTTGACACTACTCGAAGTCGCTTGCGAGGAGGACTGACTACTGCTTGAAGACCATTTTTTGCTAACGCTCGACTCTTGGCTCTGCTTAACGGCCGAAGACGTTACAGTTTTCGTCTCAGTAATTTTTTCACCGTTGGGCCCAATTCTTACTGTGGTCACTGTTTGGCTTTTTTCGGGAGAAACGCTCGTAACTTGCCCACTGGTTCTTGACTCCACCGCTGACTCCTTCTTGGTCGCTGCTGAAGAAGAGCTGCGGCTAACATTTTGTTCTTGAACGGCAACTGACCCCTGCTGAAGAGACTGCAAATCGTGGCCAGATGAGCTGCTGTATCTTGCACTGGAGGACGAGGCGTGCCTTGACTCAGCACTGGCAGAACTTTGCTGAACTGTCGACTGCACTCGATGTTCTTCGGCAACACTTCTTTGAACAGCACTGCTGGTGCTTGTTCCAATTTTCGTGGTTGCTCCCTCTAGACAAGCATCAGAAGTTCGATCAATGACGTGTTGACCGACCGCAGAAGTTGTAGTTGCAGCTGTGACCTGGTCGTTTTTCCCCGACATACTGCTCTCCTGAGCTTTGGTCTGGATCTTCTGTTGTCCGTCAGCAGTGACGGACTGGTATGCTCCAGAGGAGGTTTGCACAGACCAGGTAGTCTGTGGGGTAGTCCGGAATACTTGAAGGTCTCTGGTGGGCGACTCGGAGTCTCGGATTTCCTTAGACTTATGTGAGAGAAAACCGTGGTCGGGCAGGGAGTCGGCGTGGCTCATGACGCGTCCACTGCTACTGGTGTATGACGAGGTCTTGGTCACCTCGCAGGTCACGGCCTCACCAGGGGTGACGGTTTTAACGTCAGAGAGAACCTCTCCAGTTGTGTAAAATTCTTTCAGCCGCTGTTCTCGAAGTTTGTACATACGAGCGCGGATCTCCTTCTTTTGAGAGAAGTCTTCAGTTTGCTGCCACTGTGAACCAAAAAAGATCAAAATTAATTCAGGATTAAGAGTGCCTACATTAAAAACAGATTTTTTTTCGATTTTTTGAATTTTCGCTGACTTCTCTTCTATAGGAAACGGAAAACTAGATATGCAATGTTGGGCTGCCAGATCTGAGTCCAAATACTGAGCCCCTCGGCCATTGGGAATATCCCCCCTCTCTAATATAGTACAGTGCAGTTTTTCAGGATAAATAATAAATAAAAAGTCACGTAAAGGTGTGCCGCTCAACCACATGCTCTAATATTTACGACAAACAATTCCAATAGGTTCCCTAAAATTAATGCGTCGGAACTCTATCAAATCAGGCGAGACTAATATGGTCCGTCTGATATGGTGAGCGTCTCAACCGTGGGTCGCGTTGCAATTCATTGCCAAGATCTGGAAATTAGAGTTGTTGCCCAATTTGAATGTGAAGCATAAGGTTTCACGATGACATAAAATTATTCTGCCTGATCAGTATTTGAGCGCTTCTGACTGCTCACTGTGATTTCAGATTAGTTATGAGACCTAATGGGTACTTGGTTACTTACATAATTCCATGCAGCTAGGTTATCTATAGCAATTAATAGTGGAATAAGTGGAATAGTAACGGCCTCAATAGCCGAGTGGACTAAATAGTCGACTTTTGAGGAGCAGTGAGAGCCGGGTCACACCGGTTCGATCCCGATCCTACCAAAAACTTTTTCTGCTTGGCATTCACCTCTGATATGTTCAGCATGTCAAGTGAAATGTATATCGAGGCTGTGGTGGTTCGGAACCCACCTAAAACTGTAGGTCCCCATCGTTTACTCGATGGCTGGGGAGCTGGTATTTGGTACTGCTGCCAGCTGAGCACAATGGATAGTTCTTGAAAACGGTCTAGTTGCTGGGCTTGTCCCCCCCAACCCTCAGCTATTATTAAGTGGAATAGTAAGGAACGAGTTCCTGTATAGTCCAAGTCAGGCTGGGAGCATACCGATGAGCCATAATTTCTTGCAAATCTAGGGCTGATCAAAACTTCTTCTTGATCAGGGAAATATCTGCTCAGGGTCGGATTGGTATTTTGAGAGTATGGTAGGATATGGAACCCAAATCCGGATCAGGGTCAACTGAAAATCTTCGAGAAAGTATGATTTATCAGTATGCTCCCAGCCTGACTTGGACTATAGAGCCTTTCTGTGCGCTTTGGAGCACAAGGCACAAGGGGAAGAGAGAAAGAATAAATATTATCTATTCCGAACAAGTACTATGAATAACTACGTTTTGTTGACCTATATCGTCAAAAACTTCAGGTTTTCCAACAAAAGCACATATTGAGGAATTGATTCACCAAAAACTACTGGAAGTAACAATTCCTCCCTTTCTCTACGTGACATTGACGTGGCCTTATATATGATTCAGAAGTCAAAGAACGTTCCGAAATCCTTTATGGGATGACGCTTGTTTTGTGTGAGTAAGTACCTGTATTTTCTGTATTCTTAGTGGGTGAGGTACTATACACACTGCTATGGCCTTCAGGTGTTTTGTGAAGAGTCATGCTAGGCAACATAACTATGCACTTCCAGGCTGTCTTTCTGTTTATTTACAGACAGGAAGTTAGGCATCGATCAGTTTGCGCCTGCTGGGATTGGTTGATTGGTACCTGTCTATGGTAATCACAGTAATACCTTCGTTGGAGGTACCTACTTGACAGCTGACAATGCTGTAAGAGGACTGTCAAGGCCCGTCATTTAGCCTTATTTTCGTGTCTCAGGTTAAAAGCTTAGAAAGACTTCAGCCTATCCCTATCATTTTCTTTAGATCTTTCCTTCAGTTCGAAGGAAAGGTACTCACGGTACCTTGTCAGTGTTCGGCAGTTAGTAAGCTAGATTCTGGATCTCACTACCTTCATAGGTTCATAGCTTAACAGTTAAATTCGGATTTTAAACTTCAATGGATATTAGCTGTCAACCTATGGTGGGAGCCAGCCTTAAATTGGTGCATGGAGTCCGGGGGCAGCACAGCAACAACTAGGGTGCCAGCCGAGGGGTTAACCACTCCACAGATTGCTTGAGATTTCATAAAGATTTCCTGAGATTCTCAACGAGATTCGTGGAAAGATCATCCCCGAAGGGGTAACCACTCCAGAAATTTCCAAGATTCCCTGAGATTTCATAAAGATTTCCAATGATTTCCTGAGATTCCCAACGAGATTCCTGGAGTGGTTAACCCCTCGGTGCCAGCTTATAGCTCAACTGCCAGCATTACCGCAAATACCTCCCCGACCAACGAGTGGCACCAGAATAGGGCATTCTGTTTTGGATCTGAACCGCTACAGTATCGATACACAAATTCACGTATTGGATAGCTGAGATGTGAATGCCAGAATGACCGGCGCCGGTGACTCGGCTACAGACGCAAGAAGTGTCGTCTACGTAGCCGTTTCCAACTTTTTTTTTTTGCTTAACAGTAATTGCCTTTGGTTAAATGAACACAAAGTATCGTAGGTAACAACTCCCTTAAGAGAATGAGGCAGCCATATACTGTTTAATTTATGAATGACAGAAACGATGTCTTCGCCAAGTGCTCTACTCCACATTTTATGATGTACTTAGATAGGGTAACTAGGTTTACGTGGTTGAATCCTACCTGATTGCATGTGTATAACTGAACAGAGCAAGGGCAGTTGGTCCAGTTAACCCACGCCAGGGATCAATTTACATCCCATGCAAACAACCAGCCTAGATTATGTTCCTGCTTAGGAAATGTGGTTGGTACGAGAGGTGTATAGGTAACTTGAGGGCCCATTGGGCTTCGGACACAATGTTTCCCATGAGACAGGTTTGACATACTGCATGGAGGACTATCTCGTAAGGGCAATGTACACTGCAACAAATTGCTACGTGGGTTTCGATGATATCTCTAGGTTAAAATTTAATAAAGTAGCTACCTACTTAAGAGTGGTAAAGACAAAGTGTTCTGATTATTACGCTGTCAAGGGAAATTTTTACGTTTTTTGCCTAAAAGTTGGAATAGGTAACTTTATGATATTTTGGAGAAATCAAACCTCCACAGGACAATTTTCGAAATCAAGAGTATTCACGGTGATGATTTCGTAACCTGTTTTTCTGGGGTTGGAAATTCCCCAATATGGGGGAGTTTCGCTCACTGCCGAAGTAAAAATCGAAGATTTGTTCGGTGTTTATTTAATAGTCCGAGACCACTCCAGAGATTCTTTGAGATTCCATAATGATTTCCAAAGATTCTCAACGATATTCATAAAAAGATGAACCCCAAATGGGTAACCACTCCAAAAAATTCCAAGATTCCCTGAGATTTCATAAAGACTTCCAATGATTCCCAACGAGTGGTTAACCCCTCGTATAATAGTCTATATCAGAGGTTTGAACGAAGTTATAGGAAACAACAGACAGCAAAGAAAAGTCACAATTTCTCCATGCATCTTCCCTATCTCGATGATTTCCTATCACTCTTAATGGGCCGAATGCCGAGTGTTTCAGTGAGAAATCTTAAACAGCTATACGATTACTAGATACTTCTCAATTTATGCCGAACACTGAATTACCTTGTCCCCATATCAGACAGATTCGCTCCAATTCAAATGAAAGTTACGTCAAAGCTTACTACTGTATCAAAAAAATATCTCATCATGATTACGTATAGACAGACACACCGAAATTGGGCGGGGGTTGCGGCACCGCCTGTCTTCATGTCTCTGGAGCACGTCGACACTTTCCGTTCTCAAAGTATCAGGTATAGATTTAAGCTGAGTTTTAACAACCCTATAGTGGCAATATAAAAACTTTATGAACGATCATAGGACCCACAGCAATACTTAACCCCATACCTCCATTATTCCCCCAAAGAAAATTAGAAAAATACCTTACTTTTCACAAAATACACGTTGTGGTAATATCCAAAGACACAGAAAGCAGGTACATGACTCACGGGAGGTGCGCGACGACTGCCTTCGCTAGCCTACCCACGGTCCCCGAGTAGGTTTCGACCACACATTCTGAACCCATAGGCACCTTCGGGTCCCAGTGCAGACCGGGGGCGAATCCCCCATTGTTTTTGCGGATTGCCACTAATTCAGGTACCGATTACCTCTTTGGCCCCCTGCCAGGCACCTCCCTGTGTCATGGACGCAGGAATGGGCTGCAAGAGTCTATAGTCAACCTTTGACCTTGATTCCTTGAACCTTTTGAGTAAAGGAAAAGGTGACCCATTCGGTGGGAAGGGCGGTTTGTGTGAGCTGGGCGAGCGTAGCAAGTTTAAACCTATTCAAGGATTCCCAGTGATTAGGTACATGAGTAATATTCCTTGTATACAATATACAAGACGATAAGTAAACACTAGTGAACACTTTGCGAATTACCGTGCACAGAATCTGAATCTCGCGAGAAAAAA
Organism: Mesopsocus fuscifrons; assembly: GCA_950004255.1. NCBI lineage: Eukaryota > Metazoa > Arthropoda > Insecta > Psocodea > Mesopsocidae > Mesopsocus > Mesopsocus fuscifrons. The sequence continues at coordinate 7,553,310 of OX465380.1, forward strand.
ATTCCCCAGGTACCTAGGCGCACCTAATCGTTTTTCTTCTTTCAGTGGGTCAGCAAGACTGGCAATTACTTGGCCCCCTGCTGAAAGACAGTTTTGTGAGATACCCCATTTCTACTTGACGTTGGCGGGGCAGTCCAAGGCTAGTACCAGGCTTATAGAGTTGGCGCCCCCCGCCCTCAGTTTGATGTCTGTGAAGACTCTTGATGGCTCATAAATATTATCGGCTTATGGGATCTTCTCCATCAGATGACCGTGTAGGCCGCCCTGTCCGGATCAGCAACCCCGCCCACCAAACATCACAACTTGACCTCACTCTACCAGCTTCGTGGTTACCCTACTATGCAGCCTTCCCAATCATAAGTGTCTAAATACTTACAAAAATAAATGTGAAAAATGCACAATGAAAAGTCATAAACAACCTTTCAACAGTTCTTTTATATTGCTTTGGACGTGATTTGGCGCCCAACGTGGGGCATAATCCTAGTTGGGTTTCCCAGGAAAATAACATTTCAATCTAATAAACCCAACTACTTATTTCGACATTCACACCACAACCACTCTATTTACCTTTTACACGCATGAATAGCAGAGCAGGCAACATGTGACAGAAAGTGTTGGAGGTAGGAGTAGCACATAAACCAGAGCAAGTTAAATCATTTAGATATCTGTTAAGCCATGTTGACATTGTCAGGGTTAGTAGCAACTTTCCTTCCCCATTCATTAATTGACCTGAACGTATGTAGATCAATAACTACACATGAACAACCTCATTTCGCAGGTTAAGAAAACGCCCACATCTTATTGAAAACAAAGCAAGCTTTCAACGTCCTCCCACCATGCACCTAAGTTTCAGCCCAGGTCTATAAGTGTTAAAGGTTGTTCCGTTTGAATGTAAACTAAAGTCACACCGTGACGCGACATCACACTGACCAACCAGAGCTGTTTACTTCCAAAGAAACACTCGACTGATCACAATGATTTTACTCCTCGGCCCGACCCTGCTCCATACCCAAACGAAGGTTTAACTTCTTAAATTTACAAATCTGAAGTTTCGGCAGCGCTGATCCATGACGAATCTGAGGTAGAGGCATACAGATCAGTACCGGACTGGGTCGCAGGCTAGGGCGGCTCCCACAACCTGTCCCGAAGCCGGCGAGTTGGGGGCGAAGCATCGAACTGACAACCTCCCACACCCTCGCCCATACAACTAGGTACCAGGCATGCGCGAACAGCACAAAAGGCCATAAGAACTTGCAGGTAATGGTTCATCAGTAGGGACTTGCTTGCATATTTTATTACAATTTTTTCTACGGTTACGTAACAACCAGGCTTTGAAAAGCACTGGTGTGCACCTTACCGTAGCCAGTATTAGCCAAATGACTTCATGGCTTCCGATTAGAAGCCAAGTCTCTTCTTGGTTCTTATTACAAACATTAAATACTTCTGCTTCTTGGCGCCCAACGCGGGGCGTAATTCATTATAACCACCCCGCCAGAGAAAAAAACTCCCTTTCAAAACAATAGCTAAAAAATTAATAAATTAAATTTACAATTATCTTCAGAAGAAAGAAGATTAAAAACCATGATAGCCAAGCTATTTCCGACAGGTTTTGTATTTCATTTACGTAAAGAAACTAGAGCTTACCAACTTCCGCAAAGCCTCCTCGTCGTGAATGACGGAAATATCCATCGTGTCGGCCATGGTGGCCTACTCCCTCTGAAAACAGAAGAAAGAAAAATGAGACATGTCAGTCAGCAGCGAAGGAAAAAATTGTTCCAAAAATGAACGAAGTACCTATATTAAGGGGGAAAGAGTGGAATACAACATGTATCCCCAAACTATCCCCAGCTTTCCTTCAGGTAACTGAATAGTGAATATACCTTATTGTCTCGAGGGCTCATTGACATTCGACCTGTTTCCTAAACTTTCTACAGTAATTTGTCTCTCGTCGACTTTTTTATTAGCGACGACACCCATTAGACTTGACTAAACCCACACTATTCGTCTTCGTGAGTTCGTATAGCCCCCGAGTATCAGCCGCCCACTGGCGCCTGCGCGACGTCGCAAATCTGTCACAGGACGGGAGGGCATCGAGTCGCGGGAATATGCTTGGCTTATAGGACACAGAGCTGGTCCCCGGGGCGGGCCCACATGGGGAACGGACGGTGATGTCACGTGACCCCTGGCAGTGCCCTGCACGCCCTCCATCGTCATCACTATTGAGTTTTCACGAACATAAATAAATAAATAAATAGCTTCTTGGCAGAGCATGATTTCCCGTTTCAGCAGTCGCCCCTCATCTTTCAAAATGTCGCCGATATAGAAGTGTCAAGGGTCAGACTTCAGAAGGGAGAAGGAACAATCTTATTTATTAACTTACAATAGACCTATATAGGCCTCACTCCTGAGGAAGGATAACAAAGGGTCCGACAATGGTCGCACTTGACTTTCTCGCAATTTTTACACTAGCGGTATCGAAAACTCTGGTTTTCTTTTTTACGTGAATTATTTTTTTTGGCCAGAATTTTAACTTTTTCTGAAAAATATTTTGCCACACACTGGACAATAATTTTAGGCACCTGCATTCCGAATTTCAAACATATCCGTCAAACAGTGAAGTGTCGTTCGACGCGCAAAGTACATGTTTCCTATTTTATGTGTCACGGTCTTAATTTTCAAGTAAATCAAAATCTATTGAATATGTCTTTGAAAAATCTATCTGAGACCCATTTCACCAATTTTCAAGAAAATCTGTCGATAAGTGTTGTGGGAAACCTGACCTAACCAATCAAAAACGTGATTTCCATTTTTGGAAAATTTTCCTAAGATAATTCCAATATTGGCCATATGTTGGACAAATTTCGTTTGGTAAAACTTCAAACTATGTTAAAGTACACCCCTCTACCAATTTTTATTGAAATCGATCGAACAGTGCCACAGGAGTGACGACCAACACGTTTTGGCCCAAATTGGGCCAAGTTATTGGCCCACCTCCAAATGATTGCAAATAACCTAAAAGCATTTATTCATAAACAATTCTAAAAATTTTTAAGGTTCTTACTTGATACAAAGCCTCCAGCCTTTCCTAACTATCAAAAAAACAGGCGCAATTTTTGAGTTATCAAAATTTATCAAAAAATATGTCCAAATACATAAGGTACCTACATACCGAATTTGAGCAAAATTGGATGAAAGGTGTGACGTCCAGTCGCGCGACAGAGTGACGGACGTACGTACGTCGGACGGACATTTTTTTAAAGCCACTTTTTTGAACTCGGGGACCTCCAGGATCATGGGAAACCCAAAATCTCAAAATCGAAATTTTGCACGAAGACATGACTTTCTCAGCCCATGTATTACATACGGGCAAGAAAGTAAAAAAAATATATTATTAAAAAAAAATTAAAATTATAAAATAAAATTAAAAAGAAGCTGAGCGTGGTTTAACATAGTATCTTGTTTTCTCCTGGTAAGAACCTAAAACCTAATATACTGTATAGCATCTTAATAAGTTATCCACCCCAACAAGCTACTATTTTAATTGGTCACAAAATTAGGCCAAACCCACAATCGTGATCCCAAATAAATTCCTAATTAAAAGAAAGACACCGTAAAATATAAATAATGGTATAAAATACCTTAATGATAAAGGGGAAGGAAAGAAAGCATGAGCAGCACACACACACACACACAACGAAAACGCACTGACTGCAAAGAACGTCCGCCCCCCGAAGCGCAAGCGCGACTGACTGAGGGGAGTGAGGGGTGAGGGGAGTATCGATCGCCCGACTGCGCGGCTCGGGGGAGGTTCGCGCGCTTTCGCCGCGCGCAGTTCTATTATGAATCTTATTATTTCATCCTTTATCTACCCCACCTATTTTTAATCGACGTATTTCTTTAAAGGTAGGTAGATCTTGCGAACCAGAACACGCACAAAATTAAAATCTAAATTAATTAATTACAATGATTAATTACTTTGAACTGCCAGCATGTTATTAATCGCTACCGTTTCACGGACGGACGGACATTTTTTGAAACCCACTTTTTTGGACTTGGGGGACCTCCAGGATCACTGGAAACCCAAAATCTCAAAATTGAAATTTTGCACGATGACATAACTTTCTCAGCCCATGTATTACATAAGGGCGAGAAAGTAAAAAAGGACTGCAAGGCACATCCATAAACGAGATGAATCGCCAAGCTGTTGGTCATGTAAACAATGTATGGATTATGCCCATGGGTCCCGGTTATAAGGGGCAAGGGGCAAAAGTTCGGGTGGTCACTATTGCTTATATGTGATGCGTATATTTTTCATCAAAGCTCTGCTGAAAAATCCCAAGACAATAACGAATCAAAGTCTGGAAAAAGTACAGTCAGTCGTATGCAACTATGCAAGTAGGTCAAACTAACAATAAGGAAACGTCGGTCAGCAACACAGAACCAAAGAACAACCACGTAATTAACCTCCTCCCCTGTAACACCATAAGAAGTAACAATAGCCCACAGCATCCACACACAAAAAACTAACTAGGCCAAATTCCAGAAAAGCCTCCCACGCAAGTAGTCACCAAAACAAGGCATAGACATTAATCTGTACCCCAGGCCCGAAAACCAGGTCCAATCTGTGTGGGCGGGTACCATAGCGGATGATCTCAGCCCAGGAAGATGGTAATGAGCTGAGGTGAAGAATGACCTTGCAGGTCGCAGGCCAACTGTCCTAAACGGTGGAGACGTACCTACCAACCAAGCGACACTTAGAACCACCGCCCACTGCAATTAAGGCGCTCACTTTACAGGCACAGCTACTGCATAGTCGTTAAGTCCAGAAGGTAGTCGGTAGGTTCCGTGAATTAGGACAGCAGAACAAAGCTGACTTTCTTATTTATTGCATCCAACTCTTTGTATTGTACATGAATATGAGAATATTTGCAGCCCAGTCCGTCCACGACGGAGGTTGCTATTATTTGCAGACAGTTAGGAGAGTGAGATGACCCACGCGGCAGGTCTATATTTCGTCTTCACCCGCTTCCACCGCGCCTCTGCCCAATGGACGGGCAGCTTAATAATTAACCTAGGCATCAACGACATCCGCACAGGCACAATAATTTTCGCTACTTCATTAAAGAGGCGCAATACGAGATAGCCTTCATAACACAGGTATCATATGAAAGAAATGGTATGGTTTGATCTGATATGAAAATGGGTAGGTCGTATCTACCTACTCCTGCGCATATATCAATTAGCATTTGTCAACGCGTAGGATATTAATAAAAGGCTTTGGGGACCTCATTGCCTCAGAGTAGTTATTTCTCCAGGAACTCATAAATTGGCAGTGAGAAGTCCCTCGACACTTGATACCAATAAGGATCGGTTCGGAAACCTTGGACGTGGATGAGACGAACAGACGCCTCCCTGCCTGAGACCGCTTATAAGGACTGGAGGACACGTCACCCCGACCCACTCGCACTATACTCTCCACTCCATCAGACAGTGTTATTTTATGTAGCCAGCCGAGCAGACAATAGCCCGAAGGATACACGAAGAGGAAAATCATGCATGGGTAAGAGGAGTGGTTATAAAAAAGCAGGCAAAACGGAACAATGGATGAAGTACCGAGAATCCAGAGAAAAACTGCGGAAAACAGTGCGCCTCCCTTGACTGTTTTTAGTTCTTTTTAGGAAATTTAACCAGCTTGAGTTTTATACGTCAGACGGCCGAGTGGACTAAATGGTTGACTTTTGAAGAACAGTGAGAGCCGGGTCACACCGGTTCGATCCCGATCCTACCAAAAAGTTTTTCTGCTCGGCATTCACCTCTGATATGTTCAGCATGTCAAGTGAAATGTATATCGAGGCTGTGGTGGTTCGGAACAAACCTAAAACTGTAGGTCCCCATCGTTAACTCGATGGCTGGGGAGCTGGTATTTGGTAGTGCTGCCAGCTGAGTTCTTGAAAACGGTCTAGTTGCTGGTGCTTGTCCCCCCCAACCCTCAGCTATTATTATTTGATACGTCAGTGCCATATACCTATACCTATAGCATGGAATCAATTTCGGAACTTCGCTTCGCACCCCATCCTCCGAGTTAAAGATTAACGAATTCAAGGGTTTAGGATGAGAGGTGACTCAAGACTGAGGACATCTCCAGCTTTCCTCTGACTCTTCTTATGGCGCCATCTCAAGAAAAGGAAGAACATAAAGTGCAGAAGAGACTAAGCACACACCCTGAAGCACCGCAGTAAATCTAAACAACTTCACTTCCGCAGCCATTGGTTTCCACGAACGTGGAGCTCGCGATGCCGATCCTTGGTGGGCGGTGGGCGTGGGCAGAACTCTGCTACGGTGGGCAGACGTCCCAAATCGCCGCCCGACAAAACCTGCCAACGACTCAACGTGTCATCCTTTGATCTACCGCTCGATCTGGCCATCAACTGCTTGTTAGAACTGTCGACAGGAAGCCATCAGAACACACCTCCACTAATTGTACGAAGTAACCATGCGTGGAGCTATAAGAAGAGAAAACTGAACAAACCTTGCTAGAAATGTCTTGCCTCACTTGCACCCTGCACGAAAAAAGGCTTACGGAAAACTAAGAACCTAGGAACTAACATAAAACACAAAGTAGATATTTCTAATTTCTATTTCTACTACAAGCCAAAAGAGTCAACATCCATGCACTGATGAAGTGATGAAAGAATAACGATCTTTCTGACCCTATCAGCAACAATTTTCCAAAATGCGTACGAAGAACCGTGTTTTTTCGACATTCCCGTTTTTCAAGGGTTTATAGTAGAATAGACACCCATCTTACTGGGACAGATTTTATATCAGCGCCTTCAAAATTGCAATTATGCACGGGTACATCACGAAATTACAGTCACATCTACGTCAGTGTATGACGATGCAGCAGGTGTTGATAGGCGTCATCGGGAGATACTTCTTCAATCCTTCAGCTTCATCAACTCTGACTTCGTCTATAAAAACGTAAATGATGGTATTGTATTTCCTCTGCTGATTCAAGAGGAGGCGTTCGAGACCAGAAAACCGGCACAAGTGTAGGGAAGAAGGGTAATTTTGGAATCCCCTTTCAGCTACAAAAAAATGTACCTACTAGCCTAATATGGTAGATCTACTACTGACAAAGCTAGTTGGGCCCCACAGAGGCACTGACTGGGCCCCCTGCAAGTAGCGTGGGCCCTGCTCGTGCCACGCTAGTCACGCTAAGGCCAATCACCTGTCATGCTTTTTCGGGAGTCTACCATAAAGTATCAGGTACACAATACATCCTTTTGTTGTATTGCCAATTTCTCGCGGAAAGTGGGGGTGGTGGGCGTCTAACTAACTGGGCAAATCCCAGACAGTGTTTTATGAGACAAATAAACCGGGTCTGAGTCCGAAAAAGGAGTTATGTTTTAAATCAACATTTGCGAACACTATCTATACATTTCCATTCCGACATCTTAAGCTTATTTATATCTTCTTTTATTTGTGATGAGTCAGTGTTTGGATATATATTTTCCTAAGGTCAACTTTAATTTTTTTTTGGAAGAGGAAAAGAACCTCACGCTCCCCCCATATTCCCACAGAATTTGGCCAAGCCAGTCAAGATTCGGGATAGACAGGATCCGTGGGGTTACAATCGGTATTATAAGATCTCCAGCTTCCTTCATATTTTTTGGTACGAATGTACTTACGTACCTACCTATCACCTATCTGACTGAGCGTGGGATAATATTTTGGCAAAAAATCGTAAACAACTTCTGGTTGCCGAAAGGTAGGTACAGATAGGTACATGCAGTCTTTGCATACTTGGGAAGAACCTTCCATAGCTATATGGCAAAAGAGCCCCCCCCCCCCCCCCCTAACCATGAGTCAGCAGTCACCAAATGACTGACGAAGACCTTGCATCCCCATGCAGCAGGTACAGAGCCACGGCTGCTGGATCCTGAAAGACCTTGAAATGTGTGCGCTATTGTCGTAATGATCTCCACGGGTGAATTTAGTGTTGACCTTTGCCCATATATGTATCGGGCATTGACCTAGTTTCTTCCCACCCGGTAATAGGCCGATTTGAGAAAAAGTACGACGGGTAGTCAAAAAGTACCGCACTTTCATTCGGGACTTGTTTAAAATAAAGAATTAACAATTACGAACAATAAGATAAATATTGGCGTCAGAAAGGTTCAAGTGTTCTGTCTAATGTGCGGGGTCATTGTATGTAGGAAACCTAGAATCTATACCCATTAGTAGGTACTCAAAAATACCTACAGGTATCTACTTCTGATACTTTTTGCAGACACCTCGGTCGCGACAGGTAGGTAAGTATTACGAAATACTTGTGCTTCCTTATTAGGACTTGAGTTAGCTGCTTGTTCCATACCATCAAGGGTATTCGACTGTTCAAGATGCATTCTGTCAATAATAATTCACTCTCCCTCTCCTTCTATATAAGACCACAAGGAGTTCAACTCTTCCCCAGCGACTTTACGGAGGGTGATTTTTATTCACATTTATTCATTTCACGAATCATGACCCTGGCCTAAAAGGAAATCGAATTGTATTTTCATCAACAGTTTTTACAGCCTGATGCTAACGGAGTTTTTCTGATCGGCTATCATCTCTGATATGTTATTCAACACTTAAATGTATATCGAGGCTGTGGTGGCTCGAAACCCACCTAAAACTGTAGGCGATGGCTGGGCTGCTGGTACTTGGTACTCTTATAAAACTCGGTCGTGTTCAAATATACATGTAGGCAAATTTGCTACCTCTCTTCGTTTGAACAGTCCTCCGATTTTAGGTGTTCGTCTATATAACGCTTCCCGGTTGAAATTAAATCTGAAGAAAGTTTAACGATATTTAAAAAATTGCTAAAATCATATTTACTTGAAAATGTTTTTTATAGTTTAGAGGAATTCCTAAATTTGTAATTTAACTGGACAACCAGGCGTTTTATACTTTAGTTCCACCTATTTTGGGTGGGACAAGGTCAACAAAACGTAAAAATAAATAAAAAATAAAAAAAGTAGTGCCAGATGACAAAGTTTCAAACAAAACAAAAAATAAAATAAAAAAATACCTAAATCACCGCTGCCCTTTCTCTCTGAGACGATCAATAGGAACTTTGGAACTTAGGTCGCTCCTACAAAAACCACTTTAATCAATCATTATTAAATAATTACTTGCCTCGAGTGGACCAAATTAGTAAGTGCATATTATAATCAATACACACTCATGAATCAATCATCCGAGCACTTATTAGTACACTTCTGCATTACTCGGGAGATGGAGGTTTTTAACAGCACCTTTCATTCGCACTGTGTGGGTGTAAGATTCATTTGCAATAAACTGTAGGTACCTTCCTACGCCTCTAATTAGAGATCAACGATGAGCAGTAATTATTGACAGTCTTTCCATCTTAGCACGCAGTAGGAGAACACCATCCTACGACTACCTACGTGAGAAATCGCACTATACGCTATGGGCAAAACATGCAACGTGCATTTGTACGTTCCAGAGAAAATCAGAAGAAATCTAGTACAAAACACCTTCTCTTAATGAGACTGTTCTATACGGATCACAGACTGTTAGCCAGCCAACTCTTAAGCTAGTTCAGAGATTTTTTAAAAGTACCAACTGTCCAAAAAATAACGTGCCAAGGAGTCAAAAACTTTCTGAACACTAGAATTTTATGCGACACAACGGAAAATACTGAAAAGTATCCAGACTTACCGGAAGAAAGTATCCTCAAGGAAGCTGGTTGAAGATTCTGACAATGTAAACACACGTGTGCACTACGGGATGTAGAGAGGTATTGAGCGCGCGCTGATTGGACGACCACTGGTCGGAGGCCCACAACCACGTGGTTGCAGACTAGCCGCTGGTGGCTGGTGACACTGTCACCTGGAAGGGGGTAGCATGAGTCACTGAGAAACGGGGGACCTTGCCATGTGGGAGGGGCTCATATGACTCATCGGGATTAGGGAGGACTCGCATTGTCGCAAGAGAAGATTAGGGAACAACTGCTACTGAGGAGACAGAAGTTTTCCCAGATTTTCTTTTTACGGTTTAACACTTGTGGTCTTGCGGCCACCAGTTATGGATGGGGAAACCACCCGAAATGAGGGTCAAACCCAGGAGCTCCAGTCCTTCTTAAAAAGAGCGTAAAAGGACAAGAAACGTGGAAGAAAACGGATAATGCAACACAAGTGTAGGCATACCACTTGCTTTTTCGAGCAGCATTTCCAAAAATGGAAATGTTCAGTTGTTTCATTTTTTGCAACGTAGGTCGATGAGTGTCACGACTAGAAACATGGAACCTCCGCGAAAGGTTCGACTAACGATAAATCAATGGTCATGTTTTAATCAGCCTCTAACCATCCCAACTTGTTGAGGAAGGCTTCTTTATGTACCTGATAATGAAATTGAGATATGTAGGTAGTACATACTTGTTAGTTTCGTGTATTCGATTATTCCCCCGGGCTGTTATATTGATTTCATTTTGTAGCTTCCCACTTTACGGTTCAATAAAGGTCTGCATGTCCAGGTACGTAGGTACCTGCCAACCGATTGAAAATCCCACGTTGGAAAGGTCAGGAAATCCCCTCACGATGGACGCCTTGGGTTCCAGCGTCGTATTTTGTGGGTAGCATGGATCCTAAGTGGAAATAGTTTAAGCAGGTATAGCCAGAACTACCATATCCTTAACAGAAACTGATCTGATTGCAGAAAAAGAGGTACGGCTTACAGATGGGTACCCTTGGGGTTTACTCCACATGTATGGGTCTGATGGGTTCGAACTAATTGAGAGCAGGCCAAAATAAGACACACATGTCTTCGAAACCATTGATTTCCTCCACGATGATTTATTGGTTGATTCAGAGCAGCTGCAGGCGAATCTGACGCTTCATTGGGCCAAATAAAAGCATCAGTACTTGTATGTGCCCTTGTATAGGTATAGCAAGTTCTACTTCTGGAAAATAGACTGTCTGGAAAAAATCTGGCTTTGGAAATAGAAGTGAACTGTACAAAAATCTGCTGTACCTATTATCCAGAGAACAAAACCTAAGAACCAAATTTTCTAAAAAATTGCTACATACATTTGCAGGAGAAAGTATGTCGTACCACCTGTTCCACAGTACCCAGTTAGAAGAATTCAGGTCTAGTTACGTCCCTGTCAAAGTTAAAACCCCTTATCCTTTCTTCTGCCTTTATGTAGCAGCTAGAAGGTAGAAGCTATAGAATCAAGCAGAAAGGCTCATTAATATTGTTGACATGCGTGAATAGGAACTACGTGGGATAGCAGCAGGAATGCAGGCACTGAAAATGGAACTGGTACACGTGGGCTGCTGGAGAAGCATCCAACGACAATGCGAGACCTTGCTTCAATTCCCGAGAGCTTGAAAGTACTGCAATTCCTCAAGTATAGAAACAAAGCACAGACAGATGACCTGGAGCACAAACCAGCTCCCAGCACCTATATGATGGGGACCTACAGTTTTAGGAGGATTCCAAACTATATCACAACTTCGATAAACTAATGTACTCCGGCGCTCCTGTGAAGCTATCTCGACCGTACCCGTGTAGGTACGAATCAGGTGTCCATCACAATATGGTTGGAAATATTTAATGGCTCCAGGTGCAGGTAGCCAGTACAAGATGAGATGGCGCTACCATATAGGCACCGCCCAAAGTGGGGGCATCGGGCCTAATTTGGTGGTTTTCCGCATTATAGCCTAGTTTAATTTCCATATTCAGTACCTACACAAATAAATTATGGCGTGTAGGCACTGACGAGATGCTACTAAAACTGAGTTTAGACCAGAAGCTACAAGTACTTCTGTGATATTCCGATAAATCGAACCTTTTCCATATAATACGAAATCGGATGACAGTAAAAGAAAAGGTAAATCCCGCATTCATGTCGCAGAATTTTTCTTTATAACTACAAAATAGGAATCATAACCGAGTGCCGCACAACCTTCAAGTCATAACCAAACTCGACCAAAGTTGATTCTTTACGAAGAAGACGTACAGACGTACAGATGTGTCACTGAAAGACTCGGCATTTCCATAACAAAAATACGGTCATGGTTCTAAAGAGTTTGCAGCGACCTCAGTCGAAAGCTAAAGACAAGTCCGTATTGAAATGTAAAGGCAGAGTAGAGGGAAGGATAAACCTAGGTACCATGTGAGAACAAATGTCTGCCCTACATACTGCCTATACTTGCCGACCCGCCATGCCCAAATTAGGAAGAAAGTAGCCTAGACCTCGCTGAAGCCTTCTCAAAGGACCTTGTGCTCCGTGCACCGTCCAGAGACCAGAGGGGACTTCAGCCTGGAGTTCAGGTACGACAACAATTGTGAGCATCTGCTTACCAGGGGAACTACGTAACCAGGTAGATACTATACTTAGTCGGTCTCTTAATACACAAGGCAAACATTTTCCTCCATTGGCGCCGTTCTTTTCCCAATGCAAACTCTAAAACCGAAGTCTGCCGACGCAGGAAAAATTTAGCCGAAGCCATATTCGAACCCAGACAACTCAGCCAGGGCGCTTCGCCACTCAGCCACTAAGAGGCACTAAAACTTCATGGAGGTCTCTGCTGAAAGGGCACTTTCAATATCACAACGGCAGGGACACCTTACAAAATGGTCCTCACGTTGCAGGAGACCTAAGGTAGGTAACCTTCCCTACTGATGATTTAAGACCTTCAATCGACAGCTCTAGGCTTCTCGTGGTGAAAGGTACGAGTGGTACAAGTCGCCAATCGCCACCACGGCAGACGAGTGACCAGAGCAACCAACCAAAGAACTCCGCAATGTTTCCTAATATGGGGGAGCAGGCAGGCCAGGTTCCCTAGAAGGTCCCAAACACTGAGTTACTCAACACCCTATAACTAGGGACCAGTCGATCCTGCCACGACCTTACGTGGATCTGCTGCCCCGACAGGCACAGTCTGCACAGACTGAGGTGTTCACCCCTACGTCTGAAACCACGGTTCCCGATAAGGACCCAAATAGGCAGTACGAGTTCTTGCGCAAGTGTGTAAAACCAAATTTTGTTAACCTCGGTCAACCATTGAGGTGGTGATGAGTCGCCACTTTTTTTCCACTTTAGACAATTCTTGCCTATCACTGACAGTTACCCCGCAAGCGGAATTTCATTTTAAAGTAGTAACCCCTACTGGGCTCAGCCTTATACCGAGCCTTACACCAAGGGTTCACCTGTATGATGAAAAAATAAAAAAATGAGCGATTCAAATTTGGTAACAACTCTTACAACGAACCGCAGACAGATGTGACTGTTTTCAACCCCTTACATTCCAAAGCAAAAACATTTCCCAATAATTCTCAAGTATTTGTGTCTGAAAGCCCATTCATTACAATTCCTTGACATCTACTCAAAAAGCAGGTGCTTTGGCACAGCCTCCCTATATGCAACAGCCTACAAGAATTGTCACCATAGTGGCGGTTCCAGCGCTCAACTAGGAAGCCTTCCAACTTCCAGTACGTAGCTCTTGACACCTGTTGCTTAAGTGTTGTTTTGGTACGGAACCTTGTAACTACAGTTCTTGGTTTCAGTGCACCTTAAACTACCAGTGCTACATCCTTAACTCTTGAGTAGAAAACCCCCTTCTCTGGCATCATCTCGAGTGGCCACCACGTCTATCTCACAAAATAAAAGGGGCATTTACTGATGGCTCTCGCCACTTCAGTATCCAAAAACGGCAGCATAATGACGTAATCTACCTGACCTGGAAACCATAGGGTACCTATGAAATTTACCTTTTAGTGACGTTTTTGATAGTTTATTTCTTCTAGAATGTCAATGCGGCCTGCTTTCTCAGGCGGTCCTCAGCCTCGGCGAGGATTTTGTTAGTTTTGCTGGTCTTCCCAATCCCAACCTTAGGCAAGCCTTTGTTGAGGCCTTCCAGAAGAGTGCATGCCTGAAAACAACATTAACAAAAATCAGCTAGTTATTTTGAAGGGATTACAGCAAAATAGTGTAAGGGTGCGTCCCACCACGCCCAGTTAAAATTAAACTGGGGATTTTGTCCTATGTTTATCATGTTAAATTTAACTTTTACTAGAGATTTTCTCAGAGAAAATCTCCAGTTTAATTTTAACTGGGCATGGTGGGACGCACCCTAAGGTGATTTGGAAACCATAATAATAGAAATTATAACCTTGCAGAGATGCTGGGAGGCCAAGTAGCCACATCGGGAGCAGGTGGTCCGATCCGGCATTCGGACGCCCTCCCGGACGCAGAGTCGCTCCCCGGCGTGAATTACGTCCATAATGGAGGAAGGTCGAATTTTTTCGAGATCTTTCAGGTAGGCTCGGGCGTGGCCACGGTATGCGTTAGGTGCGAACACGCATTCAGTTGAAAAGTAGACGAGACGTTTGAAGTACGCGTACATCACGATTTCTTTTTCATATGCGTACTTCAGAGGTTTACATCGGGGTAGCGTACCTTCACTTTCCTAGAAAAGAGAGAACGATATAAGGTGCAATATAAGGATAATTCCAACAATAAGCAAGTACAGTGATTATATACCTATGAACTCTGTATTCCTAATTTTTGTTTCCAGATATCTCAGTTGGTACGTATATGCTGCTTTGGATCGATTCTCACTAGCTGTCATTTTCGTCTGCGGATTGTATTTAAGATGGCTTCCGCTTACTGTTTCCTAGCAAAGTACCCAAGGTAATCCATAGAAAAAAGAAAATTACCGTAACTATGGCGGTGCAACGGCGTAGTCGCGCAATATCTCCTCGCAGGACATTCATAAGCACAGTTTCAGCGACATCGTCAGCATTATGACCGGTCGCGAGACGGTCCACTTCCAACAAAGCAGCTCCCCGGTCCAGAGCCTGCCTTCGAAACACACCACAAAAGGTGCAGTTATTTTTTCTGCCGATTTCTTTGACAATCTCGTCCATGGTCCAGCCATACAATTCTTTATAAGAGAGAATTTTTAGCTCCATTTCGTAATCATCTCGGTTCTGTTTGACTGTTTCTAAGCTGTCGTCTCGGTACCCTGCAAAAGAAATGAGAAATATGTATTCGCCCATCGCCGACATTGTCTTTCTTGTGTCAGCTCCATTCATTCCTGCCTTTAGACAGTAACAATATCAATTATGCATGGATAAACAAATGCAGTCGAGCTGTAGGTACTGTTCTAACTCCTTGATAATAAACACACTTGTTTCGGGTGGTAGGTAAAAGACATCAGCGTTTGTTGAGGTATTAAGTACCTACCTGTTTCCTACCTGACTCTAATGGGCTCGACCTAAACCTGAAGTCCCCTGTCTTACCAGTGATGCCTTCGTCTACAGAAAGTAATATAAGTTTCAGTCCATACTGATGTCTTTCATTGAGAAGTTTGAGTATGTAGGCTAGTACGGTAGAATCCTTTCCGCCCGATGCTGCAATGGCAACACGCTCACCAGGACGGAAGAGTTTGGCATTTACTATTGTTTCGTGAACTTCATCTTCGAAAGCTCTATAGAAACACTCTTTACACAGGGCATCCCCCGTCTTTGGTCTCTGGAAGAACAAATAAAACAGTTAATAACTATCACATGGTCTATACTTCTGAACCTAAGGCAGTGAGATGCCACCATAACACTATTTGAGTAGTCATCCCATAGGACTACCGAAAAATAAACTGTAAGTATTATTTAGACTAAAAACAAATTTACAGCTTAGTGCTAGGGTGCTCAATCACCTTGCTCTTGCTAGGTACGTAGGCACCTATAAAATCCTACTGCTGACTGCTGGGAAACTGTCGCCCGACTCACAGATAACATACCACCTACCGCCTGTGAACCTGCCACGTGCTATTCGGATACTTAGGTACCACCCAGCGGGTAAGAACTATAAAGCGATTCATTAAACGTATCTCCATACCTTCAAAACTGCGTTTAGGCCGCATTTCGTAGTACATGAAACAGGCATTATTACGATGCAAAATATCAGCAAAAAAACGCCAAATTACTGTTTGTAAATAATTTTATCTCTGCCAGCAGAAGACACTATGCACAGTCGAGTTCTATTGCCACGTTTTTGCGCGAATTTTTCAAAAGCTTTTCTTCTTCCAAGTTTTTGTTACATCCTGGTTACATCTTTCAGGTATTATTATTTTTCATTCCAATTTTATTTGATGGTCCTTTGAACTCATCTGAAAATCTTTCTACTCACACTCACACCCGGAGGTAGGTGTTCTCAAACAATTTCACGCTAAAATTTAAATTTTACAATGAATGAGTAAAAAACTTATATAATGTAAGATGCAATGTCTACAAAGAATTGATCGATAAAAAACTACACTTCTGTAGAAAGGCAGGGAATAATAATTAACAATATAAAATTATTACGTACCTAAATAAAACATATTATCACGAAAATGGATCTTGGCCCTTGAAAATATTGATCATAGCAGCACCTTTACTGTGATGAATTGGTAATGTCCATGTCCATGTCCTTCCAACAGAAATTCCTTTAACCCAAGGAGCAGCGGTGAAATTTCCGGTAAGATGATGACTAGGAAAAACATTTGTCGTATAAAAACGCCTTATCTGTGGAGCCATAAGGAGTGAGCGGCGTGTCATACGGAAAGGGGAAGTCTTCGTTATTTTCAAAGCTACCACAGTTCTTCACGCGGAAATCGGTCTCTCCAGTCTGAAAAATGACAGAAAATTATAATAATTGTATTCTGCTTCTGCATGCGTGATTTTTTTACATGTCAAAATATTACTGGATTGCGGGATTCAAACCCGGACCTCTCAGGACACAAAGCTGACCCATTGACCGCTCGGCCACTGAAGGCACAGCACTATGTGTTAAAAAGGTGTTAAAAGACACTATATGTCACAACAGAACAGGATAGCATAATACGAGACCTACCAGAAACTTGGGTAGGAATAGCACTCCTACTTCTTGAGAGCGTATCTGTACGCCAGCGGTAACGGGCGAGCCCCATGCCGCTTTACTGAGATTCGCACTGGTCAAGAGGAACCAAGCAGCTCGCCGGCCATTAGGTGAGAGTTTACAGTACGTCTTGATGTGCGGAACAGCCCGCGAACGCAAACGTCCACTACTTTTCCACTGCCTGCAAATAAAAATCAATGGTTAATTTGAGGTTTCTAGAAAAAAAAAAAAAATCTTGACTTATGCACTGAAGTATTTCCTCCTTTTCCTTTACTGGAATTAAGAAAAATAAACTGAGAAGAAGCTTAGCAAATTTTGTTTAAAAAATTGAGCTTTTCCAGCATTTTCTGTTGTACCTACTACCAGATCGAAAAATCATATATGCCAATTAGGGAAAGGGTAAGATGGATCTGGTACTTCCTATATCTGCACAATTTTATACCTTCTCTTTTACATTCTATCCTCATTTCGACAATAAGAAAGGTCCCTCTTGTCGTTAAATAAAAAATAATATTGATCTTTCCGTACAATAGGTATAAAAGACAAAACATTACCACAAGTGGTCTTTGAACCACGGCTGACGGTTGTGTGTCTGGCTTGAGTAAGGAAGGCACGCACCCCCCAGCATTCCATCCACACTGGCCTTCACATTTGCTAGAGCTGGGTACATCACCTGAACCGAAACGTCTCTCGATGCCTTTTCGTCCAAGGCTCGACCAAAAGGTCCACAGAGCCAGGCTTTTGGAGTAGGTCCCAAGCTGCCTGGAAAATTTTGAAAATACCAGTAACACTGTTGGTTAGGCAAGAGATACCGGAGACAGATGTTCCAGTTCCATACATGAATGGAGTGATAGGGGAACCATGGCTGAATTCCCTACGAACCTAGAAGCGGTGTCTACCGCAGGGATCGAAAAAAGTACTGACATCCCTTATCAGTTTAGTTTCAGTTAACCTCAAACTAATATCAAACCCGTAAGCTAAAAATAGCACTAAACTTCAGTTATATTTAACTGGCGATTTTTGGACCCAATCTTGATAATATAGAAACCACTAAATACCTATTGATGAGCACTGTGCGACGATACTCCATGTCTGCGATATGGGGGCTGTCACGTGCTCTAAAAGAACTTCCCTTAGTTTCCGGTATCCGTAGCTATTATCTACATGAGTCCCAGGGATTGAAGTTATTAAACAAACCCTGAAACAAGAAGACTTTGTTGAAAATAGCAAAACAGGAACTCTGACAATTATTCGCAATATCATACGTACATGAAAGTAAACACTAAAGTAATTATTACGTATCTAAAAAGTAAAAAGACAATCAAAGGAGATAAGTTGGTCTTACATAACAGAAGACATATCAGTCTTTTCTAGTCGCTGAATCCACGGTTGTAGGGCAGGCTGACGATAGTGATTTAAATATTGAAGTAAGTCTTTTCGGAAAAACGTCACCGACTCTCCAGCATTAGGGGCAGCATCAGAAAGTGCTGGCAGACGAGGGCTAATCCAAACTCTGAGAACAAGAAGATAGGTTAATTTCTCCTTCTGTATCAAACTGATCTTAATCAAGCATGGGGGAAAAACAAGATCCTCAAATAAATAACTTACGCAACCACACAGATCCTACGGAAGTATATTGAGGGAAATGCCTTCTAATCCATTATACAGACCTTGGATCATCAGGTAGAAGACTCCCCCCATCAAGAGGGGAAATTTCGACCTATATTCCTTCCATACTTCCATGTATGAAATATGGTATATACAATACCCAGCCTTACCCTTGAGTTCGGTTCTCCCAGTCAGACTCAGTAAGATTAGCTGTGTAAACCATCACACGAGCAGATCCATCCTTATAAAAATAGACACTCATTTTCCTAAAAAAAAAAAAAATATATATTATCAATAAGAACAATTACAGCAACTTTACAACTAACTGTACCTACTCCCATATTACGCAAAAATGGGTCTTGTAAGGAAAGGTCTGACTCATCGTCAGAAACACATCAAGTAGCGAAATATTTTTTTAAACAAATAAATCATAATTTCAGGTCACCTGCTATATCTACTCTCCGTAAAAATAGTTACGTACGTGTGATGGTGACCGAAAGGATCTGAAGACTGAATTAGAATCGGATGAATTCGTATTTGAGCGGGAAGGGTGGCAATGTCAGGATCTTCCACACCATACAAAAGTGTCATGGGTGGGTTCGGCACACCAGCGACCGCGTACTGAGCAAGCAGCCACCCGACTTCTACCATGTACGTTATATTCACAACATGTTCTATTCCTCCCAAACTCCTGTCTAACAGCTCTGGAAAACAGCAATACAGAATTAGCATTTGAAGAATTGGAGATACATTGTTTGGGCATAAACCTCAAAATTTCGCAGCTTTTAATATAGGCACATGCCCGGGCTTCCTATGCAGTTCCTATCCAGGGTAACGTCCACATCGATTTCCCTCATCACAAACCCTACCTCGTAAGTACCCGAAATAGTGCTTCTTAATTCTTACCCAAGAAGGAAATTGAGAGATCTTCATCATAAGTTTCCTTGACATCTTTGACCCGAGTAAGGAAAAAGTTGTAGGGAGCGGAGGAGCTGAGTTTGGCATCGACGTTGCCCCGCCATGGAGTAGTTTTCTCATACTCATTCCGCAGATTTGCAAACGAGTTCTCGGGGGGACCTTTCAGACGCTTCCTTTCTGAGCACCCAGAGGTTTCGTCATCAGCTCTACCTCTACGTTTCCCGTCAGTACTGCTCTCCATGATGTTTGCTCCTAAAAGAACGTTATGGCTCTTGAGCCAAGTCAAAGGCCGTACCTTGTTCAACTTACCTATGCGTAGGAAAAACATTTTGATAGTATCTAAAATAAATGGAACTGTGGCAAGGCAGTCTCGCAAGCCGTCAGGCAGCGGGTAACGAGATTGGGAAAGTGATTCAGATAAGTGGGACGAAATATTAACAGGAGTTCCAACCTAAAGTACACCTAATTGTTTCCTTTCCCTTCCTTAGAGTCCTCAAGTTCAAATGAGTAGGGATCAGGGATTAAAAGCAATTTTTACGGCTACAAGCCGAAACGAGCACAACCTTCGTAAACAATAACAACTCTTCCGCCATTACTTTCTACAACCACGTTAAAAATGCAAGTTAGCCAACATTAAAAGACCGCCAAAATTTAAAATTGTTGCAATTTAATTGCCGCTGAGTCAGGTAGGTATAAAAGATATAAGTAGATCCCTAACTGGGTAAGTATAAATATGTAAATTGCAGTTCGTAACAATTATCATTATTATTGTATAAAAATCACAATTAGCTAGGCTACGCAATGTAAGCCTCATTTCTTGACTGAATTTTTCCCTTGCAAAGTGGACACCGATCCGGGATCATATCACTGCAGTCTTCACATAAACAGACATGGCCGCAGGGGAGCAAGATGATCTCTTTCGGGTTTGTCTGCAACCAAACAAAAGCAGCAAATAAAAAATATGCGAGCAGTTTCGGTCTCCAAAATAGATGGTAGGTACCGTACATTCGATATAGGGACATATCGACCTACCTACATGCGTGTGGTAACCTTCTCGTGACGGTCTTACCTGACACACGACACAAACTTTATCTTCGGGTAACTCTTCCTCTGTCCTGACTCGTTTTCTCCTTTCCCTGGAAAAAATAAAAATCGATCATGAGTTCTACTGCTACTAACCTTACTCGAACTCGTTAGGTATTCTAAAACTTGTAGCCCAGTGCCTAGTAAATATGACCACAAAAACAAAAATGAAACTTTACGTTATTTTCAGATTATTATTGATCTTATCAGCCATCATCACAAAAGAAGTAAATGTTGTGACTGCTACACAGACAGACCATATCGAGGGAACCAAATCTTTGTTAAATTCAGGTAAGAAATTTTGCGGAAGTTCCCTTACAGATCCTTACAGATGTAAATATGTATTGTATGTGTGTATGTAGGGGTTTCACTTTCAAGAGAACGAAATCAATGAACTTCAGTCAGCGCACTATTTCTTAACAGGAGAAATCGAAAAGCACAACTCTCTTAAAATGAAGGAAATGGCTTTGCTACTGAAACGCTTGCATGGCATTTCCCGAGAAGTCGTGGATGTGGATGGAGGCAGAAGGGAGAGAAAGTGCGTATGGGGCAAATGGTCAGACTGGACTTCTTGCAGTGTAACTTGCGGGCGAGGCCGCGAGGTGCGCTGGCGGGCTCGCACTCACCATCACAAGAGGGAAGAGCGATGTGAGCATGAAGGCGAGTTCGAACTAGAGGAGAGAATGTGCCAGCTACCTGAATGCAGTTCATGGGAGTGGGATAAACTGATAAAAACAATAGATGTTGGGTAGCTTAAGATTTATTTGACGGGAGGACACTGTCGAGGTCAAAACAGGCATTGCGTTTTTAAATTATAAAAGTGAGCAATTTAGTCAGTCCAAACGTCAAGTGGCCTGGGATCACAATAAAGATTTTTGTGCAAGAATTACTTTTTTTTCTTATGGTTATATTATAGGTAACTGGGGAATACTGAGCAGTGTAATGTTCATATATATATTATTTCTCAGTTAGGTCTTGTATAGCTTCCTCATAATATGCTCAGTTAAATAAGGTATAAGCGGTAGGTAGGTAGGTACATACTTTCGAGTTCCTTCAAGTAGTTTTCGTTCCGCTTCTTTCCGATACCTCTTGTATAAGATCCAAGCGAAGGTTGCGGCAGTTATAGTCCCGAAAACGACTGTCATCCACCTAAAACAGATCAGGTTGCAAACTTCAGTACAAACTAAGTAAGGCGGTCAACGGCTTTCCCAGTCAGGCCAGTTTGCCTTTGACAAGTAAAACTATTTGTTTGGTGTATAAAATCATCCAGCTTGTCAGGCAAGAGAGCAGACAATAACCACGGATTTCACGCAATGTTCATCCAAACAAGTTTTTTGGGTTCCTCTAAATCTAACTGAAGATTAATGAATGTTGATGTAGTTGTAAAAATCGGGTTCGGCTAAACAGGATAGTTGATCCCACAGCAGGAATCAAACATACTTGTGGTATTTGATATCGGTCTCCACACGTCGCATGAGAGCACGGAGGGGCATAGTCGTGATGAAGAAGGGGGCGCCGTCGCTCGGGGGCATAACCGCCAATGAGCCGGGGCCTCCTACCACTTCCCCTACGACCGTCACTAGTGTCCCTTCTTTCAGGAGCTCCTCCATGGTCTGCACACCTTGCTTTCTTACACCTGAAATACAAAATAAAGTCAATGGAATCGTCTTCTATTGCTCTCAGCGTTGCAGACCACAACGTGACCATAACCAAGTCGTAAATACATCAGGGCATTTGTCACGTGAACCCTGAGGACTGAAAAAAAATTGGTAGTCTGCGCGATGACGTCAACCGTTTTAATATCTTGGGGCTAATGAAAACCTTAGGAAGCGAAGATAAGCAACGTCAAATTAATGCCAGTCTTAGCAAAATTTTACTTGGGGGCTTCCTCCCATTCAGCAAGCCTTCGTTTCATCCATTTAATAGTCAGCGACATTATAATCTAACTGAATATCTCACCAGTGGCAAACTGCCATAGTGTACCAAGGAAGCTGGAGGTGGCAGGATCAAACCTGTCTGCAACCACTTCGAGATCCAGAACTTTCGCTGCTAGTGGATCCACAACTTCAACAGATGTGTTGTCACTACTGGATCGCACAGCGAAAGGGATAGCGTTGAATACTTCATTCACAAGTCTTTTGTTGTCAATCCTGAAACAAGCGCATAGGTGCAGTTATAACCTCAGAATTTAGAATAAAGTTTCCTGCACGTCACGAGGCCCTGGCACATCAAGTTACAGCTGAAAATATTAAAATAAGTTGGTAACTTTTGTTTTTAACCCTAGTAGGTATGTAATATACCTACCAAAATCCTGAGCGGGTTTTTGACACAACGTGCTCTCGGACGGTCACTTTTTGAATGACACCAGTGACGGACGGTGCATTGAAACTATGTATCGGCGGGCTCAGTGCAGCGACGTTCCCTCTTAAGCATGCATAAGGGAGACTTCCTCCACCGTTCTTTACTAGACTAGCTAGTTTAGCATCGACGTCCAGTTGTGGAACAGTCTGAAAATAATATAACAGAACAATTTCTGGTCAATTCTTAGGGGCATGAATGGGGGTCGGAATGACATAAAACAACATCCTTTAACTTCGCCTTTTATCGACGGGATGGCTCGGCGATGACACACAATATTTCCCTGGCCCGTTAACTGAGTCCAATCAAAGAGAAGCAACCAACCACACGGTGGGTGTCAGCTTCCTGATTTTGGTCCAAACTCAATCGGTAATTTTGACGATTGATGCTCCTCACTTGTTATAGAAAGAACAGGCTAATATCCCACCTCCAACACTGAAAAACTGGAGTGAGATTAAGTACCTGTACCTACCTAGGTAGGGCCTAGACTGCCTTCCCACCAAGAGGTTTGTCAAGAAAAGGAATAATAACTTACCTCAAGCCTCAGTAGCGAATTTTTTGCTCTTAAATAATTGTTAAGACAATACGCAAATATTATTGTATCGACTGATACGATGACTCCTTCAATTAAATAATCCATTTCTAGAAAAATAAATAAAAGTAGTGAAAAAGCATAAAGCTCAAAGCGTTTACACCGTGGCACTAGAAAAGCAGACGATACTTCTCTTGACACGTTCGGTTTTCGGTTACCTAGCAACGGTAATGTTGGTACAGTTTTGTTTACAGTCATGTTTACGGTGAAGAGTTTGTATTTCCTATTTTTTCGAGTTTTTCTTAATTTTAAATGCTTTTGGATCTAAATGAGCCATGGAGGGTGAAGGAAAGAAGGAAGAAGAATCTTCAAAGAAGATCATACACACATATCCTTTAATACGGGTAAGAAATCTGGGGAAACTCTTAGAAGGATGCATGAGTCATAGGGAATGGGTTTTTGCCTTGGTTTCTAATGACCAAGTCTCACTGACATTTTAATGGTTTTTGCTCAATGTGTAATGGTTGAATGGCTGTTTCGGTATTTCTCAATGCTTCACCTGGCTTAGCACGGTGTAACCTTAATAATCCCATACTTCCCTATGTTTTGTTAACTTTTTTAACTTCCTTGAAACTTTTTTCGAACTTTTAGCATTGGCGGGACAGCCCGTGTAACATACGTCTTCATACCACAGACCACCAAGCTCAAACTCGCTCAACACAATACTTACCTAATATAAGGAAACCTACCTAAGTACCTGTTAAGCATTTCCACTTCTTTGATGTTGTAGAGCACGTATAATTTCTTCTAGTTTTGCGACATGGCGGATGAAATGCGAGGGGAAGCGATGGAGCTGTGCGTTACAGCTTGTGAAAAGCATGCATCCAACAATGAAGCTGCTGCCAGGATGATCAAAGAAGCCATGGATAAGAAATTTGGCCCGTCCTGGCATGCTATCGTTGGTGAAGGCTACGGATTCGAAATTTCCTACGAATGCAAAAACCTTCTCTACATGTTTTTCGGGGGTAATGTGGCTATTTGCGTTTGGAAGAGCTGTTAAGTAGGTGGGTACTTTCCAAATTGCTACAATACAAAGAGTACCTATACTGAAGATGGATATCGCGAATCAAACGTCCCCATCTAAGTAATAACACATTTTATTTTTGATCTCACGT
The DNA here is from genome assembly GCA_950004255.1 of Mesopsocus fuscifrons. Classification (NCBI taxonomy): domain Eukaryota; kingdom Metazoa; phylum Arthropoda; class Insecta; order Psocodea; family Mesopsocidae; genus Mesopsocus; species Mesopsocus fuscifrons. The sequence goes on from OX465380.1 coordinate 7,577,917, forward strand.
TTAGCAAATTGGAAAATAGCTAGGTAAGCTTACCTTGATGGCTTGATGGACCAATCTTAAATGTAAAAGCCTTCACGCTTGTGGCTCTGCCCGTGGGAAGGATAGCTGTGCTCCTCCCACACGTGGGGGCCAAAGCCTTATGTTTCACAAGACCTTGCTACTTTTTGGTGACCAACTTTTTTATATTTAAAGCTTCAGGTCGAAGTACCTAAATTTGTTAGCTCCATTCGTTTACCCGAAAAAATTATGGTCTTATAGTATTTGAACAGAGCTATCTCATTTGGTACTGACATCTCTCACCGATCCTAGTGAGATGAGAGTCGGTCGTTGACGCCTCTTTAGTGTCCTTAGCATCTCGTCAGTAATCCTAGCAGGTGCTGCTGCCTAATTCACTTCCTATTTAGCAACTAGGTGATTAGCAGATCTCGATAAGTAAGAAAGGAGGAGTCTGTTGAACCTGTTTAGCGTAGCAGGTTATTTTGTATTATTTTTTGCCTAGATCTAGATCTAGTCACGTTCAGTATTAATCAAGTTATTTTAGTTAAATTTAAGTTTCTTTTATCGTTGTGCAATTATTGTTTGTGATATGTAGGTGCTACTTACTACTTAAATTACCTTGGTATGACGCCAGCGATAAAGGGTGGCCTATTAGTAGAACCATCTCAATTTTTACTACAATAATTTGCTGTTATGGCTGAATAGCAAGCAGAAAGTAATAAACAGATTTTGTAGCTTGTGTCCGAAAAAATCAGAAACACATTGCACTGTAGAACTCGTCCCTTACAGGGATTTTGAAAACAGAGTGACTCATTGTTTGACTTCTTTACTTTGCCGCAAGATAGTACCTATCGTAATACGGTTGGCATCCTAAGTTACATTCCCTTTCAGATTATTATGGTATTTACCCCAGCCACCCATTCAGGTAAATTTTTTTAGGTGCTAGAAATCAAGTGTTATTAATTCATACTGTATTAACTTCGACGTATTAGTTAGTTAGGTTTTTAGTTTGTACTTTTGACACCAATGATTTGCGACCAAAGCATTTTAAAGTAATAAAACGTTACTATTGTATTATGATACTGAATTCTTCAAGGTAGATTCCTAATCGTGCCCTAGCTAGGATTTACAGAGGAGGAGAAATGTTGCTGGCTTTCTCATTCGTGGCCGCACAATTTATGGGGACTTGCTAACAAAATAGCAGGTACCTGTCAAAGACAATGTGTCCCCCATTCCTGGGGCTGACGCAAACCTAATCTGAGTATCTTCTGAAAAACCACAAATACAGTTTTATGTGCCTTTATTTGAGTTGTTCCAAAAATTATATTGTGTACAGTGTTTTTTTTATGATGAGGTAATGATGACGTGGTCAGACTCTTATAATTAAATCTATTCGAGACACTACCAGGCAAGCCCTTTAAATTATAGAGGTTGTCTCTGAAATGAGAGGAAGGTCTCCCAGTGACTTCAAGTTAAGGTCAGCAACTCATTGGTTTGTCATCGGGGGATCATTCCTTCTTCACGATCACAAGAAACGACATCTAAAATTTCAAGACCTTGACTGCCTACCTATGAATCACTACATCTACTACAAATTACGCATTTACAAAAAAAACCGTCTGGTGTTAGTTACTTACCAGAGGCTGCGGGGTACGTCACAAACTACAATTCAAAATCATCAAACCACGAAACGTCAGCGATCAAAAACACAATAAGCGCACATTTCACGTTAGCTGTTGAATACGAGGGCAAGTCAAAAATTATTCACGCTTTCGTTATTCAGGCAACCAGTCAACTCTTCGCAGTAAAGCGCTCCTGGCGCCACGGACATGACTAAACATATTTTTCGACTTGCCCTAGTTATTACATTATTATATATTTTGCAAGTTTTCACAGATAAGGTGACCATTCACAAGCGTTCCTACCCAACCTGAAACCCTCGACACTGGCTAATGCTGGGAATGACTCGTCACGCATAACCGTTAATACTCACACACTGATAAAAACCGTTGGTAGGTATATCAAACTTTACATATGGGGTGCCCTTACAAAATAATTCAGAACCGCCACTGAAAAAATTTGGTTTTCCACTTTTCACAGGATAAATAATATGACCTGGCAAGTGACATGAGCTGTGAAAGTAAGTAGATTCGATAAAAGACTTCAGTTGCCTGATAAACTGAGCCATGCCACAGCAATCAGAAAGGACAGAATCGCTCATGTGTTTGGACATCGGGTCCGGTTGGGTAATCTTTGGCAAGTAAACGAAAGGTCTAGTACAGTCGAAGGCAACGAACTTAGTTTCATTGTAAGCATGGATTGTTTGAGTTTGCACTCGGTTTTTACCCTAGGAACTATTTATTCACACACTATGCCTGATATCTGTCAGCAGTTTTTGCATTGCAATCAACGAACTACCTACATGATAAAACGGTACCTATTGCAAATTCGCAACCCGATCATCTTGGTGTACGAACAGAAGGGTCTTGTAAAGGAATTTAAAATAATTTACATACCTACATATGAAAGAATTTGGGCTGGGGTTTTGCGATTAAAACATTACACAGATTTAGATTAATTGAGATCCCCCACAACGCTCCTTCTAAGAGGATTCACTATGTACAAATATTGGGACAACATGTATCATACTCCACAAATTTTCCACTAAAAACATACACATATCAGTATATTACAAAAAAGTAGGTACTGTGTTACTACAACCCCGCTGAGCGGCCACAATTTGGTCTATCCACGAAATGGTTATCAAACGCTTCAAAGTGGCAGCAGACAGGGTAAAAAGCTTATTTACACGTCAGGACCCGTCATGGGTCCCATCGACTGGAAGGAATGACTTTACCTTTGCTTCTTAACACAAAACGCAATTTACACGAAACGTGTTCTCAACGACCAGTTCTGCCAACATAATCTCATGGGCGTTTTCCTCTGAACGAAAAGAAAACTCAGTCTTGCATAAAAATCGGTATTTTTTTGCTATAATTCGCCACATTTCTCAGAACAAGCTGGACACTTTCAACGTAGGTACCTACGCTCAGTGAATTAGAGAAGAAATGTTGGTCTACTGCAATAATTAAGGTTTCCGAAATACTAGAAAGTGATTTTACATGAGAATGCATTGGCACACTGATTTGCAAATAAAGAGCCATCCAATGAGACTAAAACTGTTCAATGCCCTAAACTAACGGGAACAATGTAATCACTAATTTCACAAGTATTTGTACCATAACACCTTTAGATTGAATAACCTCAAAGATTACTACAACACAAATTTCTCTATTCTTTGATAAGAGAGTAGGCACATTTTCTTTCAAAAAAACCGCACGAAGAAAGATGCATTCAACTTCATTTTCATGAAACTGAATCACAGAAACAATTCACGTCTTGCCGCGACAAACAAAATGTTTTTAAAGAGGGAACATCTACCTAAATTATTTCACACCAATTTCTTCCTATTTGTTTCCATTTTAGAATCATGTACTAATAATACCTACAGCGATGGCTCACTTCAGATAAAAAGAAGCTGAACGACAACTTTGATCGTGGCACAAACTACACGGACATAGACAACGATTAGATCGACGTGAAAATGAGGGGTTATGGGCATCAAAAAGAGTACGGTCAGGTATTGGAAACACTTGCTACACTATACACCGACATCTCGATACGAACAGTAACGTTATAGGCATTTTGTTTTAACGAGAAACACTTGTCAATTTGGCCAATATATGTCATAGGTAAATTGATAGGTGATTGGGAGAAAACGAGCAGCTGGACTAGTGTCTACCCAATTCAGCATCCAAATATCGTTGAGAAATCCCCAATCTGGTGGTGGTAGGAAAAAGAATCCTTTTGAATATCTTTCTGAACAGCCCTCAAAAAAGTTACTTGGCTGGGTTTCACCCCTTTATAGTATACACTATAGCGTTATCCTATCGTTAAGAAAAGTTAGCGGCTTCCACCATCCTGACGATAGCACCCATATCTTATTGTTAGCTTTCGAGTGGATTATCCGTGCGTTAGCAATAACGATGACTTTCATACTTTCAAATCATTTGGGTGCAAAACAGGCAGGTATTGTTGTCTACCAAACAATTTAATACCTTTCTCCGAAAAATTAGTGTGTCTTTCACGTTTATTTTCCATTTTTAACTTGAACTTGTTGAAACGTACACCTAAACAAAGTTGACGTAGACAAAGCAGACGAATCCTAATGACACGAAAAAACCTACCACCAATCATATCCCAAGTTATTACCAAGTATGGAGCCGGATGTACTATAGATCCATAAACAATAAAAACGTTAAATATTATTTTGAAAGCCATTTTTGGTTTTGAACGCTTATACGATAGGATAAGTTTTGCGGCTACTTTAACGATAAGAAAACAATTCGATCGTTAGGAGGCACTGTAGTGAGGTGGTGAAATTCAGCCTAAATAATTATTTTTGCAATTAGGAACTCGATTTGAAATTTGATGTGACAAGCATCATTCGTAAAAAAAAACATTGCCAATTTGAAGCGTAGGTACATTATTTTTAGCAGAAAGGTACTCAAAAGGGTAATAATAAATTAATCATAATTAAATGACAGTCCCAGAGTTCCACAAGAGCAAAATGAACATCCGAACTTTCCTTGGCCGTAATGTATGTAATTTTCAGAGCGGGTGAAAAAGTACCCCTTATGGTACCAAGTTAACAAAACCCAACACAAGTACCCCTAGTCATGCTAGTTCCTTCACTATGTACATTACTAGTACGTAAACCCAAATCTGTTCTATTATAGAAAAATCTTCCATGAGAAATTCTGCAGTAGTGAAACGAAATGAAGTTAGTCACATGGTAGTAAAAATTATTTAAGGTGTCTTTCCTAGTAAATACCGTAGTAGATAAATTATGAAACATCAGCGTTTAAAGATTAAAAGTGATAAATCAGAACAGGCTTGTTAATTGAATGTATTGGATAACCTACAGAAACTTTGAGACAGACGCCAATCCGCCCTTTTTAAAAATGAATCCCGGCAACACAGTGACAAATCAAAACAAGGCAGTGATATTATAAAGCTAAAAGGAAACATTAGTCATGTATATTTGCAAGTCAAACGCGTATTCTTTCAGAATTGGCAGATGGCAGAGTTTTTACCTCTAAGGCCAGAGATGCACAGGTTCAGACGAAAGAATCAGCGCGACCTAAAAACAGCCGTATTTACATCATTTAGGTTGAATTTCACCATGGTTCCTTTCCAGTCACCACCACAGCAAAGCCGAATCGCCGACCCCACGTTCAGTCAAACTCAGCCAAAGTGTTACCCCACTACTCAAGGTTGCCAGCGTTAAGTACGGGGAATCGGCTCACATGTGGAGGAGGATTTGGATCAGTCACTGTTGGTTTATAGGGGATTGACACTTGGCCATTCGTACACCCCTGATAACCACCTTTCTCTATAAGCTAATTATAAGGTTTACACACTTACCATTAAATTAAGGGTCCGCTTAACCTGACGATGCATTATTTGCCGTCCATAAGATTAACATTGCGAGCGGCGATTTACTTTCAAGGTTTACCCTTGGTTGGAAAGTCACAGAAGTCACAGAAAGTCAAAGAAAATTTTGCCTGTACCTAGCCCTAACAATGTTGTAGGTCGTCATCGAAGCAGATTTCCCAATTTCTCACTGGTTTCTTTTATTGCAACTGTTTTGCAAATGCTAGCATCGCATACCTCAATTTTTTAAGGGGAAAAGTGCTGTATCTCGAAAACCAGTAAAAAATTGGGAAATCTGCTTCGATGACGACCTACAACATTGTTAGGGCTAGGTATAGGCAAAATTTTGTGTCTTTCCAACCAAAGGTAAACCTTGAAAATGAATCGCCGCTCGCAATGTTAATCTTATGGGCGGCAAAAAATGCATCGTCAGGTTAAGCGGACCCTTAACCACGCCGAAAAGGAAGCTGGTGAAATCCGACCCTATTCTACACGTTATTAAAAGTAAACTTATACGTACAGGAAACATGAGGTCTCACATTCTCGGCAACTCCCTCAGGGTAACGGGGCTCCTTCAGAGTTACAATGGGATACTACATGGTTTAGTTTCATCACACTGACAGACGAAGAGGACACAAGATAGCTTTCTTTTTTGAAATTAATAAGTTAGCCAAAAAATTCTGTGACAGAACTAAATCTTCCGAAGCTTTTTTCCACTAAACAATTATTTCTTAACTGACTTAAGCCACTCTGCCATTTCTCTTCTGTTTCCACGACATCATCTCTCACTTCGGCATGTAGTTTCCCACAGGAGTTTTCGAGAGGTTCGGTGAGTTAGTCGAGGATGGGAGAAACCTAAAGACTACTGTTGAGATCTATTTTCCGTCCTGTCTCAATGTTCAGCCAACGAATTACAAAAACATAAAACCTACAGTTGCAAGTAAAAAAAAATTAGGATAAAATGGTAAATGCGAAATAAAACGCGTTCACGTACGAATTCCGCTAAACGTATTTACACACAACTCCGGATTTTCACCTAATCCAGGTCATGGGACCCGTGGATATACCGTCCAATGGTTCCCACCACAATGTAAGTAAGGGGGGGAAAATTCTGCCAGTCTCAAGGACATCAGTGACAGAGGGTGACCGTTACAGGAAAACACTGCTGTTATCGTGACCGCGGGCTCAGGGCCACCATTTTGAGGGGTAGTTACTTTAGAAGGCCATTGCAACTAGGGAATCTGCTGTCTGAAGCAGTACCTAACCTTGATTTATGATTAACTATATTTGCACAGTGTGTGCCCTGAGACAAGCCAGCACTCTTAAGTTAACGTTAGTGGTCTCGATTCATGTTAAATCACAAGTTTTTAAGCCATCCTCACACTATATGCTCTCATCACACGGTTACTCAATGGTTTGATTTACATTGCAAAAAGCCCATTGCATTGAATTATGAATCCACGCAGTAGCAAATTATAAAACAAATTGACCGTCAGTTTCAGTTGATTGCATCAGTGAAAAAGGTTTGGCACAAGTTCGTCGAAAAGTCGGAAACAAGAATCGGCCATTTTGAAAAGTGCGGGAAACTACGAATGGTTACCACGAGCACAAACAAGACAAACGTTATTTCTAGTTATTGCTAGCTAGAACTACTCGATGCTTCGAGACTACCTACAGAAAGACAGGACACCCACATTTTGTTTAAGCACTTTACGAACATATTTAACACCCGCTTCATTTTCCTTATAATCAACTAGTATTTTATTTCGTGAAAGATAAGTTGGAGTTTTCAACAAACGTTATTTTGTTATTCGCCAGAAAATTTCTTTTCTGCCTTCATTTAAACAGCATAGATAGTGATACAAGTGACAAAATCCTAACCTAAAACCTTTTCAGGCCCATTATCTAATCACAATGGTTGAAAACATGGCAGCCATCAGGGAGATGAAAACTCTGCGTTCCTCCACGAGTACAAAAACATGCAACGGCACGAAACGAAACGATACTACGTGTTTTATATACAATTTGCCGCATTTTAGAGTCAGCGATTGGCACTCACGTTGAATCAAACGAAAAAGAAAAAAAGTCCAAAAGATGCAACCACCATTCAGGGTCACTTTCTGTTTTAGCGTCAGTCTTGCGCGTTGCGACGTCTTCGTCATGTCTTTTCTCACACAGGGCTGCACAAGGTGAGTAACGCGTTCACTATTTGAACTGCAGGAGGGAGGCGTGATGGGAGCTCGGTGCGGCGCGCCGGCTCCTCGCGCGACGTCAATGCCACTGCTGCGGCGACGGAGGCAGTTCCGCCGTGTGCGCCACCGACGAGCTAAGCAAGTAACAAGTAACCATCTATATTTAACTCCCGGCTGTAATAACAATCGTAGTTCCAAACCATTTGTTTTTATCATTCCTTAGGTATTTTTTTCTTCTCAAATATGGTATCACTTAACACGTCAAACTTGTTGAATGAATTTACAGTGAAAATCACTACTAAAAATTTCAACACTGTCAACAAGTTTCTGATGTGAACGTATACACTACATTTCAGAACAAAAAAAAAAAGTATCCGGATTTTTACCGTTAAGTTGAGTGGGATTGCCCGCCATCAGTTCCCGGGGTTGAGAGAGGAGGGGGAGGAATCATTTGCATTATAAAATACATACTTTTTAAAACCAGCCGGCTAGAGCACAGTTGCACCACTTGACTAATTTCAGTGAAAAATGAACCTCCGTGAAGTATCCAAACTACAAAAAGTCAAGTGGGACTATCTCTTTACTCGGTGGAGCTATTAGTTACAACTTCATACTAGGTATGCATTTTTAAAATACCATGCGAACGTTAAGAAATTCTAGACTACTCGGGCCACATAGACAAAGGTCTCTAACTACATACTAGACATGCACTGCTGTGTTATTTCAAAAATAATTTACGAATGGATGGATAAGCATGTTTGAAGCTCAGGCGAAAAATACATAAGGGATTACGAATACCTTAAATATTCGTAAAGAAGTACCGACCCAAACGAGCTTCACTCTAAATTACAACTCTACGGTCATAATTTTTATTTTTTAAATAACACTGCAGAAGTGCCTATATTCGAGACAGACAATTTTTCTTATTACTTATAACAGGCATGAGTATCTGAACTGAATTTCACGTCTGTCACTGAATATAAGCCCATAATGTCGTCTCCAAAACACTCCCTCAACGCCATTGGTGGATAAATGAGCACTAAAGTAACGTTTAGCAATGCTCAGGGAGTGTTTGGTATCAGACACTCGACGGCGCGCACCTAATTCATTCACACAGTCACTCCCGCCGTAGAACTATGACTTGTGCTTTCACATTAAGAACAATTATAGCGCCCGGAACGCTAACATGACAAAAAAATTCCAGTCCAGTCCAGAGCCAGTGGGAAACATGGTTGTGCTCTGGAAAGCAGTAGATAATAGGACTCACTCTGGCTGTGGAGAGTGTTGGGGGAAAACCTAGGACTGAAACTTTCGATCAGGTTAGCGTTTTTTTTCACATTTTCAGTCAGTCAGTCAGTCAGTCAAAAGGCAAAGAATGACAATTTCCGCAACCATTCATTGCCAATCACTCCTTTCAATCACGCATGACTTTTCGGCACGGCGCCGCCACAACCAAAGAGGTCAAACCAACACTGGAGGGGTCACAGGTTTTGTTACGAGAAGAAAATATGGCCCACCCACTAACACACTGCCGTGTGCTGTCGAAAAGTTAATAACGGTAAGTAGCACAGGACCTACTCGTTTCTCAGCTAACAACGGGCAATGGTTAGGCACATAACGTAACGCTTTTCTGTTTTCAAGAAAAATCACTCGATCGTAAAATAAAGCCATAACAAACTAGTTTTGGCCAGTGTGATGGAAACGCAACGCGTCTATTTATGTTTATCAAAGCGGGGAGGGCGTACTGAGCAACCGGGGACAAAACAGCGATGACTAATCTCCAGACGATGATTTGACCTCCTTGGTTTGTTTCTAACAGAAGACGCGGAAGAAGGGCGTACCAGGGTGCGAGGGCTGCAGCGGCGGGTCTTTGCCTTACCTAGCAAAGCTCTTGAAGGCTGCGGACTGCGGGTTAATGCACAGTGGCACGCGCCCCGACGTGTTCAGATGCTCCGCTATGAATGTGTGCATTTCCTCTGCAAACACAAATTAAATTCTCATATTAATTTCCAGGTTTTTCTCTGGTATCGAGGCTAAGCCCTTTCCTATCCAGTAAGGTTTAGACTTCTGGTTTAAGAAACATGTAGCTAAAATCTATTGAGATGAAAAGAAAAAAAAAAGGAAATGGAAATCACATTCTGAACGAGCCTTAACATGAAACGTGAAAGATGCAAGAAAATCCGTAGACAGCGAAAAGAAATGAAAAGGTCCGAGTGGGGAACAGGCCACTGGTAGATTTATGAGGTAGCTCCAGGCCCCCTAACAAGTGATATAGATGGACTAGATGAGGGGTGACACGTGAGTTCTCATGGGGACTCAGGGGAAATGCTGAGTTCGGGAAAGTCGAGTCGGGAGGGAGAAAGGGGCAGCAGCGGCAAACCTTACGACGCAACCCACTTATAAATGTCATATCACCAGTATACATTATATATGGACACATTTTTAGGGCTTGAACACCATGTACTACACTTACCCCATTACAAACCCCACAAGAACATTTACTGTGTGGCATAAGATTAAAGTGATGAAAAAAAATGCGCTAAATTTCAAATAAAAATGCAAAATATTAATAAAACACAGCACGATAATCACCTTTGACATGCATAACTGACGACAGCCGCCGCTCCCAGACGTCATCGAAGGAGTTGGGTGCCTTTGGCTCAAACTCCGCCGTGTATTTGCGTACACCATTGGTAGTGGAGGCGCAGCACTTGCACATACACGAGTGGTACCGCAGCCGCCCTTCGTCCAGGTATGGGTGCGCGAGAGCGTCCACGACTGAGATCCGCTTCAGCGGGTCGAAAACCAGCATCTAATAAATAAAGTAAATTACAGTATAATTATTACAGGGACTAACAATAGTGCTATTGTACAAAATTTAAGGGAGTAAGTTACTTAACTATAAAATGGAGTATATGGATAATATGGAATAATTTCACATTCAAGTGTTTTCCCTTCATGAGGGACGCACACTGTCGGTGTCAATGAGTCTGAACATCAACAATCAAAACACTGAGTCAAATGTAGGTGCACACAAAAAAGGTTCGTACCTGACAGAGGAGGTGGACGGCCTCGTGAGTGGCTTGAGCGGAGAGGGTGTAGAGTGCGGCAAGGGAAGGGAGTTTGACAGGGCGACGCAGCATGTGAGTCCGCGCGCCCTCGCAAGCTTGCCTCATGTCCTCGAGCGAGGGGGTCCCCAGCAGCTCTGTTATCAACTCCAGCTAACAACAATCAGAAAACAATAAATTCAAAATTAAAAGAGTAGATTCATGGAGGAGTTTCCTTCAAGTACTTATTTCTACAAAACTAAAGTAGAACAGTCCGACAAGAATTTTGAAATTACACGAATCTTACATAAGTGCCATCAGAAATGTTTTTACTGTTACTGCTGAATCTCTGGAGGTTTGTCTCAGTCGTCTGGACAAGCCGACTGTTACTAATCAGTAGGCATTTGGTAGTGTTGCCAACTGAGAGCTGCACTTGGTCAATTTTGCGATTTTTCTGTAGTAATGTTTTTCTCTGCACACATACAAGTCCAGCGACAACGTAAAAAAAAAAAAAATCTTTAAAAAGGACTTTTTCTCTGCTGACTCCTCTACTAACGAATCGCACGGACCTGCTGAACAGGGCTCTGTGCCTGGAACAGGATACGCCGGCCCAGCAACTCCCCGAAGATGCAGCCGACTGACCAGACGTCAACAGCAGCAGAGTAATGCCTCGCGCCCATGAGGATCTCTGGCGCGCGGTAGTACTGGGTCACCACTTCCTGAGTCATGGCACGAGCTGCATCCGGCTCCTCCACCCGCGCCAAACCAAAGTCACAGATCTAAACAGAAACAAACAAACAGTTAGCTTTGGAATGAAGAAGACGAGAAGACGTTGCGTTCCTACAGAGTCCATATTCGTGTTTTTTAAGGCGCGCCCACATTACATTAAGGGTGAATTTCTTACGTTGCTGAAATCCACTGTATTCACATAAAAGCGTGGCATTAACGTTTCTTTTCGCGCAAGGATAACGCTATAGTGTACTTTAAAGAGACACTATAGGATATCCACCTAAAGGTACACTGCCTGTAGGTCTATTCCCTTTCTCGAACGCCAGCAAACCCACCCAACTAATACCTTCAAAATTTATTGAAAGAAGATAAGGCACGCCGTGATGCAATATACGGGGAACAGTTCTTCTTACAATAAATTTTGAAGGTATTAGTTGGGTGGGTTTGCTGGCGTTCGAGAAAGGGAATACACCTCCAGGAGTTCTGTTACTTGGAGGACATCATTGAATTTAAATATCTAAAAGTCAGTGACCACACCAACGAAGGGTCCAACATAATACAACTACAAAAGGTTCACGTTTCATGTCATATAAAGGTGATGCGACAAAATGGAACAAGCTAATGTAACATGGACATGACATTACAGTTTGTCATTACGTTTTTACAGTTGCTACCTTTAGTACTCTTGTTTTTATGCCTTCTATTATGTTATGTAGCTCACAAATTTTTTATATACAGGTGGAGGATTTGTTTTTACCCCTTCTCCCAGATAGAGCCTACGTGACAAAAGCTGGAACAATTATTCGTCTTATATAACGACTGGTTGGATGGTCTTATAATAACAGACGTTATCTCCTTCTCAAGATTTTCGATAAGAAGACTTGTAAGAAAGCACGACGCTAACCCCCCCAGCCCTGTATTTTGTGACCGTAAAGTCCCTACTTATTCAGCAAGTACTTCCTCTGTCCACTTCGAAGTCCCCCCCCCCCCCTTCAATCCATTATTTTCGAGTGAACTAAGTCGTTTAGTCGAACACTATCTGTATATGAAAATGGTAGTAGGTACGCATACCATCAACTGAACTGTTTCTTTTTGGCACACGCTGGCGTCCAAATATTTATAACCCAAATGTCAAAGTGAGATGAGCGCACTACAAAAGAGGGGAGGGGGTAACCAGACAGTGCATAAGCTCACCTTCAGTATGCAATTGCTGTTGACCAGCAGATTCCCTGGTTTGATGTCTCTATGCAAAATCCGCGCAGAATGGAGATATTTTAGACCTGAAAAGAAAATTGAGTTTAAAAAAATTGCACCCAGGCCATCAGGGCCCCAATTAAAAAATAAAATGACAGTGCTTTCGAGAAGAACATGGGGAAAGAGACGGTAGCGGCATTTCGTATTCATTGTAACTGAGGTTTCCTGGATTTTGCGTATAAGCTCCCTCATTTTTATTTCCCTTTCCTCTTTTGCTATTTCTCTAGAGCTTTGAGTTTTGTAGTCGTAACCAGATTTCGAGTCTTAAGGGGACATGCAGGTAAGTTGGAGCCAATTTTGGAGTCCTGTGTTATCTCCACAAGAGAAAAAACAAAAGTCAAACTTTGATTTCAACAAGTGACGGAGGGGGCTGCTTCAGCCCTATAAGCGAAATATTTTGCAGCTTTAACCATCATTGACATCATTTTCTACCTGGAAAAGCATTCGTCCAATTCCCAGTACAGTATAGAACTCAGATACAGAAAGGTTTGTTAAATTTTGGAAATTGGTAGACAGTGTGAAGGGAAAGCCACCTTTCATCTTTCATTTCCAAAAACTGACGACCGCAGTTTTCAACCGCCAATTAACTTGAGCACTTTTAGTAGTTCACTACTTGTACTACCGCACTACCACTCACCTCTGAGAATTTGGTAGAGGAAGACCTTGATGTGATCAGCCGACAGATGTTGGGGAGACACAATGATTTTATGAAGATCGCTCTGCAGCAGCTCCGTTATCACGTAACTAAGGGGTAGGTTAAGGAAATCACCAGTACACAACGTCCTAGCTTTCTAAAGTAAGTAAACATAGGTGTAGGTATACAGAATAACGGCCTCGATAGCCGAGTGGACTAAATGGTCGACTTTTGAGGAGCAGAGAGAGCCGGGTCACACCGGTTCGATCCCGAACCTACCAAAAAGTTTTTCTGCTCGGCATTCACCTCTGATATGTTCAGCATGTCAAGTGAAAAGTATATCGAGCCTGTGGTGGTTCGGAACAAACCTAAAACTGTAGGTCCCCATCGTTAACTCGATGGCTGGGGAGCTGGTATTTGGTAGTGCTGCCAGCTGAGCACAATGGATAGTTCTTGAAAACGGTCTAGTTGCTATTTATTTATAAATAAATGATTCTTGGGTAGAGCATTTAGGTATGCACCATTCCATAAGCACAAACAATGTGCATTTTCAATATTCGAAATGAATTCTTACACATTTCTAATGACGTCACAGCTACAGAATTCCATCTCGCAGCCTCAAATTTGATGCGAGGGCGCCTATGGTTATCATGAGAGGCTCCATAGGTAAGTATGGGACGAGCGCTGAGAAGTGGGTACGGTAATAACCGCAGATCGGAGACTAATGACAAGGCTGGGCCGCACAGCCTGTTCAGGGGCCTCGGGGCCTACTCCCCTTTGTTACAGCGCCACTTTTTGAGATCCAGTCCACAGACAAATAGTCTGCCAGACATAGGTTCTATGTTGACACACTCAGTCGGCAAGAGGACAGTTTTTGCGTTACTACAGAGTACCTACTTTTTGATCTTGAACTCGAGAGCCCTAGGTGATATAGATGAGTGCTTATTGGGGTGGAATTTTGAGTAGATGTAGCAAACCGGCAAACTTCGGGTCAGAGCCAGTAACCTCCTGCACTCAGAAAAATGTCCCGTAGATTTAACGTGAACTTCCTGTTAAACTGGAGCTTACTAGAATGCCCCCTTACAGTAAACGACCACATTCCAGTAAACGGTGCAGTTAAAGTAAGTGAGTCAAAGAAGAAGATTCCATTTAATTTTCAGTCACTTAAACGAAGTGGAGGGCTTCAGTAACAACTGTCAAGTGATGACGTCACGACAATTGTGACATCATCAATTTGTATAGTTACCTTTATTGTCGGGAAGGCATTTACTGAAAATGAATATTGTTTTCCTAATATTGGAGGACACCTTTAGGGATAGCGTACTGTCCAGTAATACTCGTACCTATCCATTTACTATTAGGGTACCTATCCACTACCTAGTATGGTACCTGTCCACTACCTAGTATGGTACCTATCCACTACCTAGTATGGTACCAATCCATTACTCCTACATGGGAAGGTCGTTTAAAGTAACCTACAGCAATCCGGTTACTGCAAGTGGCGCAATAGGGTGCTGCAGGCACCCCCTCCAGGCTAGGGGGCTCCCTCCACAGGGGAAGCAACCCCAATAGCCCTCCTTAGCCATAGGGATGGTACCTGCACGACCCCGATGTAGACATGGCAGCCACATAGCAGTAACATTGCTGGAGGCTACCAATGACCTCTGGAAAAAGTATACAGTTATGTCTCCAGTCCAGTGAAACAGTATATTGCAAAAACACTGTGAGTGCGGTACGCAGGATATGGTACAGTGACAAAATACTGACACCCAAAACCGTGACCGACAGTTTTTAGATGACGCAGAAGAAGCTGAAGAGTCGTCACGCTGGGGAGATGGGTAAATCGGTGGAGGCCTTTCTGTCATAAGCGGTAGGTACAGCAGCCCCGCCAAAGAACATCCTTGATCACCACCTGAGAGAAAAACAAAACAAAACAAAAACATTAATAAAATGCTGATAATAAATAGCCGATATGTAGGGGTAACATTATGCACGGTCATGGAAATGGAGGGATGTAAATATGCTTAGAATAAATACCATACATTGTGGTTTGATGGCTGGTCCAGTAACCCACTTTTGTTCTACTTGAAGGATGTTCCTCAACCTCAACTAAATAATGTTCCTACATAACTATTTTCAGTAGAAACTATTCAAAATTTGTTCTGCGATATAATGCCTTTCTAACGCCAGAACGTAAGGTGTACTTTTACTATGAGATAATTTTTGCCAGATTTTTTTTATGGCGTTAAAAAGACATAGACAACAAGACATTTCAGAACAAATCAACTTACCATTGAGCTCCTGATGGAGGTGTTCACATCCATACGAAGTCAGTACATCCAGTACAGATATCTCGGCCATTCTCAGTGTCTCCTTGGCTATCACTGTACGCGGGCAATTGATGAGACCCGAAGTTTTTTTTTAGTATTGGCTGGACTTTCATTTACACCACAACAAAAATAACTGTAGGTAAGTATAACAAGTTCACATAACCGCGGAAAGTGGCACTGGAAGCAACAGAACACATTACCCACCCACGGACGTTGACACTTTAAGCTGTACTGACGCGAAGGATGGATTTAGGCGTGTGACGCAACGCCAGTAACAGCGCCCTTAGCGGGGCGTCTGCAACTATTCCATTTACCTTAACCGCCTATGTCCACTTGCTTTAAATGGAATAGGGTGAACATTTAAATGAAATGAGCCCCTCCAATAATGTCCACTAAAAGTAATTGGAGCCCGTAAAAGTAAATGGATTTTCCGGGTTTTTTCATTGTCTCTTTTAATTTAAATAGAATTTTGACGTCATGATTGACACTTGCTATGGCACGCAATTTCCTGTTTCATCCACGCGCAAACTAAATGGTGTCCTTCTCACCGTTTTCTAGGGTAGTTATGTGTAAAGGGTAAAACGTTCACTCGAAAACTTCGTCTTCTGCTCTACCTTTGTTTAAAAACCGAATTTCTCCGCTGTATGGGCTCAAAATAAACAAAACCAGACAATAAGCACCATAGGTACGCCATACGTTCCTTCTCTCAGTGATATATCTCGGTGTCGGCTATGTATTAATCTTCTAAATGCAATTTTCAGAAAAATTTCACTGTCTTTTGTCATTTTTTTCGTCTACAATGATTTTCCCCCTCCAACACATTGCATAAACTCCGAATAGACCATAAAACACTACAGACAGTTCTCCTTGCAAACCGTTTTCCGTTCCAACCTAATATTCTAAAAAATCCCGTGTCACTTCTGTCCAAGTTGACTCCCGTCGTCCCCCGGACAGTGGACAACGAAAACTCCTGTTCTCCATGTCGCACATATTTATAGTAAAATGCACATTGTGGCCTTGTTTGAACATATTTTTGAGAAAAACAAACACCAATCAACTCATATAAAAATTAGATGAATGCGCCTTTAGGGGTGAAAACTTGATCAAATTCCAAATTACTAACTTTCACTTAAGGTCACAGTGGTGAAGATTTTATAAAATTCAAATTTAGCGCCAAAAAATTGCAGGTCACGTGGTTTTTTATTGGATGTACCATTTAATTTAAGTTGAAGCCTCCAATTAGAAGCTCGTGACGTCATGGATCAAAAAAAAAATTCAGGTCACGTGGTTTTTTTTATTGGAAATATCATTTAAGTCAAGTAGAAGCGTCTTTTGATGCTGGTGACGTCATGGAGGCGAGATAAAACCGACGTCACGTATATTTTTTATTGGATGCTTCACTTAAGAGAAGTGACTGACTCCATTTACATCTACCTGGATAATATACATTGTGACGTCACATCATTGTTAATTTAACCTAAGTGACAAACTCCACTATGAGGAACGGTAGGGTGCTCCACTTAGTGATAGGGAACCAAAGTTCCAGTAAAAGAAAAGTAAAAATCTATTTAGGGGCCACGTGACCTAAAAGTTCCACTTAACAGAAACGGAGTGTGCCTTAAATGGAGAGTGCATCCTTACTAAAAATGAGCGCTCCATTTCCACTTATTGGCCAAAAATTAAATGAGCTGATTTTGGCCTCCATTAACCAATTATTTTTCTCAGTGTGGTAAATCTACACTACTGCCTTATTCGATTTGGTACACCTTAGCTGCTATTTTCGCCATTCAATTTAACAACGGACTTTATATTCAGTGATGTATTTTTGGTTGGCTCTCTCACGGTACTTGTCCGACTACCACACCGGGTAAAGTTACATGGCACAGGGTGTAGAAAAGCAAATGATCGTCGTGGGAGCAGAACTACTTCGACACAAGGCGGCTTGGTTGACTGATCATGGAGTTTAGGTTCAAGATACATGTTCTAGACACTATCCTCAATATAATATCTTGACACACATCGTAAATTGAACACGTTAAGTCGAAAGTAGAAAATTTTATTATCACGACAGTGAACTAGGTAGAGGTTTACTTTTTCGAAATAACACAGTAATGATCACTCCGAGAGGCACAGTGACTATTAAAGACTCAATGATGATGGCCAGTTCACGAAGAGTCATAAAGAAATGACCCTCTGGTTCCAGGCCTTCCTCTGTACCGTAAAACATGGCACTGGCCGTCAGAGACAACATTAGGACAGCCACAGCCAAGGTAACGCGTTCCTTCGACGTGAAGGTGCTGTCGGGTGGCCGAGCGAAGACGCTAAGCCACATGTGGCTATCCCTTAGTTCTGCCGACGCATGTTGAGGAAACAGGACTCTGCCTTTGCGAAGGTTCGTCGTTGCCGACTGCTGAAAAAGCCGGTCAACGGCACCGTCCGCTCTAATCAGCGACAGCCACTTCTGTCCAAGGAATGTATACTGCTTGCGGAGTGTAAGATCTTGGACAACGACTCGTTCGCAAAACCAGTCAGGACGTCTTCCGTAACTATCGTGGAATACTCGTACGGCGAGGACATTGCCTAGGTGCCTCGGTGTGGGCATCACGAACCAGTCTTCACCGCCTTGCTGAAGCGCCCCTGCAGCCTCGAGGAGATGCACTCTGCTGTGGGCTTCCTCTCCCAGAAGTTGAATAGCAACATGTGCTGTCGTTCCAGATCGTCGCCATACACCCGTCACCACCCCCACCAGGTAATGGTACATGTCCCCTGGCACTCTATCTCGAAGCAAGTGAACACCACGTCGAGAAAGAATCTTATCTCGGTGAGCCGCCCAAACCATCAGCGCTGTCCATATGACTAAGATCGCGAAGACGACAACGAAAACGAGAATACTTCTGCTGAATGCGACGAGTAGCGGGAGCTCTGAGAAGAAGGTGATCTTGTTGGGAGGCACAAGGAAAGATCCCCCGAAGAGGCTGAGGTGGCTGCAGCGGCAATGTGTTATGTTTTTCGTCGTATTGGGTCCTACACTACAGTCAGATGACTCCCAGTCCCACTTAAGCCCATCCCAGCTCATGCAGCTCACACCCGATACCTCTATTTCGTAATTGAGTGTCTTCCCTAGTTTCCTGGCCACTCCAACATACGCCATAGTGTCTTTCACGTCAATTATCCACTGATTTTGACCACTAGTTCCACCTTTCATTATTTTTTTACCATTCTGACGGATGTCTTCCAAACTGGGGTATAACACTGTTACAAATCCGTAGTATTCTTCGTCTAAGACTATGAAGGAGATGTTCACCTTCGTGCTACCTTTCATGTCGATTCTATGAACGCGCCAGCTATCTTGGTCAAGCGGCAACTCCCCTTGTATTTTACCAGGTTCCGAAGGACTTTGCTGAAGAAAAATATCAATATCTCCATTCAACTTGGTGCGGTAATTATGACCACTAAACACATTGATCATGAGCACTTGCGTGTTGATATCTTTAGCGGTCGTATCCCACCAGAACGGGTTTATCTTGAAAGCAGCTACTTGTATGTACAAAACATCTGCTGAGTAAGTCAGTTGATTGGCTAATTCTTGAGATATTTTTACTGAAGATATATTTCCTGGCGTTGTAATTTCCATAGGAGTTCTCCAGGGTAGTTTGGTGGTGGATGTAAAAATATTCTCACTCGTCATTACACCCAAACCATCGAATCCAGAAGCATCTGTCAATTTTCCCAGCGCCTTTACGATCTGTGTCAGAGAAAATGATATATCCCGCATAAACTGGGCAAAAGCAGCGTAGCTGAATGTTCTGTCACCATACGATGGATAATCAACATCGCTCAGCAGACCCGTCACATTGACCACTTCCACCCTAGTCGAAGCATTGGTAATAGCTGAGGCCACGTTGAGAATTTTATCAACAGTCATGCGAACCTCAGGATCTTGATTGTGTTGGCTGTCTTTTACTAACGTTTCGACTACATCCAATAGCGTTCCAGCAAACAGACGAAGAGTCTCCGCATCCCCAGATGCGTTAACTTGTACAGCCTGGAGCAAAAATTGCAAGACTTCATCGACGTCAACGTTAGGCGCGGCTTCCTCAACGTCAGAGGCAATATGTCGAAGGACGTGATTGCGTAAAGTGTCATCGGTAATGTTTTTGAGTTCACTCAAAAGTAAAGTAGCACGCTGTACCACTTCATCATATCTACGTTGCTCCAAAAGCCTCGGAAGAGATGCGGTGTGGTTACCAAAGACGATCGAGGCAACATCCTCATTTTCCGGGGGCTTCTCCACTGCGATATTTGGAAACTGAAACTTTTTGGAACCAATAATCGCTGTCACGACGGACGGGGTACCCTCTTCTAAAAAAAAGCCTCCATTGAGTACAGGTCCCGTAAAAATGAGTGCTTCTTCGGAGCCTTCCGTTTTCTGATAGACTTGAACTTGCGTCTTCGAAACATAATTACAGTGGAGCATAAATAAAGTGGTATGACTGAACCCTGTTTTAGGGGTTAAATCGCACTGGCCAGTCGTTTTAAAATAGTAGGTTTTTCGATTCAACGGCCCTTTCGTTACAGTCAGAGTCACATTCATTCCACCCTGCATAGTTTTGGGTGGAATTTTCAGGACGTTGTTTTCAGGGCCCTCCATTTTAACCGGTTTCACAGAAGGAGTCACCAACCATGACGTAACGAACCCATCACATTTGGCACCGACCTGGCAAGAAACCCTAAAACCAGTTTCTAAATTCGCGTTGAACTCGTCACAGTTACTTAAACAGATGATTTTCAGCTCATTCCCAGCAGTGCTGATCCAGATAGAAGCTTGCGCAATTTCATTTTCAAAAACTAGCTTGACATATTCACCGCTATCCAGAGTACCACCGTTCACCTGGACGAGAGTTCCATCAGATTCTTTCTGGACCGTGACACAAGGAGGACTATCTTCAATGCAAGGTGTTTCTCGATCAGAGAAGTAAACTCTGCCGCTACTAGGCACACCACCCCCCACTTCACTGGAGACCACTTGAAAAACTATATCCTGGGTGTAATCACTCGTTTTACAATTTTTTAAACACTTCAGAATAATTTTTTTGCTCTGCCGTGTTTTGAAAGACTTTCTTGGTGGTCCTCGTGGCCTAAAAGTGGTCATTCGTTCCCTGCCAAAAGGCAGCTTCCCAGGAAGAAGCCTTGGTGATTTGGTAGTGCTTGCTCCCCCTTTTGCAAGGTACAGTCTCAATGGTTTACTGGTGGCCGTTCTAACTTTTCCAGGGTAGTTTTCTGATTTACTGGTGGTTGTTCTCAATTTTCCAAGAGACAGTTTTTTTGGTTTAATAGTGGTCGTTCCCACTCTTTGAAGAAGAGGTCCTTTTGGTTTGGTGGGTGGTGTCGCTACTACCACACTTCCAAGAAAGGGTACTCGAGGTTTATTGGTGGTTGCTCCCACTCTTAGAAGAGGAGGTCCTTTTGGCTTGGTGGTAGTTCCCACAATTGCAAGGGGTGGTCTTCTTGGTTTACATGACGTTGTTTCCGATCTTCCAACAGGTATTTTGTCTTTGGCAGGATGCAGTTTGAAGGACACGCACATATCTCTACCTTCAGCACGAACCTTTACATCACTCAAGCAAGCCAGTACATCATTCTTCAGTCTCAAAATTGTTCTGTAGGCCTTCCCTAGGCGACCTTTGATAGCGCACTTTGGATTTGAAGAAACTGACCATCGAAACCGGATGCCTTCGCAGCGCCCGGTGCAAATAACCTAAAGTTGTAAAAAAGCAGTAAGTAATACCTTTTTACGGATATCAACTACTACGCCATTTCATGGCACAAATTTCTTGCAGTCGTAGGTGAATCTTCATAGAAACATCTACAATATGGATTAACCCGTCTATCCCCAGTAATACACTGGACCAGTAGCTCATTCAATTTTTACCTTCTGAAGAGCCCACCAAGGGGTTAACCACTCGTTGGGAATCTCGTTGGGAATCATTGAAAATCTTTATAAAATCTCAGGGAATCTTGGAATTTTTTGGAGTGGTTACCCCTTCGGGGTTCATCTTTCTATAAATGTCGTTGGGAATCTTTGGAAATCTTTGTGGAATCTCAAAGAATCTCTGGAGTGGTTACCCCCTCGGAGCCCACTTTGAAAGTCTTGTGTTAAATCCCATAACAGGATTTCTATTTTCACCCGAATTGAAAGTCGGTATGTGGTACTATGAAAACTACCTAAAACTGAAGTCAGTGGGACAGTCTCAATAGTCAAAATTTAAATACCTGAAGGTAAACATCGCTTTTATCCTTATTTTCACAATTTGCCAGACATTTCACTGTAAGTTTAAAATCTTGGCTACTGTTCTCGTTTTCAGTAAGCAATCGCTGGCAAGAAACGAAGTTATGAGAAAAGCTGAGGAGCAGCCAACAGGAAAAAACATAAACAACATTCATTGTTGATAAATAAACACAAATTCGTTTGTAAACAGAACTCACACAGAGTTCGAAGTCGAAGATTTGAAAGAAGTGTGACTAGGAATCAGATCCAAAAATCTTTCATAGGCAGTAAGCTAACGGTCCATGTTGCGGGGTATGTGTAAGGAATGGACTTGTTGCTATCATCAAAAATGGGTGATCAACACTTTCCCACAATGCACCTGGCATTGTTACAATAAACTGATCAACTAGTCAGCACGAAGAAGGATGCCGATTAGAAAAACTTCTTGGTTGTGAGCGGAACCTAACCAAAGAAAGATTGGTTCATTTTCTCCTCGATTGGTTCAGGGCGTGGTTTCCGTTGCTGTAAAACATTACTGAAACCCTAAATTGCCGCTGAGACAGCTTCCACTTTCTTTGTGAAATGTATTTCTTAGAAAAATATTCTCCGAAAGTGGAGTAGAGTATAAATGCAGGTGGAGGACGTGTGAGGGAGGAAGGAGCTATAGGCAGGTGGAGGTCACTTGTGGTTCAAGGATCCTGGCCACGAGGCCTCAGACCCCGGCCACGGAGGATGGCCAGCGTCCTTCCTTCCAACCTTCCTGGAACTCCTCCAGACGGTTCTCCAGCCCACAGACAAGTCATCTTAGACTACGATCCAACCTGGTGATCCCTACTGTACGAAGACCCTACGGATCCGATCGTTCTTTGTTAGGAGAGCATTATCTTCAGATGTCCGAACCAAGGTCAGCAACCATCCGCATGGGACGCGACCGTCTGACATGCGTAATTTACTGCAGGCCACAGTCATCGGATGCTTCAGATCATGGGGTGCAACAACACAGTCACCGGGAGAACACTCACCGGGGAATGACCTCCAGACATACACTATGCCATCTACCTGGAAATTACTATCATTGCTGGAGCTTCTCCACTATTCTCCAGCCGAGTGTTAGCGAGGCGCAACCAAAAGCAACCATCTTGAATTCAGGATTTCATTTCCAAGAGGAGTAGGGCAAAAAGGTCCTCCTCGAAATAAGAAAGAAGAGCTATTGTAGTCACTTCAAGGAGTCGCTTAGAAAAGGGCAAGCAAGGTCAGAAACCTGCGAACGGCTAGAAATTGACAAACAGGCTAAGGACGACAGAGACAGCAAAAAGAAGAGAAAGCGAGGCAAATCGAAACGCGTAACCGGTGCAAACGGCCAGCCCGAGGACAGTCCTGCGATGGAATCCTGACACCTTAAAGTGAAATGGAAAACGTCGAGAAGGACACGTGTAGCCAAGAAGGAGAAGAAGAAGAGACGGTGATTGCGTGGTTGGAGTAAGATAAATGAACCCGTCACGGTCCAGTCGACGGGTGTTCAGCGGACAAAGGGGACCAAAATACCTGCGAGCTTCGTTCCAAAATCAAGCCGGTATACTACAGTATGGGTGCTTTCCAGTACAAACTCTACCGCCAGCAGGGCCGAACTCAGAATGACGTTGCTACGTAAAACTCTCCTATAAATTCAAATCGACAAAACACTACTTCCATTTGGTACATTAGGAATAACAAAGCCTACAACGATAGGGAGTCCAAAATAAATTGGTCTAAATGAATGCTACGCCTGAAATCGACCCTGAAGTCCAAACTCGAAACAGAGCAACGAAAAGGACAGAGAGATTCAAGTCTTATACGTTATTGTTATTAGCAAGCTTGGCAAAGGCGGGCGAACATCGCAGTGAGAATATTAAAATGGTGAGGCCTCAGTAGGAGGGGGAGGGGGAGAGAGGGGGTTGTTAGTTAAGACCCGTAACGGAAGGGAGGGAAAATCTCTGGGGAAGAAAGGAGGGTGTACCGAAATAAATGTCGCAAGCTTCTGGCTTTTAAAACAAGTCTCAAATGGATATCACGCGGCAAGCAGTAAAAATTCACTAACTGCTGAAACTGGAACCTCTGGACGCCAACAGTATTGGAAACGGTCAGGTGAGGGCTGCATTATTATTTCATGCAGCCTCCCTACAACTTTAAAGCAATTATGAAGCGGCAAGGCATGCACGCTTGAATTTCTTCCAGTGCCGCAGATTGTGGGAAATCATGCAATGGCTACAGATGATCGAAAATGCATTTTATCGCAAGTGTTTGACCAAGGGACTATCTCTATAAAGGTGGGCCATTTACGTAGTACACAGAACACTACAGGTTAGTCGTCTGTTGAACTTGCTCCTCTGGATCTACCACGCTCCAGGCGGATACAAAAGACAGCCTTGAAGGCGTTGTCTGGTTATGTAGGCATATGTGGTTCCTTTTTGGGGTAAGAAGAATAACGAAAAAACCCCTGACGTTTTTGGTGAATGGATCCTGCTGAGGTGGAAGAAAAGGTACGGAATATAGTATCGTGTGGACAGGTTTTAGGATGCCTTCACACAGAAGCTGAATCGTCAGCCAGACATTGACCATGATACTCACGAATGTAAGCGAAATGTTCAGCAGTTTCACCTAAATCTTCCTCTCTTACCCATATAATCGACAAAGCTTGCGGAGTCACCTTTTGACAACCAACTCAGTATGTAAGTACCCACGTAAATAACCAAAAAAAGAACGATGTCCTGTCACACCGGATTCGATGGCATCGTGCCACCCTAGGCAGGAAGCAAGGTGATACCATCCACCTGGCAGGTACGAGCATTTAGGTACATCATCATGAAGTTGCGGTCGTGGGAAGGTTTTAGGGGCAACACACGTACCTATACAAAGTCGTACAGCACAGGTAAAACCATCAGCCCCACAATACCCTGGGCCCCTATAGCCATTTTGTTTCCTATAAAGTATTTTTCGCATTTTTGCCATTCAGTCTGGCGAGTCCATTGTTACTTCTGTACAAAATTTAAGCGGACTCCTGGAGGGACAGAGGGGGAGACCCAGCTATGCCTGGTAGAGAATACGGCTTCGGCATGTAACTGTGCCAATTTTTTGAACTATAAATAAAATTAATATAAGAACCGCTCTAACCAGATGGACAATAAGTTCATCACCAGGGGTCGCCAGTTCATACACAAAGTGAAAATAGGAATGGTGATTTTATTTATTCGCCTTTTTCTACGAGTGAGACTGGAAGCTAGCTTGTTTACGGCGGACCTGCCGAAGGAGAACCGCTCAGATCAGACACCTGCATTTAAGCCTGCTTCAAGGAGATGCACAAAAGAGTGGTACAGAATATTTTATGGAGACACAGATAAATCAACGACAAACAAACTAATATAAAAGCCACAAATCATTTTTTCAGTCATCAATATTTTGAAAGCCATGCACCGAGCAGATTTATGAGGCACAGGGGTGATTTGTATCAATAGTCGGTTAAACCACGGAGTGTCTTACATTTTGGATTCAATAGAACCACAAGAGGGTTTCGAAGGGGTGAGCCGAGTCAAAACAATGATTCAATGAAATGAATCACTTTAAGGTCAAGACTGAAAAGTGTGGGAGTCTGACCTGTGGTGCATGGTGAGTCACCTCGCGAGCTATCGGCTCCAGGCCAGACCACTATTTCCGGTCCTCGCGCATCGCGCCGTACATCATTGCCAAATTATCGAGCGTATTGCATCTTCATTCAATTAACCTGTTCCCGGCAATCAAGGATGACAGGACTCGAAAATAATGGCCAGGTATTTCTAACATGGATGATAAGTTTATTTTCTAGTTCTTCTGGCTACTCCGCCCAATGAATTGAAATTAACAGGCATGGCTGGGTGGCTATTCAAATCTCCAGTGAGAGGCGAGAAGCTGCGAGAGGGGTCCAATGATCTGGAGTCACTGGTAACGTGAATAAACATACTTTGAGTGTAACTGGAGATAGCCTGCCCCCAAATCTTCCATCACAAAAAAAAAGTTTAATACGGAGTCGTACCAAACCAAATGGGATTTAAAAATTTTTGTTAAATAAATTTTTAACACAATGAATTGAAAGCGGGTCCATTTTTCACCGAAAAGCAACACTAACTAATTCGATGGAGCTACCAACAAGAAACCACTTCAGAAAGCCCTCATAAACCCTGAGGTCGTGGGAAAGAACACACTGAAGTCGGTCTAGGCTTCACAAAAAGAGCGTTGTATCGGCAATATCGGGGCACCAGAACGAGCTTTTTTCGTGGCTCCAGAAGACACTAATGGCATAAATGACGCGCTAACTGGACTGCACTCTGGAGGCAACAACCGCGATCTGGGTTCCGAGTCTAAATGAGTGCTGGAACTATTGTTGAGCTTATGGGTCTCAGACCCGAGCCCCAGGGGTTTTGCGGCGGTGCGGCGGGTCTGAGGGCCTGAGCAAGAGATGAATGGCTCACGGAGTCACGGACGCAGCATGTAACGTGCCTAAACAAGCTTCCAACCACCAGCTCCTATACAATATCTACCTACCGGCTGAAGCCTTTGGTTACCAGAAGCGAAAATTCCACGTAATCCTAGCACGATTTAATCCACTATTGGGCGGCAAGAAGGACCAAAAAGACTTCTTGCCAGAACTTCTGTAGGCAACGAACAGTACATAGCAAAACTGATCGGCGGCCGAAGCCAAGTGAACACTTTGGCAGGATATCCATGATATCGACAGAAAATTCAAACCCAGGCCCTGCGAGTCTAAATGTTTGACCCCTAGACCGTGGCGAGGCAGTGGAAACAGGAAATATTAGGTAATATATATCGTCACTTGTAATGGCATCCAAAAAACACTCTGATGAACTTGAGGGACCTTCCTGGGGTTCGGTCTTCAATTACGTCAAATACCCAAGAATAACTTGACAGGTGGCACGGCGAACTTTATCTATAGACGCCGTGGTGGCTGTCAGCAGCCAAATGACTTACTTGACGTCAAGGCAAATTTTGTCAGGCCCCCCAATTTTTTGTGTGACACGGATGTGGCTTTAGGGTCCGTGAGAATCGTATCGAAATGGGGCCTGTGACAGGATCGGTATTTCCGCAGACTCGCCAGGTACATGCGCCCAGTGACTCAGCGCATAGCTAGCTCTACGCATCCCGCTTTGCATCTAATGCCATGGTCTCCACACCGGACAGAGACACTTTGTCAAATTAAATCCGAGACAACAGACTTTTTCATAACTTTTGCTCTCACGGCTTTGACACTCCACAGTAAACTGACAAATTCAATGACCATAACAGATTTCACCAGAAGTGGCTGACATAAGAACCAGCACGAGGAACTATCACTTCAGGTGATGCAAATTTTAAGCCAACATCCCAAAAAGAGGCGAGAAAAAGTTGGAATCTTGACGAGATTTCTCAAAATGAGCACCCCTATCCCCAGATTGCCGAGGGAAATATACTTCTATCACATGGTGGTTGGGAACGATGCCGTAGCCATGGTAACGATACGGTCGATCCCAGCTTCCTAACCACCCCGCCGTCCATGCTGGTGGTGGCCATATGGCACCCTCTCCAACACCCATCTGTTTAAAACCGAATACTTTCTCGTTGGACCATTCGGTGTCAGAGACCGTATACCAGGGCAAATTTACCAAAAACCATCAAAGTCAGAAACAATGTAGCCAAAGGTTGGAACGAGGGGTTAACCACTCCAGAGATTGCTTGAGATTGCATGAAGATTTCCAAAGATTTCCTGATATTCTCAACGAGATTCGTGGAAAGATGCAACTCGAAGGGTTAAACACTCCAGAAATTTCCAAGATTCCCTGAGATTTCATAGAGATTTCCAATGATTGCCTGACATTCCCAACGAGATTCCTGGAGTGGCTAACCCCTCGGGTTGGAAGTATCCAAGGAGACCTGCGAGATTGCTCCACGTTTCGGACGCTACCTAACGCTATGAGAACTATAACAGAGCCACTGAGCACCGTACAGATACAGCGCTAACAGTTTGAAACTGAACTTGAGGCCGTAAGTGGTTGGCAAGCGTGCTACCGATACCACAGCTCCGAAGCAAGGAAGTGCCGCAACATGCTGTAACCCATAAGCGCTACGGCCTTGGTTCCGTGCCTAGTTCTCACTGCTTGTGTTCTCGTTTTAAGAATAGGACATTACACACAATGCCAAAGTACCCACGGTTCGCGAATTAGGAACATCACCCATTTAGTCTGGACTACTTTGCTAAGTGCACCAGAATAGGCACTCACAGATGTGCCGTAGCTGTACAAGAATATCCAACTTCCTATGTCCGACTATTGGTCATTCCACAATGGCCAAAAATGAAGTGGCCCCTTAAAACAAATAACTGAGACACAATAGGCCAAAAAAAATATTAAGCTTATTTTGAAGGAAAATTATGCAAGTGCTGTGTAGAATTCCTAGCACATCACTGCCCTTTAGTCAAAAAATAACGCTAGTTTCAAATGCAGAAAATGACAAAAGAAAAAATTTTGTACACCACAAGGGAAGGCCCTTCATTCCGATAAAAATAAAAGAATTAAAATATTAGAGCGAAACACAATTGCATAAACATGAAAATGCAGGCGAACGCCGCACTGCTGCGAGGACCGTGGGTGATAACGTGAGTTTATGTGAGAGCTTCGCCACTGAATCAGACACAATGACTTCTTCTGGCTGATTCACCCAAGTCGTAAAACAGTCAACAATATTTCGAGCATAAAATTTTGATTAGCGGTCTCAGATGGAAGTCCGAACTTAAGGTGGAATACACGTATTTGGTTCGCAATGCTACGTACTTCAAGCCCTACTCCGAAGTTACAGGGCGAGTGAAAAGTGTTTATAGGGGGATGTAAACCGGAGACTCTTTGTCGTGAGGTAGTGTTGTATTTTTGCATGAAATGGAGTAATAAGCCCACAGGAGCGGTTTTAAACAGTCAACTACCAGTCCACATGTTTTTTTGACAGATCGCGAAAACACAACACTACCTCACGCGAAATATTTTTTTGTAACGTTTCGGACTAAAACAGTATGATTTTATTGTCACATTTAGTAGAAAAGCTTGATAAATGTTTGTAATATTTACCGCCGCCATGTTACATGTTGACAATTTTTATTTCACTTACGGAAGTGGGTAATTTCAACAGCATTTCTCTACTTTTTCTCCTGTAAAAGCTAAACATAGTGTCCTACTTTCACTCGTTGGTTTCGCGTTCGAATAGCACACTATGTTTAGCTTTTAGAGTAGACACAACCATTACGAGATTGCAATTACCAGTCTCCGGCTGCCCTAAAATGTAAACATTAGTTTTGTCGAATATTTACTTTCGCACAGTGGTTTTGGTGGAGTTCGTCGAGAATGTATGGTGGCCCTTAAGGGGAAATACACCCATTTGGTTCGCAATGCTACGTACTTCAAGCCCTACTCCGAAGTTACAGGGCGAGTGAAAAGTGTTTATAGGGGGATGTAAACCTGAGACTCTTTGTCGTGAGGTAGTGTTGTATTTTTGCATGAAATGGAGTAATAAGCCCACAGGAGCGATTTTAAACAGCCAACTACCAGTCCACATGTTTTTTTGACAGATCGCGAAAACACAACACTACCTCACGCGAAATATTTTTTTGTAACGTTTCGGATTAAAACAGTATGATTTTATCGTCACATTTAGTAGAAAAGCTTGATAAATGATTGTAATTTTTACCGCCGCCATGTTACATGTTGACAATTTTTATTTCACTTACGGAAGTTCGTAATTGCAACACCATTTCTCTACTTTTTCTCCTGTAAAAGCTAAACATAGTGTCATACTTTCACTCGTTCGTTTCGCGTTCAAATAGCACACTATGTTTAGCTTTTAGAGTAGACACAACCGATACGATATTGCAATTACCAGTCTCCGGTGGTACTAAAATGTAAACATTACTTTTGTCGAATATTTACTTTCGCACAGTGGTTTTGGCGGAGTTCGTCGAGAATGTATGGTGGCAGGGCCGCCCACAGCGTTCGCGGGCCCCAATGCGGACCACTAGTTAGGTGTGGTAATGGGACAATACTTTGGAAAAAAATCTGGGGGCCCGCGGGCCCCTTCGGGGCCCCGGGCCCCAATGCGCCGCGCATTACCCGCATTATGGAGTGTCCGGCCCTGTATGGTGGCCCTTAACAGCCGTCTCCTCGAGCTCTACCGTGTGCTATTCCGTACTTAAGTCCCTATAGGTCGGCAGCTTCGCAAACTTCGTCAACTACGGTCGGCCTTCCGTATGATGTAGAACCAACACTGGACAGAAAAGAAGTCCTGGGTAGGAATACACATGCACACACGGCCTGATGAGCCTTCTGGCCGAAACAGTCAGCACAGGTGAAAGTTATTTTTGTGTGCGTTGTCCAGTAGACTACAAGTGCGAGCTGAAACCTACGACTACCATTACTTTTACATCCATGCCACAAGGGGACACAAGGTGACGGGATGTCGGATGTCCTAGGACTCGAACCGAATCGCTCGGGGTACGAGCTGCCAGCTAGTTCGTTGCACCCTTTTAAGTTCTTATAAGAGAACTAAGCCAAACTTAACAGAAATTTCAAAGGCAGAGACGCTTCTGCAACGATAGTAACTTGAGTGAAGTGCACTAATTTGGCATCCGGTGCAAGTGCCTCGGCTTCCTGCCTTCGGCTCCTCCCGAGCAAATGGCACTGACCCGGCGGCGGCGGCATGAGCCCATCGCGTAGGTATCCATCTCTAAAGGCTATATTTAGATCATTCCCCTGATGCAGGAACAGGCTTCGCGCTCTGTCTGCGATCTAAGCATACGATAAGGCGACGAAGGCTTCGGTCTGGTGCTTCATCCATCAGGTTTTATAGACATCCTCGCGATAGATTTCTACGTCAAAGTATCTGTAGAGTCCTTTCTAGTTCCTGGTCTAAGTTACTGCATGAACTCCCCTGCTTTTGGGAGCTGGCTGCTAAGCTGGAGTACAAATCCAACAAAACGAAACTTCGCTAATCGTGGTCCTCGGAACTCACGGGGCCCACAGGAACTTTCAAAAGATTTCGCACCGTTCTAAGAATTTTACAGTGACACCCTCATTTCTCAGGTGACTTCTGCCAAAACTAAGGGTAGGTACTGATAGTAGTGGTATTCCTAACCCTTCAAAGACCAGAAAGATTTATCGGTGTGGGATTCAGACCTAGAACCTATACATTCCGTATTGTAATAGAGTACTCGTATACGTTATAAAAACGATAAGAGCCGGGTCGGTATACAACATAGCGTGTTTATTTATAGGAGGTGCAGACCCCCCTACAACACGTCCTTATGGCAGTTCCAGTAGAGTGAGCGAGCACGAATCCCGCGCAGCTAAAACGTTACATCCGCTCCTTGCAATCGCCGTTCACTGCACCCGGCCCCCGGCTTCAACAGCACATTACACTGCCCACTCACAACAGCCCTGTCACTTAAAACTTGAGGTACTGCGGTTAACGGACTAATGAGTTGACCGCCATTTTGTGGGATCCCCTCGTTTATTTGAGGGAAGGGTCTGATCGAGGGCTTAACCACTCTTAGGGAATCATTGGAAATCTTTATGAAATCTCAGGGAATCTTGGAATTTTTTGGAGTGGTTACCCCTTCGGGGTTCACCTTTCTATGAATATCGTTGGGAATCTTTGGAAATCTGTATGGAATCTCAAGGAATCTCTGGAGTGGTTACCCCCTCAGGTCTGATGTTCACCGCAAAGGTTTTTACATGGAGCCCAGAGGAGTCTTGAT
Source organism: Mesopsocus fuscifrons (assembly GCA_950004255.1). Lineage (NCBI taxonomy): Eukaryota > Metazoa > Arthropoda > Insecta > Psocodea > Mesopsocidae > Mesopsocus > Mesopsocus fuscifrons. The sequence goes on from OX465380.1 coordinate 7,609,663, forward strand.
TCTCAAATAATGAACAAGTAATCATACAACTGAGATAAGAAAATGCGACAGATGCGGAAAGTCCAAAGTATTTTTCCACAAGAAATATCCTCAGTACTCGCAGCTCCCGAGGATATGTTTCCACTAGGGGCTGACTAACGCCTTAACATTTATAGCAGAGATTCTAGAGAAAAACTTTAAAAACGCCGAGGCGACCTTCCTAGCTGTCCCTAAGGAGAAAGGGCTCCCGAGTCACAAGTATGGTTACTCAGTGGTATAACTTACATAAGGTTCAAGAAAATATAAAGCAAACGCAAAGGCAGTAAAGTCACGCGTTGCATTTTACCCTAATGAGACAGGGAGCCTCGCATAAATTTCTTCGCCTAATACCAAACACCATTACGTAGCGTCGCTGTATTCTCAGCTGAAGGAGGCAGACGAGAGAATTTCCAAAAGATAATGCTCAACACGACAAAGGTCGAGGGCTAACGACCTAGCTGCCCCGGCCATTTACCCCACCGCGTGCATTATAATATCTCTAATATCCCTCCTATGGTGCTCAGGAGGGGGAGAGTTTTTTAAAGCCAAAAAGTGGGGCGTCTTATTTTACTCGACTCGGCTCGACTAGATACGTGGTCTGAACGGAATAAATCTGTAATTATTTCAAAATTAAAGATGCAGTCGCTATAAGAAAGGTTATGAACCCACTTATCGATAGGTATCCTACTGCGCAATAGGCTTGTGTCTGTGTGACTCCCCTAGTCTTCGAACTATGAGCCTACTTCCGGTCAGACCCTAGATTACGAGAGCGTTCCGAACTAAAAACACTAGTGTTACTTGCCCCTTATACACAGCTTACGCTAGTTTTAGTAATACAAAACACTCTCACAGTGTCTGACATCTGGTGGTAGTGGTATACCTACTTTTAACGAGGGGGATCATAGACCCGGAACGGCTATGAGCCTTCTAAACGAAAATAGTCGCAAATATCAACCTAAACCTCGCAGCCAGTTTTGATGAACAATAGAAATACTTTCCGACATCGCAAGTTTGTAAAAATTTTAATTTCAATCATATACTTAGTGGGAAAAGCAAGGTGCGGAATAAAAACAGGGCGATCATAATTTGATGGAACCAACCGACATGAGTCATCGCAGGCTACACGTGGGCCTCTAGAAATTAACAAAAACTGACAGTCCTGCATTGTAATTCTTTCAAAGGGGACTTATTTCGATGTAGCACCCAGAGGGGCCATAAAACTCATGGAGTTTCGAAATCAGAACAACCCAAGTGCCATAACAGACAATGAGGAGCCAGTATGCAGCTGTGTGACGTTTCCCCTAGGGCTTTTTGTGAACCGATGACGTCACAAGTTCATAAGCCTTGAGCGTGTATATAAATAGTAGCTAGTACTTAGCTTACGACTTTGCACGTGCGCCTGGCTCCTACACGTGGCAGTTCTATGCCCTCTCCACATGCAGTCGTGCTTGGTTCATTTGCAACGGACTAAACTCCCCTTGATCGGAACTAGACTAACCCCCTACCCCGAAACTGGACTCAAGAAGAGGAAGGAAGGCCTGAATCGATCCGTTCGTTCACCCCTTTACATCTGAATATAATGGTCCGCCCTTTCGACTCTTTGCGCCAAGTCACTCGTAATAAAGGGTTCTACTGTTTTAAACCGAAACGGCAATCATCGTAGTAGGACGTGGATAAGGCCTATTAAAATACGTAGCATACTACTATCGACTAGTAATATATAAAAAGATATAGAATCAATCGTTCTTTATCAGTTACCTATCACCGTCCAAACTGGACTTGCATTGAGAAAACTCTACTCCACACGCAGGCCTCATTTGCCAAGAGGACCAAGAGGACAAAAATTGGCAACATGGCAACACATGGCAACACATCTAATCTATCAAATAATCTAATTAATGCCATATCAACTGTTATAAAATTATCTTATTGAGAACTGGAAAATTCCAAAATTTCTCAGCTGATCAGAGGCAGATGACGCATTATCTTACATGTACACTTGACTGCCATGTCTGGGTACAGTATTACAGCAGACGGAGTCTTAGCGTTTTTAATGCGACAGGACCGGGAATCAATGCAAAGGTCAAGGCTGAAGTGGGGACTAGAAGGGTTGAGGGGGCTGAGGGGGGCAGGGGGGCTGGGGGTGGCGCCAAAGAGACCTCATCTCATCATTTCCCGACCAAACATTTCTCACAAATAAAACCGGATTAACAACGTAATCACATTTTTTTTCAACTCTGTGGATAAGTAAATATTTGGGTACAGTTCTTGCCTGGGAAAAAAAATATTTCCCGACTACCGCATTATACCTACTAGTGGGAAGATAAAGCAATGAACGCTGTTTTATATTTTCCATATTACCAGTATGAGTTGCTGTGTAGAACAGTCTCTCCATGTTGATGGGTAAGGACGCATTGAAGATCAAACAACCGATTCTGTTGCTGACTTAGGTTGGCGCGTCCTGGGAAAAATGTGCTTTAATCGAACGAAAATAGCAGGAGCTGGTCCAATATGTACCAGAATGCAGCTATAAGACCTAAAACCTCGATACATGCAAAATATACACCAAAGATTATGGTATTTTTGCAATCTAGAGGCTTTATTGTTGAATCGGTTAAAATATAGGTCTCCAGGCAAATACGCGAAATCCGCCTATGACCATCAGTGACAAAACATTTCCTACTGTCTTTAGATTCGATCATTACGAACTTTGACAAGGCAACGAAAGTCGTTTAGGGGATGGACTTGGGACTTGGTTGATGAGCGCGTTGGCGAATCGATTGCGTAGAGCCCGTACACTGTAGAGTATAGAGCGTTCATTCATCCCATGCTCCGTTCGGTGGTTCGGCCCTCCCGCTCCTATCCAGCCTTGGCAATTCCTACAGCCCGCAGCTGCCTCTGTCGCTCTGTACTGCCGTCTCCGTTAGAATACGGGCCCCGCCACCACCTCCATACCAAATGCTCATTCTAGGGTCGGATTAAAGCTCTGGCTTTTGTCGAAAAGAATTAATGTTTATTTCCTAAAGGTATGCTGTAGTAGAACTCACTGCTTACTCACCCCCCGGCTGGTGACTTTAGGTGGGTTAAAAGGATACATTTCCTGGAAAAAGTCGAGGTGCGGCGGTTGGAGGATGTCGAGGGCGGAGAGGACGTTCTCGTGCTTAAAGAAGCAAAGCATCTTCAGCTCCCGAAGAACTCTTTTGGAGGAAACCAAAGATTGGAACACATTCGGCAGCTTCTTGAGGGCCACTCGCCGGCCATCCCGGGGATCCGTAACTGCCCTGTAAAAACAAAAAAAAATGTATAAATACATTTTTTCAGGTGATGAGAGAGACAACACAGCTGAGCACTTCCACGAGAAAAGCTCGAAACTGAAGGACTCAAGTCGGTACCTCCGCACCCATTACGCTGTTCTCAAGCTGCATGGGAGAGAGGATATACAGTTGTTCCATAAAACAGTAGATACAATACGTGCGGTCGCTGTACGTACAGTTGGTTGAACATACGTGTATTTACTCCCAACCCGCAGCAGAGAAAAAGGAATGAGGGGGAAATAAACCCCTTCCACGTAAGTAATAAATAGTTTAACCTGGATTTTAACCCTTTATAGTCCGCAAGTCCGCAACCGAAGGATTTCAACTGGTCGTTCAGCACTCGCAATCAAGTGCAATAAAATACCAGCCCCGAGGGGTTAACCACTCGTTGGGAATCTCATTGGGAATCATTGGAAATCTTTATGAAATCTCAGGGAATTTTCGAATTTTTTTTGGAGTGGTTACCCCTTTGGGGTTCATCTTTCTATGAATATCGTTGGGAATCTTTGGAAATCTTTATGGAATCTCAGTATAATCTCAAGGAATCTCTGGGGTGGTTACCCCCTCGACCAGCCCTTATCTCCTAATCGGAACCGAGTAACAACCCTGTTAAGTCCGCGGTGGCGCCGACACTATCTTTACTGCTTGACGCAATATTCCACATAGAGGCTACTTCAATTTTAAGGACCGATTTCATGAACAAGAGACAAAATCGAGGGGGCAACCAAACCACTCCAGAGATTCCCTGAAATTCCATAAATATTTCCAAAGATTCCCAACGATATTCATAGAAAGATGAACCCCGAAGGAGGGTAACCAACCACTCCAAAAAAATTCCAAGATTCCCTGAGATTTCATACAGATTTCCAATGATTCCCATGCAACGAGTTTCCTGGAGTGGTTAACCCCTCGGACAAAATTGATCAGCATTGGCACATGCGATCGATTGCTGAGACAGCTCTGAACCCTCTTTATGAATGTACAGGGTAAGACAGTATACAATGATTACATCTTCATAGGCACAAATTTTCAATCCTATCATAACTTATTTAGCTGGCCTTTTCACCATCCACAGCTCGGTCGGAGGTCAGACTTAAACCTAAATAGCTTAGGTTACGGTCTTACAGACAGACGTGCCATACTCTGATAGGCGCGGAAGAAATGATAAATGATTATAATACTAATGATAACTGATCGCTGATGAGCCACGTCCTCAGTAGCGTGACTAAGAATTAGTAATAACAGTTCCTATACTCCAACATGGATCGGGGTATCTGGGCCAAGGTCAGCTGTCAAGCCACAAGGACGATTCCGTACTTAAAATGGTCATCCAACACATTGTACAAGATACCTAAACTACAGAATAGATTAACAATAATCAGTGTCACATACTATAGCCGTACCTCATTTACTTAGGCTGAATTTCACCACTTTCCGATAGTGTCTTTAAACGAGAGGATTTAACGAACGGATTTACGTTATCGTATGTTTAGCTTACGACAAGTGCGATCGCAGAGAAACAAGTGCAAGCGCAAGGCATTTGTCGCAAGCTAAACATACGATAACTTAAATCCGTTCGTTAAATCCTCTCGTTAAAAGACACTATCGGAAAGTGGTGAAATTCAGTGTTAGAAAATAAATGAACTGTAGTAAATGCCAAAATAAATGCCGAAATTAAGTAAAATGTCTGTTTGTATGATTGCTAAGAATATGTCAAAGCCGAGGGGGTAACCACTTCAGAGATTCCTTGAGATTCCATAAAGATTTCCAAAGATTCCCAACGATGTTCATAGACAGATGAACCCCGAAGGGGTAACCACTCCGAAAAATTCCAAGACTCCATAAAGATTTCCAATGAGTCCCAACGAGATTCCTGGAGTGGTTAACCCCTCGGTCAAAGCATTATCATTAGAACGCAAAAATATGTCGTAAGCACAGTCAAGGAGTAACAGATGTGAATACTTTGTGTAGTCGTAACAACTTTGAATTTTTTGGGAAACAAGAAAATCAAGGTATTTAGGGAGTGGTAGAGTACAGCACAATTTCTTCTGTGCCTCAATAATATCAGCTATTTTTTCAAAAATAATTCCCGAGTTTTCGTTCACTGTCACACCCCTGGGTTTGACAGAGCTACAAGGTACACTGAAAGGGCAGGAAACAAAAGACCCCCAGTGCGTTCCTTCCATCACTACGAATGGATAAAAAGTTGTGAGAACTAACGAACCCGTTACTTTCTTATTATGTATACAGCAGCTTGAGGACAAAAACCTTTGAAATTTGAGTCGTATACCTCGCATGTACCGTTAAATAAAGGCCCCCGACATCTGACTAAGACGAAGCTTCAAACGTACGTCTCATTCTCTACATCGGATAATCCTTCTTGACCAAGGTTGATTTTGAGACACACGCCAGTCGAAGCTAAGTTCAACATACGAGTATACTGGAAATACCAATTGTGGTGATCGAAAATATATTTTTTATAGTTCAGAAGGATTTCTCCTTTGTCTGAATGTTTGGCGAACAGCTGAATGTTTGCCGTGCCATCATCACATCATGTCCCCATGTTTCTTCATGACGTTCTCTAAACAGATGTTAAGGTATTTCACCTTGGTTTCAAACTCGACTAATAGGAATGCAGTACAGATTCTGCATACACATTTGCCATAAAAAGCGGAATAGATTTCCAGTCATAGCAGTAATTATTAGTTGTTACCAGCATGCAAAAGATGTGGCCAAAGTTTCGTAGACATGAACGATGGCTCGAACAATGGCTCGAAAAAGTTCTGCACTGCCATCCTGCAAGTGAAAGACCAACAGAATCTTGGCAAATTCTTCTTCAAGATAATCCGAAGCCGAATCGGCATAAATTGAGATTTGCCAATGGATGCAGTGAATAGCCCAGGCATCATGGCTTCAACATAGGGTCCTTGCATTTACACATGCCTGTGCGTAGGATCGACGACAAATCTCACAAATCATCGGGCAGGGTGAACAAGTCTTCAAGCCATAAGAAGAAGGAAAGAAGGTAGGTACTGCTATACCTAAGGTCATCATCAAAGACTTCGTCAGGTTCTCACAACACAGGTAGAGCAACCCCTAATAAAAACAGGTACCAACATAACAACAATAATAATAGTGCGCAAGCCTATCGCGCCAGGACTGACAATGAGAAAAATAGTCCATCCATGCGATCAGGCGCATTTTCAATTTCATTTTATAGGTCCAGTTTCTCAAGTACGCAGAAAACATGCGAGCCAAGCGCAAGAAATTGTCAAACATCTAGTGACTAATCCGTCGCATAAGCCACTCAAATAAAAACGCTAAAACTGTGGAGGACGCTTAAATACTATGCCCTCCAATCAACCAAGCTATTCTGTTTTCAGCAAAACCCGAGGGGGTAACCACTCGTTGGGAATCTCGTTGGGAATCATTGGAAATCTTTATGAAATCTCAGGGAATCTTGGAATTTTTTGTGGAGTGGTTACCCCTTCGGGGTTCATCTTTCTATGAATATCGTTGGGAATCTTTGGAAATCTTTATGGAATCTCAAGGAATCTCTGGAGTGGTTACCCCCTCGGCAAAACCTTTCCGCGAGATGTTTTACAAAGTGTTTTCCTTCAGTACAATCTCTACCTCGTATGATACTCGATATGGGATAAAACAGAGCAGCTACGTCACTTAAGCAGTAGGAAAACAAAGAAGGTGATTCCTAGCTCGGCTTGCAGGCGAGCCGCCTCAGGAATATCTCTGTTATCAAATGAACAAAGGAATAAAAGCAGGGCAGCGGTTCCGCTTAGGATGTCTCTTCAAGTCGCCAAAGACTCAGAAGTTACGACTGTAGTGGTTATGTTACTGGTACGCTTATGCCCACTGGAGACATTAATGACGGCCCAGTCCCTGCGTCTACGATGCGACCTCTGAGGGTTCTATCGAAACGTTTCTCAGGCGGCTAGAATCCGAGCAGGGTTCCATCTTAGTTTGTGATTCGTGCCCAACTCGTGTCTTGGAAAACGGGTGAAGTTCTCTTGTCTTCCTGAATGTCCCACCAGAGGCTATCCCAAAGCTTATTTTTCTGTACTAATATACGGGTAGTCAACAGGTAATTTGATTTGTATACTTCGGTGGTGCCGTGGGTTCGGTAGGTACCCTCAGGCACAGCGTACGATAGGTGTCGGTGGCCGGTACGCAGCTGCCGGGACAGGTGCCCACGTGCGTTCCCCCTCAGCCACGGGCCAGTGCCCAAACCGGCCTAAACGCTGGACCGCCCCATACCGGGCGCAGCTTCGGCAGTCTGAACCAGGTATGCAAGGAAGTCAGCTCACTCGGTGGGTTCAGTCAGGGCTCAAATTCTAGATAGCTGACAACTGTCCACTAAATTATTACAACATACAGGCACGTGTTCAACCTCTTGGCTTCAACGACAGAGGTCCAGTGTTCGATTCCTAAAACCAGCAATTTTTGTTTAAAAACAAAGTACATTACGCTTCAACGGTCAACCAAACATTGAGATGGCCCAAGTCGAAATATCTGTGCCGCTGACCGATAAATTAAACATCGAAGAAGAGGTCTCCGTGCACCTGGTACCTGGAAAGTTGCAGGTGTAGTTTAAATTTTCAGCTGCCCAGCCACCGGGCTAGTCCTGTTATATTCTGGACATCCACAGCTAAGGTACTGGTCATAGACCTCATTCGGGAGAGTACCCAGCCATCAAAGCGGTGATGAAAATCTACAGCTCGGAAAAAGCCTTTTTTAACTAAAAGTAGCATTAACTCAGTAAGGTTGTTGTGTTTGTTCTAGATTTACAACAACTTAACACCGGCAAAAGCTGGCTTGTACTATAGAAGTTCCCTTCCCAACCTCGCAAGAACCAAATTGGTCAGGGTGACGTTCATTGTAGAAAAGACCACTGCACTGACTGGAATCAGTTACACTACCTCTGGCGTTATCTTTATCGTAACAAAACAGATGTATTGACTCAACGAATATTAGTCGTGTACTTTATAGTAGATAAGCCTTCTTTTATCTTGCAACGTTCAACACCATTTTTGTTCTTCCCTACCCGGAAAAGGTTCCAGACCTCACGGGTGTAGGATGTTGATAGGAAGTGACAACGACCCCGGGGGATTAGGTATAATCTCTACTTGAGATAAGATTCCAGTGCCTTTGAAAAACGACCAGCACAGAAACTTCATTTTCACATCAGCCTCCTCAAATCAAAGGAGCAAGTAAGTAGAACCGAGGCAGCGAATGAAAAACATTCAGAATTCAGTTTCAAAATGTTACAAGTTTCATCAATTGCTGATAAAGTGATAAGATAGGGAGTAGGTACATAAACATGCCTTGTTTTGTGAAACATCACTATACATGTCCGTTGTAATCTATTGTATATACTGCAATTTCTCCTTAGGGTGGTTGGAAAGTCAACGAGCTACTAAAACTATACTCTTCAGTCTTTTCCATTCCTTCCATTACTAAGACAAAAATTGCAAACTTACATGGTGAAATCGGTTTATTCTCCAGAGTTCAGGTTTGAGGTTTTTTTTTAAATTTGTACCTATTATTCTGGCCAGTATAATCATACTGTACTGTATTTTCAAACCCTAAGGACAACTCAACAATAAACAAATCTCACAATGCGAATTTTCAAATTTATGGGTAGTGGTGTGGTACTATCTACCTGACTTTTTAGCCCCGACGCACGGGACGTTCTGTGCGTGATTTCGCGATTCCATACAGGGCGGTGGTTAGTGAAGGTAAATGAGCACTGAGCGACCACTCCCGCCCTTCAGCTGGTGGCTCGACTGGTTTTTTGCACGGCACCAGCCACCAGGTGCTTCACGGAGGCGGCTGGTCAATACGAAGACGACGAAGCAGCTGGGAAGACGTAGAGCACCTGCTCCCCATAGGCTGCCATGGTATGCGGGTAGGGGGCGGCACGTACGGTCCCCCATTTAAAACTAACTGTCAAAGGGGAACCTCAGACATAATATATTTTTTAATATCAAATAACAGAGAAATTTGCAATAGTAATAAAATTAAGAAGTTGCAAAATATCCATTCAAGGCCAAAGCAGTTTTTTTGGACCAAATTCACCAGTAGTGGAATTTTTTTGTGAACTAAGTTATTTTCGACAACTGTCCAGATGAATTCATATGAAGAGGTAAAATGACTGGACTTTGCAGGACCAAATTTGGATAAAAGTCAGCCGACTCATCACCGCAGAATCTTTGGAGGTACCCAAGTCTCCGAGGGGGTAACCACACCAGAGATTCCCTGCATGAGATTCCATAAAGATTTCCAATGATTCCCAAAGAGTGGTTAACCCCTTCCACGCTTCACTGCACTGCGTATTTCCTATATATGTATGTCACACAGCACCGTATACCCTTGCTTGAGAGTAACAATGACGTACCTACTTTCTCGCCTTTCAGGCGGGGTACCCAACCTGCAATAACTGCTATAGGACAATGAGTCTAAATTTTCGTGAAAAAGTAGCCTTTTCTAAAGTCTACCATTCCCCCAGAAAGGAACTGTTGCCAAGACTACCAAGAGGTTCTGGGGTAAGTATATACTTCAAATTGGAGACTCCCCTACTATCGTGGAAATGTAGGATGCTACACGCTATGCTCCTCCACGCAGGCTTCCATGGAATGCGGGTCAAGAGACACTACGCTAATTCTACCGAGGTCGTAAGTCGTGACGTTGTTATGTCACATGCTGTACAGAAAATCACTCCTCAATATATCTACCCTTCAATCAGTAACTACTGGAACATGTTAACAAAAGTCCAGCGGTCCAGTGTCTTGTTGATGGTTGGGAACAGCTAAGGAGACGTCTTGACTTTTTTGGTTTCGGGCTTAAAATTTTGTACCGACCAATGGTTAATAAAAATAAGAACTTTAACGTGAGATTAGGCGAGAACGGATAACGGGAGGATGGTAAGAGTCCTTACCAAGTAGGTATATATGGTAAACTCAGATGATTCATAATCACTCAATTGGTTCGGTTGAGGTTGAGAGACGGCCGACCAAGTTCGTCGCCGTTAGTCAGGACTATTGGATTCGGTACCTTGCGGACCTGGTACTAGGTAGTAAACTTTGACTGTTTCTGTTAAAAAACTGTAAGGGGGGCAAGTAATGGTGAGTCAGGCCGCGGGAGTGCGTATAATTTTAACATTTGGGCTATTTTGGTCCTCGGGACCGCTGCATCCGCGTGTTGGGCCACGTGCGAAGCCAAAGTTACATACCCAAGCCGCGTGCATGCTCAATCTGCGCTACCTACACAACGTGTTAGATAAGACTCCCACATATATATAATCAATATCCAACTAAACTGTGCAGTCAAAACCACTCAAATCATCCGTCGATACTACCGACACTATCACCAAACCAGTCATGTTTCATTCCAAATCTCCTAAGGAAAAATCGACAGTTGAACGCCAACATTTCAACTGAGGAATGTTCGATTGGCCTGACCGTTTAGTTGATATTATTCAATACATTGTAACTTATTTTTTAACGCGCGACGTTCAGAGAACATATATGCGCCGATGAGTTGGTTTGTTGGATATTTTTGGCCGAAGCCGAAGATGAAGTGGCCCAAGCCGAATATGAGTGGGCCGAAGCCAGTTTAGTAGTGGGCCGAAGCCAATACATCCATGTCGGAAGCGGAAAATTTTTCCGTTCCGCCGGGATTCGAACCCGGACCTCTCAGGACACAAAGCGGACCCCTCTACTACATTGTACTACTCTACATTGCAACTATCTTTACCAATTTTAACAAACGCAACGATTCGACAGCTTACAAGCCCTCTCACTTGACCCAAGTCATTTGTCACTGAGTCGCAGCCCAAATATTTTGGCCAAATTCTAAGAAGCTTACATGGAGTCCCAAGGAAGGAAGTGGTCTAAAAGGACATTTGAAAGGAACGCTCCACCGTCTATTAGGGCAGCCCACGCTAAGTCTTTTTATTGGCCCATTCTGTGTAACTAAACGTACTTCCCTTTTCTTATGTCACGAGCAAGAAATTAAAGGTGAAATTAGGTCAAAGCTTTCGTGTCAGTCCAGAATGAAAAGCCACAAGAAATGGAGCAAAGAAAATGTAGATGCTTTCTGTCGTGGTATGGTCCTCACATGCAGTTCACCCATCATATTGAATCCCAAATGTGAAGCGGGCATCACGAAAACACTATGGTAATTGTATATGACTCATGATTAGGGTTCGGAATTATATTCCCTTAAAACCCTTAGAATATTCTCTTTCAAGCCCTTAAATATTCTCAATATATTCCCAAAAATTATCTTAAATATTCCCTAAAATATTCTCCTAAAAATCGGAATTTGTTAGTTTCTTAAGAAAAAAAAAACGGACTTGGCTTTTTAAAACTTATTATATTGTACAACAATGAAATTTTCGATGTTTTTCGTGGTGAAGCGTAATCTCTTGTTGACAAGGGGTGGTTGAGGCGAGTTCTATTTTTAAAAGTAACTGGACCTACCTGGTACGGCCAGCGTGCCTACCTACCCCAGGCGGAGTTCATTGGCCGCACTTAAACCTTACATCCATGCCATGTCAGAGTGACAATGGCCTAATCTCATGTTAATTTCGCTACACTGACCTCTGACATTGCTTTTCACTTATCAATTTTTGTTTTTCTTGCACTCAGTTTGTTCAATAACACCTAAATATTCCCAAAAACTACAAAAAGTCTTAAATATGCAAAAATATTCCCTTTCCCTCGAAATATATATTTATATTCCCTATAAAACTTGGTGGGTGGGGTCCATAGTTGCTGAAACACGTAAATACTAAAATTTGAAGTGTTCGAAGCTAAGGAAAAAAAAAGCATTATATATCTTTTCCTAACCCTACTCATGATTAAAATAATGACTTATTTCTGAAGGAACTGTAGGATACGTATTTTCTCCGAAATATAATTTCTTTTTAAAGTCATATCATTTTTCGACACTCTGAAAATTGTTATAAATCGTTGGAAACCCCATAACAATGTCAAAATAATTTTTTTTAAACGGACAATAGGTGAGGCATCAAAACTGTACTTTGAAACCTGTCATTTAGTTACAACAGATAACAATACGGAGCTTCTGACAGACAATGAAGAGGTTTAACAACATGACCACTACAACACGGCATTCCATGCAACAACCTTGCGATGTCTGTTATAGCTAAACAGCAATGCTTCGGGCAAGGACTATTCTTTAGACAGAAGCTAACGGAAGTATATACTTTCCTGACTGTTTTCTGAGGGAAATCATAAAGAATAAGGGATGCCATTTATATAAATTCTTATAAAGTGATCTTGAGATCTTCGTACGCCCACTATGAACCATCCTACGTATAGTGAATTTGCTTTTACAGAAACCTCTGTTTGGACTCCTGGATTTTTCCTTAGGTACCTATGAGGAAGATTTACTTGAAATTGCCCTTCGGACAAGGAGATACGATACACTTCATACAATAGTGCATGGAGCAGCCCTGTCAGCAGGACGAGGGTTTTTACAGCCAGAGAATTAGAAAAGTCAGGACACGTAGACGATCGTTCCAAAAAAACACAGGGTTTCCCAAATTCAGCATTCATCTACCCAAAGATATCAGCTATACAAATAAAAACATCGTGTTCTCTAAACTGGGGTCATGGGGTGGAAGAGTAGGAAGCCTCGCCATCTTCCCTCAACAGTTGTAACCATCCCTGCTATACCTGCCGGTTCTGACATATCAACGGACTTCTAAGCCCTGAAAGCCTCGCTCAGTGAGACTGACAGTTGGACAAAGCGCAGGGTACAAAAGGCACCTGGCAGGTACAAGCCGTACAAGCTATACAAGCGCAGGAGCAGGTAGGCCTGCCCCAAATGCAGTTATTGTTAGTGCGACTGCTTGCTCCGTACTAAAAATGCAGCTGCAGGGTCGGCAGTTGTTAATAATTGCCCAAAAACAGGACTAATAGATGAAATTAGGCACTAGGTAGGAAGCTATGGCTAGACAAAACTGTTGAGTCTTTCCTACAAAGTGAAAAAATAATTCTACTATTGTTATACTCTACGCGCATCTTGTATGATAGTAAATTCCGAGGTAAATTCAGACTTATCGACGGGTGGATAGGCTACAGATATGTGAATTGTCGTTGTTAAGCTCTTTTAGATCATTGTGACCCTACTTCTCAAGTCTACTTCTGGTTCTGAACAAAAAATAATTTTGGGAACCCTGTTTTTTTTTTTTTTTTTTTTTTTGAAAACAATGTGTGAAGTTATTGTCATCCAATATCCGCGTGGAGTATAGTGTAAATGCATTATGGATGGCAGAGATGGCAGTAGCTGTTGCTCAGCCTTTCAGTAAGCCATGACTAAGCCTATAACTATACTAGAACGGTATAGGACGGGAAGACGCATTAAAGGCGTTCCGCGGAGTTAGCATTCGGGGCGGCAGTGAAAGTGTCCACGCCGACGCCAACGGCGCCACTGCTCCCGTACACCCAGCGGCGGAATCACAACTACCACAACTGAGGGAAACACGTAGGGGAGATGAGGAATAGCCTCGATAGCTGAGTGGACTAAATGGTCGACTTTTGAGGAGCAGTGAGAGCCGGGTCACACCGGTTCGATCCCGATCCTACCAAAAAGTTTTTCTGCTCGGCATTCACCTCTGATATGTTCAGCATGTCAAGTGGAATGTATATCGAGGCTGTGTTGGTTCGGAACCCACCTAAAACTGTAGGTCCCCATCGTTTACTCGATGGCTGGGGAGCTGGTATTTGGTAGTGCTGCCAGCTGAGCACAATAGATAGTTCTTGAAACGGTCTAGTTGCTGGGCTTGTCCCCCCCAACCCTCAGCTATTATTATTAGGGGAAATGAGGACAACTTCCCATCAAACCTGGGGGGTTCGACTGAGTACTCGGTAGTAAGTCCAGGCGAAAGCATTGACAACTAATCGTATATAACACAGAGGAGGAAGTGGGGGAGAAGGGGAAACATTTCCCCCTTAAAACGTTCTTTTGACATAACATGCTTTTCATTATTACATCTACCAGTCAGTCATCCTCATCCACAATCCTCACTCTCTTGCAACAATATTTTTTATTGTACCATTGGCAAAGGTCGAAATAACCAGTCACAAAGCAATATTCCGCACATTCTGCAAGAATAGAGCGAACGCTAACAGACAGAACCTATTGGTATCCAGGAAGGTAAAATATGGATTCATCCAAAGTAAATGTTAAACGTTTAAAAAACTGGCGACTGCGGCTAACACAAGATTGTTTCTCCTTCTGTGATGTTACCTCATGGAGAACTGAATCCCCCAACAAAACAGAGTCTGACTTACCAGAGAACGAAACCACAAAAAATTACAATGAGTCTGTCTGATGAGGCTACAGGCTCTAGTAGTCCGTCTACGGCGTCTACGTATTCTGTAGTAAAATCATCGGCGAATCAGACCAGGGGTAATGGGACACGATATGGGCTGGCACAAGGTCCAGGCCCTCAGCAATGCGAGCATCCAAGCTTTCACATTTCTACCACAAGGTGATAAAGTCTGGTAGCTGAAGTTCTTAGACTTGTGATAAGGATCACATGTGGTACGATTATTCTACCTCAAGATCGCAGAGGTCGTAAAAAGTTTACGACATATAGTTATCCTGATGGGTCGGCTGATGTGAACTCTCCAGACCTGCGGGTCACACACAGAATACTAACTATGAAACCTTTGCAGACGTAAGAATCAAATCTCAACCTCCCCCAGAACTACCACAAAGGTCTCCTTTGACAAATAATGCAGACTTAAGAATCAAACGAGGGGGTAACCACTCCAGAGATTCCTTGAGATTCCACTGAGATTCCATAAAGATTTCCAAAGATTCCCAACGATATTCATAGAAAGATGAACCCCGAAGGGGTAACCACTCCAAAAAAAAATCCAAGATTCCCTGAGATTTCATAAAGATTTCCAATGATTCCCAACGAGTGGTTAACCCCTCAGAATCAAATCTCAACCTCACCCAGAACCGCCACAAAGGTCTCCTTTGACAAATAACTTAGGTTGCGACCCACCATATTCGGTTAAGAGAAAATCGTCGATTTTCTACCTTGTTAAATTCCAAAGAAAACGGTGGGACGCAGCCTTAGATATTCAAGATGCTTTAACCGGGCGTCAAGGTTCGCAAATCTATAGGTCTGTACCTATAGGGAGCCGTATAAAATCACTTTCAGTTCGAAAGCAACTTCTCAACACTTACTACAAAGTATTTTGAAGGTGTTTTACTGCCTTCAATGGCAACAATAGGGGTTGAACGGCTAAGAAGAGAACTCGTTTAACAACTGGTTAAGTAGGTCCTAAGACCCCAGCAAACTTCACCAACTCGCGGAAAACATGAACAACAAAGCCACAACTTTGTCAAACTCAATATTGAGGAAGTAATCCAACCCGAGCCCGGAATCCTTGCTAGTAGAGTAACAGGAGGTCAAGGGTATGAAAATGCAGAAGGACGGGTGCGGATGATTAGGTACATAGTGATCTTTCTGCAGTCTAATAGTAAGCATGTTGTATACCTAGCGCCCCCGGCACTTTGAATAAGTACGTTATACATATAGGGAAACCTGTAAAAATACACTGTATGTACATTACTTAGTGCATTCATAATTTCAAGATATTTACTGTGCCCATCACCTGGCGACGCTACTTCATACAGTTAGGTGGGTTCTGAACCACCACATGAATAATATTTCAGATATTTACGTTCAGTAAGCACTCCTCTAACAAATCATGCTTGAGTGTAGACTCCTGGGCTGTCGAGACTGTTTACAACAACATAACATCCGTCCTAAATTCCCCCGAAATTGTAAAATTTTACAGGTTGCTCGAATAGATAAGTGGGTACAGTAAATCTAGCATATGAAACTAGATTACATAGACAATGCTTCCATTGTTGTTCTAGTAGTTACTTCAGCTCCCAACAGACCTACCAGGCTCACAGTGACGATAGAGCAATTTTTATAAAAACCTATACCTAACCCAAAAAGTCACCAAATTAAAACGGAACACTATACTGCGGCCACTTTTAGATGACCCCTCTATTTTTCCCATTCAGGGAAAAAATTAAAAATATTTCGCAATTTAACACTACAGCTCACATGGGAGATGCGGTCGTACAAAAGGACGTGGGAGCAGAATTTTGTAAAAGCTTTTTGACTCAGGGGACCTTCAGGGTCATGTGGAGCCCAACCTCAAACTCGAAATTTTGTACGATGACATTATATACTTTCTCAACCCATGTATTACAAACAGAATGTAAAATTTACAGTTGACAGGAAACATCACCATCGCCTACGACTTCAGAGGGTTACCAATGCAATTAGGTATGTGTCGCCGTAATACTTTCTAAGACGGAAGTGCTAAAGATAAGCAGTCCATTTGCCACAAAAGCAGGCCGCTCCGACCAAAACCCTGAGCAGAAGCAAATCCCAGGCGAGCAATTTAATATCCAGCAAAAAAGGGGGATTCAGGCAATCAAGGAATCCAATAACAGTATTGCACGCTAGATTGCTGTAAGCACTGTATTTATATGGAAATTGCAACACCATATTGTCGCCACAACATTATTGTCGCAACCGCCGTAACAGAAAAAATAGGTTGGCGTCCTGAAATTGAAAATTGTTTATGTTTATTGAAATTGAAAAGTAAACAAGTGAGTGCTTTCAAGGTTTTCCATTTTCCTTTTGCCTTTTTTGGCTGGTTTTCGAAATGAGTTAGGATGTGCTGTTGTGTTTCAAAAGTAGTTCATTGCGAAGTGTATTTATTTAGAACTAAGCAGGGCAATGCCTTGTTGAAGTCGTGCCAGTGTTTGTGTTTACAAGCAAGAAACAAGAATATAGAAGGCGGTTGAGGTCGACGTTGCGTCGACTTTGTGAAACTGCGCCATTATTGAAGGCGGTGAATATGGTGTCGATAGTACCTGTTAATCTAGCTCCATAGATTGCTGATGATACGGCAACAGATTTATGGACTAGTAATAATTCTAGGTATTGTAGGTTGCTCAGCGTATAGTGTGAATCCAAACCGCTCAAAACAATTAGAAAATTTGAGAAAATGGGGTTACCGAAACGCAGTTTATAGTATCTCTCTTACGTCTGTTGACTTTTGACAGTTGACAATACAAATCTACCAATTTGTAATTCCATATTGTACACATCTATGTGTCTAAGGTTGAAGGTTAAATCCCTACTACTTAACACGGTAATATCCAAATCTGACCTTGGATTAACCTAAAACTTATAAAGTGGGAAGTAGGAACAGGCCAAAGATTGACTACAGTCTCCTCTTTTTAATTACACACTACAAGGTCACCAAATCAAAACAAACCTGATCTTAAACCTCTTTACAGTTCAATATTTAAAAAACATAAACGATGTTGTATCTTTGAAGACTATTTATACCGCTGAATGCCTAAGTAGACACCAACAATAAACAGCCTGTATTGCCTAATTATGGTATTAAGTTATTAAAGCGCACTTATTAGAGATATCACGTGGGACGATATCCGAACTACCACCTTTGACCAAAAATCATTGACTAATGCTGTGATGGCGAGGCGGGCCCTCAGTTGTCATCACTGAAATTAGGAGCTCAACATTGTCTAGGAGACAACAACTGCTAAGGGTCACTGGTGAAGACAATCTAAATTCATTATCTTGAAATTCTACAGGTTGTTTGAATACTAAGTAGACTCACGACGGCGGCCCCAGACAAGCTCCTGAAATGTAAATATTCGGTCAACTTGACCTGACGTCACGGGGAGACCCATATCTACGAATTCAACCGAGTCTGCAAATAACAGACACAGGGCTAAATTAGTTTCGAGTCAGCTGGCGCCACTCTCAACCACTTCCTGCTGCAATTTTACGATGCGGGCCCATGAATCACAAGAAGCAACAGCGCGGATACTTAGTGAGAAGGTCATCTGCTCAGCAATAGGGAAGCCCTGAGCGCAAAACCAAAGCTGCTGGACAGTGGCCAAGCTAAAAACCTCGGCAAAACTGCTGACGTGTATCTGTGGGCGCATTTCACTCTAGTAAGGAGGAAAAAATAATAAAAATGAAGGTGCACTGAATATTTTCCTGTATTATTCAGTGCGGAAGATAGAACAGAGATCAAAGAAAAATATAAATGATGAGTAACTGGGCAAAACAGTAAGCTTCGTCGATCTTCAGTTTAACTGCCAGTTACGATTGAAGTAGATAAGGTGTGTCCTCCCCATGCACCATGCAAGTTTTAGTAAGTATCTCGAATCTCAATTAACTTGAAAGCTTGTATGGATAACTTGTACGGCGACGACGACGTTCATTTAAGAGGTAAATTCCCTATAAGCTTTTATCTTTTAAAATCCATAAACTTAATTTAGCAACTCCAGGTGTATTCTCTTTCTCTAACGCCAGGAAAGCACACTCAAATATCACATATACAAACACATTGTTTGAATGTGCTTTTCTGGCCATTTATAGATCTGACGACTAATAATGACGAGCAGTTCCGTTGTCAATGGCACAAGGCATTGAAATCTACACCTGATACGGTGAAACTCTTGACTGTAGTATAAGGTATATTGTTTTGTTCCAGCAGCATGCATGGACACTGTTGTAAGGAAGTAAAGGTGGGACAATGATAATACACACAGGTACAGCACGCTACACGGACCACGATAAGACCAAAGCCAAGGAAGTAGGTCGCGCACTTTAACTTTATACTGCCACGTGCCCATGCCCTGGATAAGTGTCTACGTTTAATTTCGTTCAAGGCGGAAGTAAAGTGGGAAGTACCCCAACACTTTTTCCAGGACGTAACTGATTAAATCCAGGAATTCTAAGCATAGCACCGAGGGGTTAACCACTCGTTGGGAATCTCGTTGGGAATCTTTGGAAATCTTTTAGAAATCACAGGGAATCTTGGATTTTTTTTTTTTTTTTGGAGTGGTAACCCCTTTGGGGTTCATCTTTCTATGAATATCGTTGGGAATCTTTGGAAATCGTTATGGGATCTCAGTGGAATCTCAAGGAATCTCTGGAGTGGTTACCCCCTCGCATAGTACGGGGACTCAAAATGTTACTAAAAGCATGACACCCGTTCACTTCAAGCCAATTTCCACATGAAATAACCATAGAAATGTGAGGCATTTCACAAAATGCAGGGGTGCTGGGAACGGTCCAAAATTAAATCCCTGTAGACAAGAGTATTATGAACAGGATAGTCCCTTCATCACTGCTTTACACAGATATTTCTAAACCCGTACACACAGACCACTTCTCAATCAACCCCAAAACAACAACAAATTTACAAGTGCCAGAAAAAAGGGATAGACCTCATTTCTATCTATAGTCCAAGTCAGGCTGGGAGCATACCGATTATTCATAATTTCTTGAAGATTTTCAGTTGACGCCGATCCGGATTTGGGTTCCATATCCTATCATACGCTAAAAATGCCAATCCGACCCTGAGCAGATATTTCCCTGATCAAGAAAATGTTTTGATCAGCCCTAGATTAGCAAGAAATTATGAGTAATCGGTACGCTCCTAGCCTGACTTGGACTATAGTATTTTTAGTGACTAATCACAATCACCACTGAGGTTCATTTCATTGGAAGCAACATCAACATGCAATATTCTTTGAAACAGTTTTTAGAAAGTTAGCAAAATGCTGCTTTACTCTCAAACAAACAAAAAATCACCCACATCGCTTCATTCATGAAAATGGGGCAATAAAGTTCAAACAATCTGCTAGCGAATGATTTTAAGATATATCGGAAACTCCAGCGAGGCAACAAAGACCGCTTCGTAGTATTATGAACTCGTAGAATTTCTGAAGATGTTCATAATTGAAATTCTCATGCTACTCCCTTTTTCACAATTTCATTCCTGAAGAAGAAGCATTGTTACACAGGAAACTAATTTTTGTTGTAGAGCTGCCCGGGTTTGGGTACCTCTAAATTGCAATTCACTCTTATTTCTTTCAACTGAGGGGATATTTGGGGGCCCGAGGAAGGCCCCAACCTCATTCTGACCTCCGCAGCCACCCTACCCCGAGCAGCTTGCCTCCAGCTGGCTCATTTACTTCCAAATAGACATCCCGCTCCGACCCAACCTGTACAACACTCCCATCTTCTTACGATTTCAGAGAAGATGACCTGGATGTTCCTAAATTGACCGAGGATTTGATGTGTTTCGGTATGCAGAGACAGTTTTTTGGGAGGGAAAGTGCGTACGATGCACCCTCCAGCCCTCCAGCCACGCACCACCCCTCGGAGACTGCCTTGGATCCCAACTCTCTCACGCCGCCACTCCAGGGCCGCATGGAGATACTCCATCCATGGCAACAATAAGCTGTCTCAAGCTGTTGCATTTGCAACTTTAGGCCAGGCTTCAAGCCCTTCAAGGGTCACAATAGAAGCGGCACTACAAGGAAGGGTATTACTTTGTTTCAATCTCTGAAACAGGTTGCAATTTCTCAATTGAGCTATTTGCACAAAAATGTCCAAAATTACTCTTCTGATAAATTCCAGCATGTAAGTTGCAAAAAGTACATAGGTATCAGAAAAAAGTTTCCCACAGTCATTCATAATTTTAACAAACTGTTTTTGTGAATGGTCTTTCATTCATTCATAAAATCACAACTCATATTAGTTCGTCGCGAACGTTTCCCTGGAATGACGGCGCCCATCCTCCTTCTCCATGAAAGGGCGCAGGACAATTTTGGCGGGTAATTATCCCAGGTTTATTACGAAAGTCCTCTCCAGTAACCTTCCTGGAAACTCAACGCTGCTGAAAGCCACTCAGCAGGACAAGATTATGCCCAGCAGCGCATAAATAACATTATTTGTCTAACTCTCATATGTTTACTTTAGTGCGAATTTCCACCTGGACAATATAGCGATAGAACTGTCAAGGTAAGCATACTCTGGGCCAGCTACAAAACTGAATGCAGCCCCTGACGCACCGGTGTCCCCCCGAAGCCGAAGTCTGTTAGATACATTTCACAAACGGAAAACATTACTCATGCCAGGATTCGAACAGAGACCTTCAATGCAACGCGGTGAGAGGCGCAATAACAAGATATTTCGGTCGCGGGGATATTTACGGGGTCCAAAGCAAAAGGGCCCTAAAACTAACCAATTCCTTTATTTTTGACTTCTTAAAAATTCGCCTAACTTGAATCTTGTTCCCTTGGAGAAGAAGAAGCAATTGAAGAGAACAGCAACAGATCCTGCACTACTCGCTACTGTTTGAAATATGACAGAGTGAATGTTGAGTGAGTCAGGCGTCAAGGGATCAGCCGAGGTCGCCGCGTGACTTTGGCGAGGGCGCGAGTAGCATTCATGTCGAAACATCCTAACCAACTGCCTAACCACTTTACGTTAAACCGACTTGACAACCTGAAACGTTCAATAAATCACAAAATGTTGAAAAATTACATAAAAAGCCTGTGTTAGGCCTAAGGGAAAGCGAAGGTTGGAGCAGTTATGGATAAGACAGAAGAAAATAGTAAGCATTGTTTGAAGGTATACAATGCACTATACTTAGTACTTCCAATATCAGTGAGGCAAGATCAGTCAATACCAGCTGAGAAAATTGGTTAACGAAGTGACGTCAAATGACCATCAACATGGTTGGCTACATATGAGATAACCTACATACTGGGTGGTGATTTCACGTATCTCTTCAAGAAGTGCGTGACTTTCGGAAAAACTATTTATTTCTCGACTATGGGCACTATAGGTGCTCTATTCGATAAGATTCCAAAGAGTTTTCCAAAGGCACCCATTCTCGGGGAAACGTGAATTTTCTTATTTACTGTCGCTGGTGTCATGGAACTGTGATTCGGGAAAACACCCTTTGTTCCATCGTGGTAGCAGTACCTAAGTACAAATACGAGCTCCCTAGCCGTCGTCGAGGAGGAAATCTTTATGAAATCTAAGGGAATCTTAGATTTTTATTGGAGTGGTTACCCCTTCGGGGTTCATCTTTCTATGAATATCATTGGGAATCTTTGGAAATCTTTACCCCCTCGGCCGTCGTGTTAGTACATGACGGGGACCTGCAGTTTTAGGTGGGTTCCGATCCACCACAGCCTCGATATACATTTTCAGTTGGCATGCTGAACATATCAAAGGTCAAAAAAACCTTGGTAGCATCGGGATCAAACCGATGTGAGCCAGCTTTCAGCGTTTCTCTAAACAAATCTAGACCACTCTGGTATCGAGGCTGTTGTGTGAACATCTAAGAGCATGGGCAATAATTGCTTCGAGACTGCTAGAGTGACGCAGTAATTGGATTTCATCCTGTGTATGTTAAGTGTGTACCGTTGTTACACTCCTCAATTAGAAACTTCCCATGGGTTGATTAGTCACAACACAAGAGGAAATTAATGGCACAGTATGCACTTCCGGCGTCACTAATAATAAATTACAATAAATATCAATCTATTTTTACTGTGTCTAGATTAGGTGAAGGGACGTATTATAACGGTTTGCGTCATCATCAGCAAACAGTGTTTCATGGTTCTAGGAATATCTACTTGCTTCACACGTACGAACACTTCTTGTGCAGAACTCGGAATACAGTGCCTGTTCAAGACTCCTCGAGATATCCGATTCTGTAACTGCAAAAAGCATCGAATGAAATGCCACCCAGACTTCTGAGAATGGAAGGTGACAGCACTGACAGCACAAACGCGCACTTCTTGAAAAACAGCAAAAAAAAGTCGAAGAGTCACAAATCGCCGAACTTTTTCGAGTGACAGTTAAAGGCCACGTTCCGATTTCAAACTTTGTGAGAAAACTATTGGATATTTAAATATTCTGAAATATAATATGTCTTTTTAACGTCATTACTCATGAGACTATGTGGTGATTTTTGTCACAAAAACAATTTTCCAAAATTAACCGATCGTGAAATCACAACATAGCCTCATGACTAATGACATTAAAAAGACATATTATATTTCAGAATATTTAAATATCCAATAGTTTTCTCACAAATTTTGAAATCGGAACTGAAATTGCGAATGTATATTCAGCATTAAATAACCACCCTGTCTACATAACAGGCACATCGCTATTCGCTTGGGTCCCGTTGATTGCACCACCACTAAAGTACTTTTACGTACGATTATTCTAGAGTAAATTTTACATCCTAGCATCATCAGCAAGTATATCTTGAAGCATATCTGAAGTTCTCACAAGCTTGAAGGAAGTGTGGTTAACATGCGGGTGCGTGCATGGAATATGATATCGGGTGCGTCCGACATAAAAAACCCCAGCAGGGCTTCCGCTCACTTCACTCCTTGTCGTCTTTGACACGAGCCCTACCTTAGAAAACCCTGACTACTGATGCTGCTTCATATCAGCTTGAAAGATTAGATAAAAATCCTCCACTTCTATGGTCTGACATAGTGGACAACTCAAGTATAGCGCCAGGAACGCTGACCTGACCGAAAATTCCGTGACTGTGGACTCCCCTCACGTATAAGAAAGAAGTAGCTTGGTGGGATCATAAGACTAAGTGGTACCACTTAGGGTCTAAAAACGGATCCAGCAACGTTTTCTTGATTATTGTTAGATCCTCATCAAGACGTTCCGAAAGACCAAGGTGGAATCGGATACATGTGACAAAAGTGCCAGTGCCATTACTGAGTTTACTGAAGTCGCTCACTTCTCTTGAAACGGGTATGAATCGCCACCCAGGCAAGGTCTCGGACTAGCAATGCGTCAAAGGTGACTCATCCTCATATGGGCAACCAGCACAGCCAGGGTGCAAGATATCATAAGCCCTCTCTTCAGCATATTAGGCAAGCTTCGCTGCCAGAAACCACGATTTTAACTAATTAAATAGTATTAGTCTTGCTGGCATTGCGACAGGTAGGTTGCTACCGAGCAACTGGCGAGATCAGTGAGATCCAGATTTTCTAGCGTAGTGTGCTAAAGGCAATGGTAGAGGAACATGTGGCATTAGAAATTAGAGAACAGATCGATAATTTAGTCAAGGGGTGATATTCCTACGTTGTTGGTCCAACTAGGGTCCAACCAAAATATGCTGCCTGCTGATAACGCCCTGTTTCGCTACTTTTAGATGGTGAATAATAAAACAGGTAACTTAGTAACTTACCATACAACTCCGAAAGCTCCATAGCCGATAGGCCGATCTGGCTGGACGTCTTGGGCAGCGTGAGTGTGCTGGGGGTGGTAGTATGGTTGCGCGGCAGCCAAAATAGCGCCCTGATGGCCTGTACCTTGGACGAGTGACATGGACACCCGAGAATGCCTTGTTGGGCCAACCACCGCCATCAATCCACCCCTAGCCGTCCGTTCAGGCGTCAAAATGACGGGCTTAACCCCTGGGACCTTACAAAGCATTGGCTATCAACCCCAATCATTGACGTACACTTTTCAGAAAATTTCAATGCAGAAAATAAATTTGTTACAGTCAGACATTCAAACACTACACATACAGGGGGGGAAAGTGAAGAAATAAAAACAGAATGAAACTAAAATCAGCTAAAAACACACATCACCCCAACCACCGTCTGTCAAGAAGTAGACTCGCCCGAGCCAAGATGGCTACTGAAATAACAGCTGCAGACGGACCAACAAAGGCCAACCAGTGCGCATGCGCGACCAGCCCCTCAACCAATCACGTTTTTCCCCGCGCAAACCACATTATTCAAATAGTTCAAAAAATGTATTAATTTGTTTTATCTCCCTTCTGCGCTCTTCTCAATTTTCTAACAATAATAGGTAATATGTGGGTACGGCTTTTAAAGCATAAAACTCAGAGCCTCTACTCTGACAAAAAGAACATGGGCTTGCTTTGCAAATTTATCTATCCAAGTCCGTACCTCAGGAGTCACAAAAAACTTCGAGACTCAATTATTCATGAAATGATTTTTGGATATTAATAATTTGTCCTTGCCATGGTAGGTGCCTAGTGCCTACCAGTCTGCATACACAACGCAGGTACCAGCCTTGTCAAGAGATATTAAAAGATTTTTAGGTATAAGATAGTAGTCACACCCGAACAGATACTATTTACTAATATTATTTAATAATTTCAAGTCATTGGTAGATAAAACTTTCTAATTTCATATAGATATAATCTAGGTACCTAGGTGTACCTACCTACTTCCCTGTCTACACGACCACCTACATAATATATCTACTTTTACACCTACAATAGCTGCCTGCTTGAGGACGCTATACCTGACGATGCATTTTTTGCCGCCCATAAGATTAACATTGCGAGCGGCGATTCATTTTCAAGGTTTACCCTTGGTTGGAAAGACACAAAATTTTGCCTGTACCTAGCCCTAACAATGTTCTAGGTCGTGTTCGAAGCAGATTTCCCAATTTCTCACTGGTTTCTTTTATTGCAACTGTTTTGCAAATGCTAGCATCGCATACCCCAAGGAAAGTGCTGTATCTCGAAAACCAGTAAAAAAATCGGAAATCTGCTTCGAACACTCCCTAGAACATTGTTAGGGCTAGGTACAGGCAAAATTTTGTGTCTTTCCAACCAAGGGTAAACTTTGAAAATGAATCACCGCTCGCAATGTTAATCTTATGGGCGGCGAAAAATGCATCGTCAGGTATAGCGGACCCTTAAGTGATTTGTAATGTTTTCTCAAATTAGAGATCTTACGACAGTTCAAAACCAGTATTACTGGTGACAGCATAGCGTAATTTGTGTCTCAGTGTGCTCTTCTTTTGATAGTTTGGTAACTTGAGGAGGTTAAAGCACGTAGAAGAGGTGGGAAGCCGATTTTGCGGATCTTTCTTCCTTATGGTGAAGAAGCCTCGAATGACGCTGCCCACCGTGTCACCAGGGTCATCATCGTCAGACACCTCCACGCAACGTATCGAAAAGGGTGGCTCCAAGTGCGCGAAACCCAGCAAAGGCGGCTTAGAGCAGCTTGTCACGAACTGAAATTATTAATAGGTACAGTTACAGCCTCTATTGGTCTAGGTCTCTGTCGAGAATTCCTGAAATGGTCTAGTTGCTAGGCTTATGTTCCTCCCCCCTCTACAGCTACAACCACCTAAGTACCTAGGTATTAGTTTTTTCTTGAATTCGAGTCAAGCTGATTTTGTTGTCTCAATCAGAGAGTGGCTGTGAAATCATCGCTCCCAATCAATTAAGAACCAGCGTAGTCTGCACCTTTCGTCGTAGAATTTAGCCAATTTCCCTCCTTAGCAGCCGTACCTTTAGGAACAAGCCCTTCTCCTCCTCACTGAAGTCTTTCTCCAAAATATCCCACAGCCAGACAACAACGCGATGCGAGTCATGGAATCCACCATAGTACTGAGTATGCATCCGCAACGATTTCATATCCACAGGTACATTGTCTCCCGAGATTAAACGCTGCAACTGGAATCAGAAGAAATTTCCAACGCTCCCATAATTTTCATAGGTGCCACGTAAGATAGAGAAACTTCCACTGAATGGAGTACTCATAGTGTCCACAGTACTTATATTATCTGATATATCATCTAAAGATAATTCTCAGTTACTGCAGTCTGAAAAATACCGACTATACTGGCTGAACAGATTGCAATGGTTTGTCTAGATTTGAAAATGGTTTAAAAAATTATCAATCACATACTAACATAGGTTTTAGCAAAATGTTACACTTGGACCCTTCTAAAAAAACTGCTGGGAAAAGGGGAAAGAAAAAAGAGCTGAATGGGATGCTCAGAGCTGAAAGTACCTCAGCAGTTGAGAAAACAGCCAGCCACTCGGGGTTAATTATGGACCGGAAACCTCGTATGAAGGCCGCTGTTTGCTCTTTGATCTGCAAGTGCATCCGAAAGTGCGCCATCAGATGAATATAGCTTATCCTGAGACAAAAATAAACAAAATACTTAAGTCAAATCCTAGAGGTTTACTGGGTTTTCAGACTTAACGGAAATACAGATAGTTGGATGAATGGGAGGTAGTTGAGGCAGGAGCAGGCATTTTTAAGAAGTCATCTCTTCCAAGAAACCGTTGGACATTATTTGCTCATCTTTTAAATATAAGATATATTTTTATGATTTATCGAAATGATAACAAATAACCACTTGCGCTTATATCCTTAAAATATTGAAAGTAAGAAAATAATAAAAATGTCATTTTACTTGTTTTGATTGGTAACTGGAATGGCTCTCCCCCCAGGCAGCAGCTCGCTCGTCATAGTGCGACCCAAGAAATCGTAACCCACAGAGAAAGTCAAGTCCAAATCAGCCACATCAGATTGGGTGTGTTTGATGAAGGTCAGCGATTGGTACAGCACGGGATCTAGAGACGGTAGCTCGTCCATCGAGCTGTGCAACGCTTGCTGAGATTGCCCTTCACATAAGATTAGTGGATGTTAGTGACCTGCACTCAAACCTCTTTCTATTTACCAAACGAGCTACACCAAACCGCACTAATTCGATATGTTGTGTTCTTTCTACGATATATCAATGAAGAGGCAACAGAGAGTTCCTCGACACTCGTGCAACGTGTAAGGGAAGCAGACATTAATCGTGCCACTTCTGTTTTTGCTCTTGAGGGACATTTCAGTCCTCATTTCCTATGACAACTGCTACAATAATAGCGAACGTTTTCTTACCTAGAAGCTGACTGAGGAAGAAGGATGCAAAAGGTACGTCTACAACGATTCCCTCATAGACAGCTTTGCCCAGCATTCTCCCAATAAATTCAAATAAATTGAGATGATCATCTACCAAATGCGAGGAGGGTGACGGGAATAAACGTTGCTCCGATGTCACGCGGAAAAGGTCCAAGTCTGGGTCAAACACCCGCTTGATAGTTTCTTCCAAGAACTCTGGAAAAGGGAAATTATAATTTATAACTGAATAATCTCGAAATCTGTAATGGCAACTCTGTATCCTTCCTAAAAATCATAACAAATCCAACCTTTCCTAATTTTTTCTCTAACTCTACAGATACATGGCAATGCGAAGTGTGACTATGCCATCTTAACAACTTAGATACACGTACATCCGTGTAGGTATTTGCGAAATTCTTTGAAAACACTACACTCAAAGACCTTCACTGTCTTCATCATTCACACCCTCAGTTAATTTTTCTAATCTCTGTTTGGGTGATAACTGCTCATTCAGAGACGTGAATAATTAAAAATTATTATCAAAATCAAAACCAACAAACCTTTGAACACGCCATCTTGATCAATACCAGCCTCATTGAGACCTTGTTCATTGACAAAATGTACGCGCACAACGCCTTTGAGGGACAAGGGGGGCAAAGCAGCCAACTGCCGGTAGCCATCCTCGACTATGCGGGACCTGTGCACAGTGATGTGCGTGCGACGTGGGAACTGACAGGCGGACTCTGTGAGGCCGCTTACTTCCTTATCTGCCTCCACGGCCTTCTTGAACAGTCGGACTCGCTCGGTCTGAGGCAGAATGTGGGGCATCTTTTGTAAGAGAATCTGTAAAATGAAACCAAAACTATTCAGTTTCTGGAAAAAAACAACAACAATGGTGAAACCCATGTTATCTGACACTAAAATGCAGCGGCAGTGAGTACAGACCAAAGACGGTCCTAGATGTTAAATTAATATGTCCTAGACCAGAGTTCGACAATGTGAAATGAAAATCTGCCAAATAACTCTCGCACACCTACCTGGCTAGTCTTCTTGCTCTTTTCTAGATCGCTAATGAAGGCAGACACACGAATTTCCTTGATGAGCCAATGGTTGTCCGGCGTGAAGCGTCGCCGGCAGTCTCGTTTAAACAACACAAGCAGCAGAGTGTGCAGCGATTGGAACAGGACATTGTTGCTCAAACTCTTCACATCTAAACATGTCAAATAATGAGTAACGCTAAAAAAAATTGATCGAAAACATAGGAGCGTACCCTGTAGGTCTGTGCGTAAAGTCGAATCCATGCTAGATGAATGTTTATACGAACTATATCAGTTCAGTTTCGTAACTCACCAAAAAGATTTTGGGATATTGCTTTGTACAGGAAGATATTTAGGAAATGAGACATGGCGACAAAATCTTGCAGACGAAAGGGAGCCTGTTGCTCATACATCTCCACGTCATCCAAAATACTGAAAGAAAACGAAACATTTATTTATACATATATACACAAATATTGCCTCTACTGTATAGGACAGGATAATATTAGACTGTCCATTTCCACAATTTCAAAGTTGTAAATATTTTCCATGTGACGTTTCACAATTATTCGATTTCATTATACTGCATGAGCTATAGGCTGTTTTTTTAGCAGACATACGTGACATAGTGGGTCATACAGTCGGCAAAAAGGTTAAGCATCTGAAACTCTGGCGTAGAGGTTTTCGTCATTACAGACAACTGGTCCAGGAACTGCTTCAGTCCGATGGCCGAAATAAGGCGCCACAGGTTGTAGAGAACACGATCTTCGTAACATACCCCTGGAAAACCACAGACCAAAGATAAACATGAAGCCACATCTGAAGGCTCTTTAAAAGAAAATAAATGATAAATCAACTTTACGATGGTAATATCTGTGAAATGGCACGGTTATCTGATCATGGAATATGTTCGTAAGGTAGAAGATTTAACGGGGACAACAGCACTACAAGCCGCACTTTCCTTCCCACGTACCAGTAAGAATATCCAGTCTAAGCTGTGTTAGAGTCCCTAGTGCTGTCTGATAAAGAGAACAGAGCTGATAGATTTTTCGGCACTCCGTGCTGGCCAGTTTAATAGTAGGTGGGGCGGCAACACTTCTGCTGGCACGGCGTTCAGTTACATGTCGCAGGATAGCAGAGAAACCCGCTGACTGCGTCGTCGGTGACTCCGGCGGGAGGGGTGGTAGAGTAGCGACTACGGCAATGAGAGGCTCGCCAAGGATCGCAGCCACCATCGGGCCACTCGATAGACGATGGAGTTGTATCTGAAGGTGGAAATATTCTCATAACAGGATTATATAAAGGCTGTGTAGAGCACGATTTTTTATAGGTACTATCAGGTTAGATTATTGTTGTAACACAATTTTTGCAATTTTCTTTACTGCCCAAAATCACCTGATCGTAAAGCTACAATTATTACATAACGTATTACATTTCGGAACTAATAAATACCCAAAGTTTCCTCGGAAACATGTCTTTAAGAAACGTAAACGGCACTTAATCTACTGGGACCATTTTAAGGTCGAACCTTGAAGTAACGCAAACGCACTTTGGGATCGTTTATGAATTTGACCTTACTCTGGCATGAGGTATAGCATCTTGGAGGGCAGAGTCGACCGGCTGTGAAAACCAGCCCAGAATAGGGTGCCAGTGCGTCAGATTAGACTGCTTCACCTCCACATAGTGCTGACAGCTGTCCAGCAGCCATGTCACAACATTCTGTAAACAAACCCAAATTGTACAAGATTATATTTTTAAAATAACAGATCGAAGCTTTGGCCCCCATTTCCCTATGACAGCTGGATCATCGGTTCGATCCCAGTCGCAATGACAATTTTTCTGATCGTTATCCACCTCTGAGTTAATATGAACTGCACAATAGTGTTGTGGTGGTTCGAGTAACCCACCTCAAACTGTAGCGTCTGAACGCTTCAAAGGTCAGTGTTATCAAGTTAACTCATTAGCACTTCCAGTGAGACCATCGGTAGACTCAAAACTACGCGACGCTTACCTATCAGTAATAATTTTCATGCTATGGCACCTACAGTGAAGGTGGGATAACAGAGCTCCCTCAGCGTGGTGTCTCTTTCCACGTGGGCCAGATGAACCAAGTTAGCAAGCAGACAGAGGGCGTAGTTGCCTTCAAGCGCATTGAAAACGATCTTCAGGTTTTGTTCGGAACTCAGAAGTGTAAGGCTTCTCTTTAATATCGCGTGTTTCGTCAGCAGTGTGATACTCTGTATAAAAAGATAATAATTTTATTTCTTTACAACCTTGAAATGGTCAATATTAGATGTCCGATGTCCTATGTGATA
This sequence comes from Mesopsocus fuscifrons, assembly GCA_950004255.1. NCBI lineage: Eukaryota > Metazoa > Arthropoda > Insecta > Psocodea > Mesopsocidae > Mesopsocus > Mesopsocus fuscifrons. The sequence continues at coordinate 7,640,992 of OX465380.1, forward strand.
TAAAAACTTGTACAATAGCTAAATATGAGGATTTTTTTTTATCTACTTACCTCAGAAGAGACACGCTGCAGATGTAGAACAAGTCCAGGTACACTGAGGATGTGAATGAGGAACGTGGTGAGCATCTTATCAGAGAACTGGCTGCTCTGCACGGGAAGAAGGGCCAGGCGCAGAAGTGCAGACAGCGCTGCATGTTTCAAAGCTATAGTGCTGCGACACAGCCCCTTCCTTAATACCACCTATTGGTCATAAGAAAGAATCATTACTACAAAATAACACATCTTATTCTTTACACGGTTACTGTGCAGTAATGAAATATTTCAAAGTAAACTTTTGGAAAAGTTTTGACTCAGGAATATACCGGGCTATTCTGATTATTGATTGATAATTATTCTGAACTAATTTAAGTGGTTCTTGACGTTAATGACGCAACATTTGACTTTTACTTTAAACGCCTCAGCTGCTTGGGTTCTACCCCCGTGCAGCTATGTCACGTCATCGTCTCACTTCTTCTGTCATACACAGAATTGATACATGAGCGATATCGCAACAGAACTTAAAGGCACCTCAACTTAGTAACTAACCTTGAGAGTCAATAAGAGCCCTTCCTTCACTAAATACTCCACGATGGTATTGCAAATAATATTCATTCCGGCTCGGACGACTTCTGTTTTGGAATTGTTTAGCAGCTGCCAAGTTTTCGTTCCCGTAAATGATATCAATGTATGCAAGTAAATTAATAATGACTTCATGTCCGCCGAGTACTCGGGACTTAATGTCTCTAGGACCTCGCAACATTTCCTGAGTAGCTGTTTAATATGGGCCACCCAAGGTACGGCATACTCTCGGCGTAACACCATTCCGATGTAGCTGAACGTCATTGACGTTGACTCTAAGCTTTGAAGAAGATAGCGGCATAGTAACTCCAATCTTTCGGAGTCCGTATCTTTCTTGCAGAGAAATAAAAACCACCTGGCTGCATGATATACTTCGATAGCTGGCTTTAGAATTATTTCATCACCGCAGGTTCCCAATAAGTTGTCAAACGTTTCTCTGGAAAAAACATCAGTGGTAGAATCCCTGGACAAAATAAGACAAACAGATGTCAGCACGATGCTGCTTGCTATACGGTCATATTGTGCTCTCCATAACACAGTAGGTAGGTAGGTCCCTACTATATAAGGACTAAGGGTGCCTCTCAAGGCTGAGGCTACAAACTTCTAGGTGCCAGTAAGAACGGCTTTTCAGTCTATTACTCGTACTATTACTCTCTTGTATTAGTTATTTAAGAACTTACAGGGCACGACGGCGAATATTTCGAAGGCAACACCATCGTCGAACACAAGATTGCACGATTATGACTGAAGATTCCTTCCGTTTTTCCAGAGCCCTTTCTTCACGAGCGGTCTTTATCGACACTAAAAACTGGTCTTTGTCAGATTCAGTATTACTAAACATTTTAGATTTTATGACACAGGCCTTATATATTAGAATAGAGGAAGGAAGCAATTTATTAATTTTGAGATGAACATAATGATTTTTGTCTATGTACAAAAGGTAAAGTACAAAATTTGTTTTGAAACGCCATTTCTGCCAACATAATATGGGCCCTAAAAAAACCGCGATTTTTCAAAAAGATTCCTAGCGTCGACCTTTATTCACATAATATGAATATCTACTGCCACTACAAACAACCACTGTAGTAATTAATTAGATTAAGCCATGATTAAGCGTATGTACATTTTACTGCGCAGACACCGCCCGATTAAATTTAGTCGTAACACCATTAAATATTAAATAGTTAAGATTCAAGAATTATTTCGCTTCAACTACTTCTGAAATGGTACCTACCTAATAAAGAAAATGGCCCGCCAGGAGTACAAAAAACGTTCTTACTCCCAACTACGTGTATTTTTGGAATAATAGCATTGTCCGCAAGCAGGATTATGTGACTGAAAACAAAGCTGAAAATATACAGCAGTGCTCAAGAGTTATTAACACTTATCAGTGGCTGCAAATTCCAGACACAACTTTTTTAAAACCAAGTATACGTACTATTTACTAGACATTCTTATTGCACACGTTCAGATCGCTAAAAAATTTCAAATCTCTATCACACAAGGCAGTGAAAAAAAAAGAAACATACGTGAGCGAACGAAAGTTACATTTTTTAAGAACTGACATAAAAAATACGTTAGAATACGATATACTGAAGAAGCGATTAGGTAGAACTCACAATTTTCCAAACACGCGATTAAATCTACATGAGTAGTTATTTTATCTTTTCCTTTTGTACAGTAGGTAGGTATAACATAAGTACTACTTTCCCTAAGCTAGGCAGCTATAAGAAATAGTTAATATACTTTCAAATACAAAAGACTTGAAAATATCAGAACTTCTTGAAACTGAAATAGGGAATGCTCATGAAATTAAAAAAAAAAAAAAGTCGGTCCAATGCCACAATTAAAGTTTAAAAGATAATCGAGACTCATCCATGAGATCGGGCCTCGAAGTAGCAGGTTTGAAAAATAGTGTCTCTAATAGTGTCTCCATCATCTAGCACGGTAAAACAAAGAAGAAATAGGTAGTAAAATTTAGGCTGAAGTCTATTGTTTCTGGATGTAAAATCTGGAGATTAGGTAGTGTAGATGTAGCCTTGTTGCTGCAAGACGAAAAGCCGTTTCTCCACGGCGTCTTTGTCTAAAATGAAGAATTGGAAAATACAAAAGAATTAATTTTCACAGTTGCAGTTTACGATTGTAGTTTTGTTCCAACTGACGATCCCAAAATACCTGAATGATGGCGATGACCAATCAGAGAGGTTCATCTACATGAATTGTCTTCCAACAAAACTTCGGCATTTCCGAGCTGTCTCCAAATGAGACAACGTCTAGAACGAATTAACTCTGTCCTTGCAACTACCTTTGCCTGAACAAAATTCGCACAAATTTTCTGTTCTACCCACCACGGTGGCCTAGGATGCGTCATCTCCTGCAGCATTAGTGGTACTGTAGACTACAGCAGTTTGAACTTACATTTAGTAAGGAGCGCTCGGTCCTGGTGATGTTTGACCTGCTGGCTGAGACTGTGCAGCAGAATCTGCGCGCTCTGGTAGCGCTGGAAGCAGTCTTCCGGGTTCCCGAACAGTTCGTCTAGGGCCGCACTCTGACACTGAAAAACCAACGAATAGATGTAGTTCTACTCAAATACTTCCTTTTACTCTTTACCTTTGTATAATTTAATTGGTAGGGAAGACACATTGACATAAATATAATACGAACTTTGTTAACTAATTTACCATTTGGATAGCGTGGTTGTAGAGAATCTTGTCCGCAGTTATTGAGTCGTCCAAATCGTTGCGAGTTTGCGCTTGAGCGTGGAGTGTCTTACATTCGCTCAGGCATTGCCTGAACTTGTCATGCATCGTACGCACAACTAGAAATAAATAAATAAGTAACAGTGACTTAAATCGCACAGTACTTGCGTGAAAATTCCTCTCCTTTTATGGCTACTTTTTCGTTTTCAAAGCCTTTTACAAAACCACAATCAATCTGTGTATTTTTATTGTTAACAGAATCTACTGACTGCCCAAAGTAAGAGCTATTTATAATCGACAGCCCATCCACGCTGCTATATAGGACTAAATAAGTGAGTACAGCGCCTAAAGGGGAGCAAAAAGGCCAAACGCCGTTCTGTTTTCGGCCATTTTCTTTCACATATAATCCACTGATAATACTTAAAAAGAAGGAATCACCCATAAGCATAAATATACTGATTACCTGACTTGACGGAAGCAGATGGGGTAAGAGCGCCACTCTGCAGCTGCTCGGAGGCGAGGGCCAACCCAGAGCTGAGGAACTGGAGCGCCCGCACAAGCAGGACCAGCTGCTCCGCCCTACGGCTCGTCTCATTCGCACCGTGAATCGACACCAGGGGACTCGCTCGCTCCCGGGCCACCTACGATAAGTATTACATAACTAAAGGAAAAGTAACATGTCATTGTTTCCTTTAACTTTTTTTTTTTTTAAATTTTAATTTAACGCGCACTGCCTTTTGGGCACAATTTTTGCGCGGAGTATATATAGGGAGTAGTGCGAAGGAAGGGAAGAGGCGGGCAAAGCTGTGATGGGTTATCAGTTATCACCTAATAGTTGTGAGAGAAGAGGTGGGGAGGGGAGGACGAATATGACTGTATAGTGGACAGGAAAGGAGGATGTGGGACACAGTTTCCTTTAACTATATCATAATAACCAAGGGTACAGGCTTTCATCTAAAGTGTTCCATAGGTGCAGGGTACCTGCAGACTCAAACTCAAGTAACAGAGTGGGTAACATAAGATGCGATACGAACTTCACTTTCGGCTAAAAATTTCAGTTCGTTACTCTCTTTTGAAATAAATGCAAAACAATGTCATTTTCACCGACAGATTGGATGGAGAAACGCAAGGAATCTTACTTCAACAACGCACTGGCTAAGAGCAAGCATGAAGTTGAGCTTCGCTAGTGTTTCGTTGTGTTCACGATGGAGGAGCGTCTCTTCTGGCAGGGCCGGAGCTAGGAAAGTCACGTTGCCCTCATTACTGTGTAGGTAGTTACGGAAGCCAGCGTGACTGAAGTCAGGCAGAGTCATAGCGCGAGGATTACTGTGTCGAGGGGGGGACCCGAGGACCGCCAGGGGCCCTACCAACACCGGCGAGCTGTGCCCTACAACACCAAAACATAAATCATTTTAAAAATCCTAACAATCCGGTGCCACCAGTCTTTTTACCATTGAAAGCTACGATTTAATGGTAACCATTGCATATTTTTTCGCTCTGAAAACTACATTCAGAAACTGCTGGCGCGAGTGTATTCGGGGTTTGAAAATTATTTTTAGGAAATACTTTCTTAAGGGCCACCATACATTCTCGACGAACTCCGCCAAAACCACTGTGCGAAAGTAAATATTCGACAAAAGTAATGTTTACATTTTAGTACCACCGGAGACTGGTAATTGCAATATCGTATCGGTTGTGTCTACTCTAAAAGCTAAACATAGTGTGCTATTTGAACGCGAAACGAACGAGTGAAAGTATGACACTATGTTTAGCTTTTACAGGAGAAAAAGTAGAGAAATGGTGTTGCAATTACGAACTTCCGTAAGTGAAATAAAAATTGTCAACATGTAACATGGCGGCGGTAAAAATTACAAACATTTATCAAGCTTTTCTACTAAATGTGACGATAAAATCATACTGTTTTAATCCGAAACGTTACAAAAAAATATTTCGCGTGAGGTAGTGTTGTGTTTTCGCGATCTGTCAAAAAAACATGTGGACTGGTAGTTGACTGTTTAAAATCGCTCCTGTGGGCTTATTACTCCATTTCATGCAAAAATACAACACTACCTCACGACAAAGAGTCTCAGGTTTACATCCCCCTATAAACACTTTTCACTCGCCCTGTAACTTCGGAGTAGGGCTTGAAGTACGTAGCATTGCGAACCAAATGGGTATATTTCCCCTTAAAACATAAAGAGATGCTGCGTTTCCTTTGCCCCTCAGTAGTTCCTATTTCCCAAAAATCGTTACCAGTCTTCAAAAGCTTGACAATTCAGTTTTAAGAATAAATATGTGATTTAGATAAGCAGAAGAACATGTTAGGTTCCATATTCACAATACATACTATTCAAATTAAGAAAGTTTATATGATTTCATGCTGAGTCATGAAGCGATGCATTACTCAAAGCAAATTTAAGTTAGTTTGTTTATTGTTTAACCAAAGCAAACGTGTCCAATTACGGCTGCCGCTAAGAGGAGACGCTGGAGGAAGTTATTAGCTGTCCCTTTAAGTCCCTAAACTGTAGAATAATGTGAAGAACCCGTGTATGGGAATGGGACAGTGCTGACACCTCGCAAACAAAATATTAATAGGGTAGAGAGACGGATTTTGTTGAGGGTAGTTCCAAAATCTGGCTAGACGATAATTAGTTGTTCATCTGGAACCTCTCGAAACTATGTAATTATACTATGCACCACCACCCACATTCCCATAAATTACAACAATACCCATGCCACAGAACAGGAAAATCGTAGGACAGTATTCGCAGGCTATTCGCATTTTTTGTGCTGCCCACCTTACCATACCAAGCCGAACATCTCAATCCAGAATAACATTAGACATCATTTTAGGGTGCATTTCATCGGAGTATATAAAGGACACTAAAACTGACTGTTCCATTACGATGGATTATCAACTTCCATTGAATCAATCATATTCGTGCTGGAAGCTAAGGTATTACCATAAAATCGTCTAAACAAGCAAGATATCAAATGAAAAATATAGTGAAAAAAATATAAAATTAGATGTAGACAATGATTACGGTAATCACCGCTACCGCGATAGGTACTCGAGAAATTCACCCTAACTTGTACAATTATTATTATTGTGTGCCTTCACCCAGCAAAGCCCTTTAGGACATACCGCCACGTTTGAGTGCCGTGGGAGAGACAGGCATCTTGAAAGAGGACACCGTGAAAGGAACCGAGTCCCCGGTAGAGACCGTGCGCCTTCGCCCTATAGGAAAATCACCCTGATTGCTGTCTCTTGCTCTGTGTTACCCATTAGGGCGGCGTTTAAACAATTATTTTGATTAATATCTTTAACTTTTTATGAGAACAATCTCGTGACCAAGAGGAAAAACAATATAAAATACTAAAAATGCTGTCCTGGGTGGCTATGGCCAACACAGAGCAGAAGACAGCGGAAAAGTTGGAAAGACCAGTAACTCAGTGGTTCTTGCTGTTCAGGTTACAATTCCCAAATTAATTAACTATCACTGAACAGTTGGCAAGTACCACTGACTCATAAAAGATGAGGAATAAAGAAATTGAAGTAAAAAACAGCTGTAAACAACGTGCAAGAGCAGCCTACCAGTTTTCACCAGACGGTGGTAAGGGGGTTTCCCTATTACCCACTTTTTAATGGTTCTCGCTCACTATTATTGTTGATAAAGTTGAAAAAGAAAAGCTAGACTCATGAGTATGAAACATACCAGAACGGCGAAGAGGTGATGCGTTGGTTGGAGAGACAGTCCATGTGGTAACTGGAGGCGGCGTTTCGCAGGAACTTCCAGAGGCGGACCTCCGCCGACCACCGGGGGGCGTTCCAAGAACAAACTGGACTGCAGGAGGAGATAGGGACCCAAGAGCTATCCCCGTTGAATTCTGACGCTTCGTAGGCGCATTCATCGGAGCTGAACGGGGGATTTCACACGGCTAAAATAATAAATCGAAGGTGGCAACGATCACTCAGTCACCGAAGATGTACGAAATCTTCATGCATTGTTTAGCTTTTGTCGAAATTGCCGATGATTTATGATTTTATATTTAAAACCAAAGATGCCACAAACCTTTGTCGGGGAAGGAACAGGAATAGGCTCGGACGTTTCTATGTTGAGGGAGCTAGGACGTGGAGGGCTTGCAGCAGCCTGCGACCTGAATAGAAGAAGAACAAACGTTTTTGTTTAAGATTCGGCTTTTTCTGAAGATGTCTTTCTGCGGCCTATAAGGTCCATATAATTTTTTTTTAACTATTTCCCTTGGTTGAAAGTCTCCAGATTTTTCTTGAACATTGATCACAGTAAACTTTGATATTTAGGGTACATTTAAATGCGAAAATGTCAGTTGCGACAACTGTCGGACTCTTTAATACCCATGAAGTAACTTACGGGCGGTCCTCGTAGGGGAGATTAGCGGGCACTAGGACAAAGTCATCAGTTTCTTCAGGGCTCTCGGAGAGGGATGAGGGTGGAGAGGGGATGAGGGGCTGCTGGCGCCAGGCAAGGGTTGCAGCCACAGGCGACACCCCGAGCTCCACTGCAAATCAATAAGTACACGTATATTAGAATAGCAACCTGGTCACAGGCACAAGGGAAGAAATTATAAATGACAGAACATTTGCCTCGACAGGTCTACAAAAAATAGGAGGCTTTTAATCAGTTAAATATCGTGCAGACACCATAAACTGAAGGAACTGTAATTTGCAGCGAAACGCTGAACCATGCTACCCAAGGATGCATTTGTGTATGCAGCACATAAAAAGCTAATAATAATATGCAGTTCCTGCACAGTATGACGACGTCTCATCAATTCAATAAACTCAAATGTCAAGTTTAGTATCAATAGTGGCTAAGAGGAATCGACTAGTCAATAACATAATCTATCACAGATTCAGAGAGTTCCCAAAGCAATTACACCCACTTTCCAAACTTCCCAGTAATAAAACGAGAACAAGAAAAATCCACAAACCGTTTTTTTAGGTTTGATCCTTCAGTCCGCGCAAAAGACTAATACTAGCTACAAATCACAACATGCATTCACCACTTTGAATAAAAACTGATGTTGATGACACGGTCAGCTGACCAGATAGTGCGAACGCTGTTGAACCCAAGCCAAAATCCAAGTCGGACGTTAGAAAGTGGGAGTGAGCAAACTACTGGCTTGTGTGTAAATATCAGTTCCTTGCCAACTTTTCAAGACGTCAATCAGTCTGAAGTTCGTAACTTTCTTCCTCAATGCAGTTTCACAACGTAGATGAAAGGAAATCTGCACCATGCTCAGCCCCGGATTTTAATTTTTAAATGCCCAATCTGATCCTCACGAATGCCAGTTAGTTTGAAGTTAAATTCTAAGGGTGCGTCCGACCATGCCCAGTTAAAATTAAACTGGAGATTTACCATGAACATAGGACAAAACCTCCAGTTTAATTTTAACTTGGCATGGTGGGATGCACCCTTAAGTTAACATAAACTCAGTTTAAAACGAATACAAACCTGGTTTATCCACAACTGGAGACGGCGGCCGGAGGAAGGGATGATTGAAGAAGACATCAAATGAGATGCGATCTTTGGCGTTGCGCCGCAGGAGCCCGTTAAGAAGAGACACCAGCTCCGGAGATGTCCCGTTCGGGATTCTGTACATATTACCGTTTATCAAAAGCTTTCAGTGGTCAGGGAACTCCCACAACAAAGGTCCTGGGTTCGAATTCCGGTATCAGCAAATATTCTTATGGTGTTACGGACATCCTACTTGCTATTCAACTTCAGTCCATCAGGAGAGGTTGCAAATGCTAAATACTGCACGGGTTTCTAGTTTATTTTCTTACTTTTAGAACTTCCTTTCTAATTTCAAGAGAAATACGCATGTTCGTGACTACCTCTACTTTCCTACCGTTCAGTAAGAGCCAAACACAACATAGTAGGCAGGGCAAGGTTAGGGCGCATGCCTCTCGTTCAAAAGTTTACTTTTGAGATTCCACCCAGTGTCATTAAGCCCAAAGTGGAGGTAGCAATTAGGATGAGGCTATAAAGGGGGCGAGCCCTTATAACTTCTGAGTACTATTATTGTTAGGAATTCTTACTTAGGAGCCAGATTAGCGTTCTTTTCATAGAACAGCTTGAGAGCTTGGGGTGTTTGGGCCTGGAAGGGAGCTTTGCCCGTGAGACACTGGAAGACGATGGTCCCCAAAGACCAAAGGTCGGCTTTGGCGTCATACTGGAGCGACATGATCACCTCTGGTGCCATATACATAGGAGATCCGCACAAAGTGGCTGCCATCACTCCGTCTTGCAGAAATCGGGCGAAGCCAAAATCAGCTGGAAAAAATAGAACGTTTTCAGTTGAAGCAGCACAGAAGGGAAGGAGCGGCCAAAAAAAGTTAGTGTGATATTCAATATACTAAAATGAAAAGAATTCAAAAGTAAGTTTAACAATTTACTAGTCGAGTTGTCGGGTTGGGCAACTAAATCTGCTCAATAGGTACCCCTGGGGATTACATAAGACGAATACTCAAGATAGCTCACTAATTTAGGCGAGACGGTTGCCTTACCAATTTTAAGCTTGATGTCTTGAGGGTGAGGTGACGCTGCTTTACGGCTGTGACTCAGAAGAATATTTTGCGGTTTCAAGTCCCTGTGTACAACGCCCTTTTCGTGGAGGGCTTTCATAGCCCCAGCAAGCTGGCAGAGGAAAAGACGGATTGTGTCCTCACTGAGGGTTCCTTTTACTAAAATTCAAACATCAACTTGTTATTTGTGGCAAAATTTCATTTTAAAAAGAGCCACACGTCAATCCGATAAACTACATACCACTCAAATAGTCAGCTAGATCGCCTCCATTGCAGTACTCCATGACCAGAAACACGTTGAGGGGAGTTTCCTTACAATCGAAGAGAGCCACAACATTTTCATGATGCAACTCTGTTAATTCTTTCAATATCTTAATTTCTTTTCCCAACAGATTTTGAGATTTTGCTAGGTTTTTCTTGGTAATGCTTTTGATAGCAACGACGAAATTTTTGTTCTGAAACACACAAAAAAATACAGTAAGTGAGTACCTACCTATTTTAGATATGCCTACCCTTGCAGGACCGACTATTTACTATTTACAATTCCAGTACTATTAGGTTCTGTTAACCTTGAGAGCTCTCTTACTGTAATAATGAATGATATATCAGGATTTTTTCACAGAGGAAATAAGTACCTACCTGTTCAATGTTGTTGTGAGAGGTTGACTTAATGCCAAGGTTAGATACGAGATACGATACACTGTGAGGAACGGGGAAAGGATGATGGTTTGGTGGCAAGTAGATATTAACTGGAGGATTTTCCCGTTCTCTGAATATCAGTGGAGCACTAAGTTAACATCAAGTGGTGCGCAATGACAGCATTAGAAGCTGGTAATCTGCGGTGCTCTTTTAGCGTAAGAGAACGGGAATAGTCCATCTGGATGCCTTGACAAGGGAATTAACCCGAGTTGAGCAGTAAAAGGTAAGAGCAATTACCGAAAGCGGGACACATTATCTAGGCCACTAGGCCTTGGTGCAAATGCCTTCAATAGTTTCAAATATTAAAAGTAAAGCTTACCTTTCGATGACGACCTTTGAATACCACTGCAAAAGCTCCATGACCAATTAGGTCTTTGGAGTTATATTCGTAGTCCCCAATAGTTTCCATCTTTAAAATAAAGTCGCAAAGAAACGTAAAACAAAATCAGAAGCGACTAAAAGCTTATTTATGGTAGTCAGCACAAGCTACTATTTAAATATCGTCCAATTCATGGTAAAATACGACGTCTAAATAAAAGCTCTTTGACTGAAATTCGCCATTTTTATTTTCTTTGTTTTGTATTTTCGAATTGGGCCCTCAATGACAATTAGAGGGCCCTAAAAAATAAGCGTCATCAGAGCAAAAGTCAACAAACCATTATTAATTCCTATTAATTTTTCTTGATTTATGTTTTAGCTTAAAAATGTAGTTTTCCGTTGATTTTGAAGCTTTAAATGTCACCTCGAGTTGTGGTAGTGTGGGAATGGGAGAATAGGCAGGGCAGATGGCGACCGTACAGCCCTGAAGTCTCCCAACACCTTGAAAGAGCTCACGCTAAACACCTAACTCGGGTGTTTTTGAGTGATGCGGACCCTGCACTTTACAAATATTATATCAATTTAACGACCAAAACACAGCATTATGATGAAACTGGTAAGGAGTCTCACGTATTGGATACGTTAATATGTATTTGTTCCTAATTAGGTCAACTTCAGTTCTTCAAATAATTTGCTGAATGCACAACACTACCTACGTATAGGTATAGGTACCTACTTCTGCAACGATTCTGCGTTAGGTCCCCATTTTTCTCTGGAACTAACACTGGCGAATACACAGGATGCTGGCGTACGTTGGCCCTTCTAATTTCATTCTCACGTAGGGCTCAAAGTGTCTATGAGACAGGGTTTTGTTACGTGGAACACTATTTTGTTCTCATTAGAGCTGTATCAATTTCTTTAGATGCAGATGCACCCTTCAACGTTCGTCGAAACTTTTACTACCCCAACTCACCAGCGGGTAAGGGAGCAACGTGGGAGTGGGAAGGAGACGGTACACAAGGCACAAGAGAGTGGCATACCTACGATATGGAGGTCCAGTGTTTGATCGAAACTGCGTGGGCTCGCGGAGAACAAACCATAGACATCTCAAAGACGCGGCTAGGATTCCCGTACATAATCAACTTTTGCAATCTCACCCAGGTCCGGGCCAACACGGGATACGTACGGAATGTGCGGAGAATTCAGCAGGCTCCGTACCCTCTGATAAAGCTGTCTCCTGAAGAAGTAGATAGCTTTATGGGTGCGTATTGTTTCATTTCAGTATTTTGCAGAGTTTTTTGTTATGAGCCTCGGTACACAAAGAATAATTAGGTCAGGCTCACGGCCAACTGTTGAGGTTCCCCTAACTGGTGAAGTTCAGGTATCCACAGCCCATTCACCAAAGAAAATCTGTAAAAGTCGGGCGTAGAACCTGAGCCCTCCTCTTTCAAAGCTTGTTTCATACCCTTACCGTTGCGTTAATCCGGCCTGGTCATGAAATATCTTCAGTGTGTTGCGCTAACAGTGGTGTTCCTTATGATTTTCTTTACAGTGGGATTGCAGACCAATGCCAAAGCTCCAGTTGCAGATACTCATCAGGGAAAGTCGAAAAAGAACACCATAAAGAGAACGTTGTTGAGCATGTTTGGGAACCACTCGCATGATAGCAGCAAGACGGGGGACTCGTCTGAGGTGGTTTACGTGGGTAGGGTTGACCGAGCTGAGCCGCACGCTCGCACTGACAGACGGCCTAGTGTGGACACTGTCAGCACGTACCTGTCCCATGATACAGCGTCAAGGGTGAGCTTTTCCAACATTGCTAGTATATTGTATATTGAAGTGAGTTCCAGCCATGCTCAGTTGAGGGTAAAACCACTTCAAGTTTCCAAATAGTTTCTGGCGGCTTTGCTAAAAAACAAATGGATATTTTTTTCATATTTGGAAGTGCAATATACCATTTTAACATTTGAAACTATGTTGGAAGAAATAAAACTATCACTCGATTTCTGAAATAACCGTTACCGAACTGGCCATATCCTTATTTAAAAATGCCCGGGAAATCGAGAGTGCATGGTGTCACTTGTCTGTACGATATTCCTTGAATTGTTGCGTTGCCCTTATTCCTATCTGAGATGTTTTAAAAGTATATTTCTCAATGTAAAAATAATCATTTCAGTGTTTGTGGAAAAGTGCTGAGAAGGTAAACTAGCCTCCTACCCAACCGAATCTTGTAACTGTTAGGAACGGTTTTTAAGTAATCAAATTTAATTGACTAAACAGGTAAACTATTTGAAATTGCAGGGAACCGTTGCAGAGTCATTAGATTCCAGCGAAGACGACGTCTTTGAAAGCAAGTTTTACCTTAGGCCATCTAACAGTCGGTCCCGAGGAAGTAGCACCAAACGTTCTGGCATCCAGACTGTGAGTGGCGTGCTTAGTGCCATGTCTCCCCCCAGCTACCAAGCCCCTTGGCCTGCACCTGACGCCATTGTAGGTAAGAAAAAAAGTGTAGTTTTGAAATCCTAATATGTACATGCTGGTTCTTGAGACATTACAGACTTCGACATTATTTGACAAAAATGACTCGACTGTCAAAATATAAATCAGTTTCTGGTGTTAAAAAAAATGTGGACTTACAAGAACCTATTACTATTGTAGTCTCTTCGGGAAGTTGTTAGAAAAAACTGCTAAGAAAGCCCTCCCTTGACTTTGGAAGTCTTTGGTGCTTTAAAAACAAAATAATTGGGTTTTCTACTAGCTTGGGGCCACTCCAACGGGCAACGGCCTATGTCTTTATATGTATACAATGGTCACTAGAGCCATTGGACCATTGGGCCCCGAGATGGCACTTATGAGTGTTCTGTTATTCTGCATCACCTTCTAAAATCTCGTTGGAAGCCATTTTTTATTGTTTATGTTATCATCCTACTTTGTATTAGTAATGAATTTATTTCTAGGGGTGGATGCAGCGAGCCAAGTGGTTTCCCATCACGTTGCAGTGGTACAAGCGAGCCGCTGGGGCGAAACAACGTGTCCTATATGCCTGTGTGAACTGTTTGAGGCGGAGACAGTCGCGGTAGCCCTCTTAGGATGTCAGCACTGCTTACATCTGCCCTGCCTTAATTCGCTCCTCAGTCAGCAAACCAAGGTAATGAAGTCACTCAACAGAAGATGACGAGATTGTTTCTTTTTAGGGGGCTTTTCTTTTAAGCCATATTATATCCTCCTTACTAACTGCAGCTTTAATTTTTACTGTTTGCAGGTGATGTACATTCAGTGCCCAGTGTGCCAAAGAATTTATGGGGAAAAGCATGGGAACCAACCTCCAGGCAGCATGGAGTGCAGCTTGCTCAACTTATCTCTCCCAGGCCACCCGGAAGCCCGCACCATTCAGATTGTCTACAAGTATGTATAATACTCTTACTTAGTCAAGGTACTAAAAAACATATTGGGTTACAATCGTGTCAAACAGACGCCCGCAAGAACCAGAAAGGAATTGGTTTGATTGGTGCCATTATTAGATTCGGAGTAAAAAAAAATTATAATGTGAATTTTCAAAGGAAGTGTCCTAAACGAGACCTTATATCTTGGAGCAATAGAACAAACAAATAATCACACAGTTTCACAGGAAAGATGTTGGGAAAAATTGTAAAAGAACAAATTTCACAATCAAGTTTTTTTTAATTTTAAGTTTCACATCGGGAGTTCAAGGCCTTGAGCACCCTAACCCGGGGCGTCCATATTACGCGGTTGGTTTTCCGCGGAAGTGCTTCTTGCCTGACTCGGATAAGGGTCGCCTGGTGTTGGACCTCCTCAAGGTGGCCTTCGAGCGGCGTCTGGTCTTCACCATTGGCCGCTCCGTTACTACGGGCTGCGAGGACGTTATCACTTGGAACGAGATTCACCACAAGGTACGGTCAAGAGGACCTAGGTTCTATTTCCGATTTACCGAGATTTTTTCTGGTGAAACTTGCCTTGCCCAGGGCCTACCCAGCCGGTTCAGTGTCCTAAACTGAAACCAGAACTGTTACTGCGGTGCAAGGGATAAGGAAATGCCTGAGGCGACGACCCAGCAAGTGGCAGGGTGACCAAAACAACTCCACCCCAGTGTAGGCCCACCGGTTATTCCTATTACATTGCGGTACACTTTGGTCACCCTGCCATTTGCTGGTTCGTCGCCTCAGGCATTTCCTTATCCCTTGCACCCTAGTTGTTATACCTGTACTTTTCGCCATTATCACTAATTATAGCTCAACAATGAACATCAATGTACGTAATGATACTGAGAAATTTTGAGTTTTAGACGGAGCTTGGAAAATCTCGTAGTGGGCACGGGTACCCAGATCCTCACTACCTTGACAACTGTTTGGCGGAGTTGGCTTTGCAAGGGGTTGTCACTGACTCGTCGCACTATCAACAGCTCCAGTAAGATATTATCTAGAAGGTGAGATGCGGCTCTCTAGATAAACTTCCTCATTCCTCATGTGCCAATAAGGGTGCGTCCCACCATGCCCAGTTAAAATTAAACTGGAGATTTTGTCCTATGTTTGTATTTTGTCCAGTTTAATTTTAACTGGGCATGGTGGGACGCACCCTAAGTATTTAGCTTTCGAATCGTTGCTTCCAAACGCAATTTATTTAGGATTTTAGGCATTTATCAAATTTTAATTTAAAATTCTATTATTTTGGTTATGGTGAAATTATTGGGAAGAAGCTTAGCGAGTCTTTATTCTTGTTCCTATAAGATACAAGAACTAAGCAATGTTATTTATCAGCAGAATACCCATTTTTTGCATTTGCTTTTTTTCTTCCGTATTAATTCTCATCAAATTTCATTTTGCACTAAGTTGCCGTTGCCGTTTTGTTCCGATTATTAAACCAGAGGGAGGAAGAGGTCACATCGTTCTGGTGTCATCCCTCTATCGCTAAATCAAAATATGCCTCTTTGGTACAAATAACTTTGTATGTGCCATTAATCATAAGACTCAAGCCAATAATCATGACAATAATAATAAATAACATCATAGTTGTAATAGGTATACAGTATTCAAGTTCAGTTAAAGCTTGTTGACCAATCAGGACATTTGAGCGCTTGAAAATACAACTTCTACATAATTTAAGTACTCTGATTACCGTACGCATAAAGGAGATCTTGTTTACAAGGGTCCGTGAGCCTGAAATCCACAGTCCATACTAACTTATTAACAGGACCTACCTACCTACTAATTAGAAAGATTTAATTTAGTTCACAAATTCACGGCTACATTTCAAAGGAGACTGTAGATTGTGCTATTTGTCATATTAGGGATTTTATGGGCCTGGAACGGAACGGCCATGCCTATTCTATTCCAACCGATAATGGAATTAAATTAATTATGTTTAACTTTCGTTGAGTCCAAAAGTTTCGAGTTAACAAAACCCACCATATCACGTAGGTAATTCCCCACGTTGTCGGGTGTTCTTTTGGCCTGTTGGACTGTATATAAATACAGAGCTTAGGACTGTAAAATATGGATACAATACTGTTTGTTTATAGATTTCTTAACTGACACCTTTTTGAGGAAACTGCAGGATATGTTCGGGTTCTCAATACCTATGTCACGAATTGACCAAATTGTGATTTACCTGGCAATCGAGTTATTTGGTCAACTTGTGACGGTATATTTCTGAACCCGAGTGTACCCAGCAGTTTCCCCAGAAACACGTCATAACAAACGTAAACAGAGTTGTCTCTTCAGTCAAGATTCTTCGCAATGATGTGAATGAATGTACCTAAGTATTAAGTAGTATTTTCGCTTCCTAGTAGACTGTATGAAGGTAGCTGAAGTTTTCGAACCAAGAAATTTATATGAATAAACAAATTATTTTTCAATAAATACACTGATTAGTTTATTATATAAGTGAATTCCATGACCACTTCTTTATTGTTCATTCCTTTCTCATGTGGGGGAAGGGGGAAGGAGGCAGAACCTCTAAGCTCTAACCCCTTCTTGTTGCGCCATTGATTGCTCGTACCTGCCTAGTAGTAACTGTAGTAGTAACCTGCCTGGTCCCATGAGACCTGGACTGGACTTGTAAGGCTGCGTCCCACCGTACTCAGCTAAAAAATCATCGATTTCCTCCCACTCTTACCTTGTTAAATTTCCGAGAAAATCGGCGTTTCTCTCTTAGCCGAGTGTACCTAGGGTGCGTCCCACAATACTCGGTTAACGGTTCATCTCCGGAGATTAACCGTTAACCGAGTATGGTGGGACGCACCCTTAGTGTAAAGGTGGTTAGGAACAGAGTAAATTCAAAGTAAAGTTTTTATTTAAAGATTTTAGCATTTATTGCTGATATAAAATGTAAGTAAGAAATTTTAACAGAGTAAAATATGAAAATAAATTTGGACAAAAGTTATACCTAACTCATAACCTACCTAAAAATTGTAAAAAGTGAACGCCTGATCGTCCTTTCAGTCTTACCATTCATTGTTTCTAAAAATCACCCTTTTCTATGGCTACATTTAGACATGCAGTATGCAGCACCAAGTTCCTTAAACACTAAGGCTGCGTCCCACCACACTTGGAGAGACGAGAGAGAAAGAGAGAGTTACGCAGAATAAAACATCAATTTCTGAATGGAGATGTTATTGCAGTAACCAGAGAGACAATCGACGATTTTCTCTTAATCAAGTATGGTGGGAGGCAGCATAAGTAATTCTAAAAACTGTAACTTACGCAGAATAAAACATCAATTTCTGAATGGGGATGTTTCCGCCGTAATCAGAGAAAACCACATGCCCTTGGATACCAAATGGAACACAAGACTCTGAAATTGACTTGAGCTTGTAAAACGCACCCCTCACTTCCAGCCTATATTTCAAGCCTCTCTGTAGAACCAGCTCCGCGCTCCAAGGGAACAAACCATGCACTGTTTCGCGCCGATTGGTCTCCACTTTGACGAAAGCTAGAAGAGATTTGGAGCGCCAAAGTGAAATAGTGACGTTTGACGACATTGGGCAGAATGTGAGATAACCGAGCACTGCATCAACAGGCAGACTGAAGCTCAACGAGAAAACTTTGGTGGGGACGTAAGCCCCGCTCCCGGAAGAGGGTAAACTGCAACTTAAAGCACCTGACACGTCAACTTCAGTAGGGTAAACAAATCGAGCAGTGGCGGCTGTGGGGTAAATTCGGATATAACGTGAAGCCGAAAACCCCGGCGGTAGAGGTATCTGTCCATTTTCCTCAATTTTGTATGAAATATTTACTAAAATGGCAAATAATTCTTCTGTGGTTAGCATTGATGAACGGCATGGTCCTCGGGAAAATACATCCGAAGGCATTGTCAGGAACCTTATTTTTTTGACCGCGTCTTCGCTCACGTGACGCAGGTTTTGTGTGTTATGGGGAAGCCCCTGGCGGTCACACTCTTTCTTTGCCCAGCGCTCCAAAGCGTTGAATAAGTCCAATTCAGTAGCATCACCCAGAAGCGACGGTAGGTTTAGAATCATGCGGATAAAATCCAGTTTTAAATCCTCAAAACCAGCAGATGACAGGGTTGCCTTCGATCCAAATTCGTTAATGCACTTTTCTTCCAATCCACAATTAGAAAACATATTGGCGCATTTCAGCACGCTGTAAACATTTTCTGGCGTTAGTCCCTTTGACAGTTTGTCAACACACTGGCAAGCGAGATGCGGCAACTGATACTTCTCAGCGGCACACCACAGCTTAAGTGCGTCATCCATACTCTCGGCAGTCACTTGGTCAGTGTAGATGTACTGAAGCATTGCCTCGAAGGCTTTTACTTCAACATCTGGCACCGGGATGGGCTTCTGCGTCTCTTTGAGATCGCTAAAAAACATGGCATGAAACACGGGGCTGGCAGATCCCAGGATCAACTTGTGTGCTTCAATGGGAATTTTCTCAGTTCCTACTGCAAATGCGCAGTCAGAGAGTTGCTTACTAGCCAGTAACATTGAGCTTCTGTCGAACACACCTCTTGCTCTCAACTGCCAGTCCCGATCCGTTAACTGAGCTGAAGACATCTGGGAACACACAAATTTCATTATCAGCAGTAACCTTGCGTGCTTGACGTCAATAAGAGACCCTACTTCACGTTCAAAATAAGAAAATTCCTACAATTTCCCTTACTGCGTCACAGAGGAAATAGGTACCTCTTGTGGGTGCAGGTATAGCAGGTACATGTAGGTATCTTATTAGCACTAATCGTAAAGGTTACTTACTGCTCAATGACTGATATGACTCTGATGTAGGTTTGAGGACTTTAAGGACCTTGCAGGACTTGTAGGCTCAGCTTGCAGGTAACCAGACTTTCAAACTACAAACTACGACTTCTTATTGATCTCGATCGATTATCGACTGAGTATCAGGAAAATGGCGGAAATAAAAGAAAATCGATTTATCTAGTATATCAAGTTATCAGAACTTCCGCTTCCCGCCAGGTCGAACAGGAAACCCAGAAAATATTCCCAAGAAATTTGATACTTATCTTTTATTTAAATATAAGAGTATTAGGAGCACTTTCTATTTTATATACCTATTTTAGATAGTAAGGAATATTCTAAAACAAGTTATAATGATTAATCCAGCCTCGAAGCATCCTAGAAGACTTGCAACGGAGTTGGTAGTTACTTGTTTCCATGGTAACGGCGTGTTTATCATTGGTGTTTATTTCGGGTTCGTATTCGTTGTCGGATTGTTCTAAGGGCTTCTCTACAATTTGTAAATTTATTGTACTTTTTAGTTAGTTTTTTTATAGTTTTATATGGATGAAATAATCAAAGAACTTGGCTTTTCGGATGGATTTTCTATTCCTGTCGCTAATGATGAAAACAAAGCATTGGAAAGAGAGGTAAGCTGGACGTGTATCTCAAAATAAAGGGTAGGTACCTACCTATAGCAGCATACAGTTGTATAGGCCCATAAGTGTAAGAAGTGTAAGCTATGAAGAGGGTATGTGCGTTCCATGCGTTCCAATCTCTATCAGCCGTTATCAGCGTCATGATAATTGT
Organism: Mesopsocus fuscifrons; assembly: GCA_950004255.1. Taxonomy (NCBI): domain Eukaryota; kingdom Metazoa; phylum Arthropoda; class Insecta; order Psocodea; family Mesopsocidae; genus Mesopsocus; species Mesopsocus fuscifrons. Next base: position 7,660,912 of record OX465380.1, read on the forward strand.
TATTGCAGTCACAGAAGTCACAGAAGTCAAGGCAGCATATACTTATAGACCTAATCCTAGCTCAAATCTAACTACAATTTTGGTATGGACGGGAGGTGGGGGGAGTGCTGGCTCTGGATAGGGAAAAAGGTTACTTCCATCCTTTCTGCTTTTCTTTCAGATTAAAGAGCAACAAAAAGAAAGAGAGGTACTGCTGTCATCACTAGAAGACGGCACAGCACGTCTGAGTGCAGTCAAGAAGTATCTTGAAAATATTGTGAGAGAGCAAGAAGAAAACCAAAAATTGATCTTTGTTTACGACTGTCAAGTCAGTTCTGACAATACAGCTGTCAGTTTGGCTCAGGGACAGATCAGAAGCCTTACTGCGGAAGAAAGAGATTTATCTAAAACTGTTCAGGAACTCAAAGACAGACAAGACACCTCTCAGGTAAACCTACCTACCGGAACCAAAATGCCCGAAAAAAGTTAACCGTAGCCAATAAATGCTTGCTCTGAGTCAGAGATTGAATGGGATTCGCTCAATTACACGAACTTATAATCAAGAAAAAGCTTGTGTGATCCAAAGTAATATCTGTTATGAAGACGCGTCCACAACCACAACCCGTATCGCGAGTTCTCTTCCACCTCTCATTCAAGAGTAGGTAGGTCCATACGTCTACTTACTAGGTTTCCGTAATAGGTGCCTGCATGCATAGGTATATACTCGTACGGTGATTATTTTCTTATTTGTTTAAAGGATGAAATAGCTCGTGTGGTGGGCCGTTTGGATCAACTTCGCGAGCAGGTGCGGTGGGATCAGGCTGCTCTTCAGGCTTGGTCAACAGCGGCAGCACGAGTAGGAGAAGATCATGCCATCCTGCAGCAGTTCTCGCAACAAGATCAAGCCAGGTTCAGCCATCTTGAACTGAAACGCCAGCAGCTTCGGCAAGAGGTATATCTAGGAAGTCAACTCCCGTACACTACCATTCTATCACAGCAGAAAGATCCAAACTATTCTGGGCATTTGGTCTATGTAACGGTGACACCTTTCCTACGGCACTGATGGCAGAAAAAACAATTCTGGTGTCACTTGTGTTATTATTACCTATTTTCGCAGGGAATGAGGATCATATGTTTCATTTATTTATTTTGTTTTTAATCAGGTTGGAGGGAAGCGCCTGAAGTATGAAAATCTGGCAGGGGACGTCTCAAGCTTGGAGCAGTCACTGGAAAAAATTGGGAATCTCTTCCAGAGTCAGTACCAAGACAGGTAAAGATTCCCTAACTTCAGAACTATTTCCGGGCTTACTTAAGTGGGTTGGGCGGCAGTAGACACATCGTTTTGATGGTTGATGGTTTCTCTTCTTGAATTTGTAATTTTTACGCCCTCAGGCAGGCCCTTGTTGATCAGTGGCACGGTGCTGCTCGGGTTCTTCATCAGCGTGATGAGGAAATCCACCGCGCTATTGGGGAAGTTGGGGCTCTACGCACCCAAGCTAAACAGCGGATGCGTGAGCTGGAAGAACAGAAGACATTTTATGCCAACGAGGAGAAGAATAATAAGGAGGTGGAGCGAGAAGTGTCTCGATTGGAGCGCGAAGCTCGACAAACCGCTGCTACTGTCCGCGAGTTGGAAACCGCAGTTTCGGAGCTAACTGGTCAAGTAAGTGGTTTCTATTGTACTTAGGGAGGGACGCCTTCGCTTGCGACAAGGAAGCAAGACAACCATAAAGAGGACTTGTGCGAGTTCCTTGCCATGCATCACACTCTATTATCATCCGGGCATGTTCTCTATTTTAGCTTTTGGTTGTTCGTGGTTCGCTGAGAAGTGCAGCACGACAAATTCAAAACCATCGCAGCAACTGTCGTCGCATGGCTGAGCAGATTATGAAGAAAAGAGGGAAATGCCAACGCCTTGAGCAAGAAATAGAGGTCCTGCACCTGCAGGTGTGTATATTCCATCATGTTCATGGTATTTTTGCTAAAAAGTAAGAAGGAATTCAGTGTCGAATCGTCAAATCGTTGGTACCGCGTCGCATCTCTTTTGGAAACCGGCTGTTTTCAGTGCGTTTTTTTTTACCCCCATTTCATGTATCTTTACAGATGCAGGAAACCCATGGGAAAAAATTGTCTGCCACCGAACGGGTACGACATCTCGAAGAAATGAAATCTGCGGAAGAGCGTGCATGTGAACGACTTGCCATAGAGCACAGTGTAGGTATACGTTTGAAATTATTAAAAGTAAATGTCGTATGTCGTATTCGATGTAATCCATAAGCAGTAATTGCTCTTACTAGAGAAAACCCCACTGAATTTGACTTATCTTTCGTAATGTACCGCAACCCTTGATTAGTCATATAACATATCAAAAGTAAATCAAATTTAGATAGTGCGCATTGGGCCGTCTTATGGCGCCTACGATTTTAATACGCCTGAAATTAAGTTGACCTGTTGTTTGTTTATAGAAACTGCAGGAGAAGGTGCGACTATTAAGTGAGGAGCTTTTGCGGCTAAGAACAGTTGAGAGAGAGCAACGAGGGAGCATGGCGGGATTGGAGGCCACCGCCCAGAGTCTCCGCCAGAGATTGGTGGCTGCTCTAGCTTTTCAGCGCCAACAACAAGACATTTTATACAAAGCGGTTAGTACATATTGCGTGGCTTTCACATTTTGGTAAAGTCCACTTGAATTTCAGTATAGGAAGTGACTTGGCGTACGTTTGGTTTCAGGAAATTAACTATTTGGAAAAGGACATGCAATACCGACGCATGCTTGGCCGAGCTGACCCAGAAGAGGTCGAGCGCTGTGAGTGGGAGTTGAAGCAGCTGGAAACTGCTATGGCCGACGCTCGAGCCGCACACCAACTGCTTGAACGGGAGTGTTATCGGATCGATCAGGTAGATTTCGATAATTTTCTATAAAGTAGAGTGACGAAGGGAAGGTAAGAAAGAGCAGAAGGAGGAGTGAGGGTAAGTGTTAGTTAAGTACCCACTGAAAACTTCATGACTCATGAGATGAGTCATTAGGTAAGGGAGTGACATGGTCAGAATCTCGCCAGCAGTTGAACTTTCCCCTGGCGGTGAAGGTCAGCCAGCCATCGTTATCAGGGCTGAGCAGATAAAATTTTGCGACGTGCCAAATAAAATAAAAAATATGAAACCTAATATGGAGATGTTACTGTTAACTAGGAGTACCGGCGACTAGTAACTGCTCTTGAAGCCGATGATCGTGAGCTGAACAACCTTCGCAGCAAGCGGCAGGAGTTAGTGCTTCTGGCTGAGGGAGGGGAGAAGCAAGTGGCAACGCTGCGAGCAGGAAACCAAGACAGCCAAGTCGATGAAAATGTCGTCCGTCTGAGGGTTAGCCACTACGAGAAGGCGGTGCGTCGAGTCGGTGGGCAACTTTATTCACTGGAAAAACAAAGGTATTTTTTAACTGCTGGACAAACAATCTCGATAACCAAGAAGTCCCCAGAACCTCTTGTGAATGGATCGACAATGAATAATTCCTTACCCGCTAGTTTCGGGTTCACTCTAGCAAACTACAACAGCTGAGATGTTATGCCAATGTGAGCCTGTAGTCAAAGCAATGATTGTACAAAACTTGTTTGCAGACTTGAACTGGAAGAAGCTGTGCGGGAGCGTACAATGGAGGTGGCGGCTCTGCTGGATGTCCTGGGAGTGCGGAAACGTGCTCTAGCCGAGCAGCTTTCTAACCTCATCACCAGCATCAATGTTGCAAAGCTGAAGGTGAGTGTACTAGTTTTGGAACTACAATTCATGGAAAAACAAGTGGTCGGACTACGTAGATGAAAACTGTACAGATCTTTACCTTAAAGGGACTTAACGTGTAGAGTTTTCTCCGACTGCTGTTGTAGCCATGATTTTTTTTTTCTTGGACTGCTCAGGCCCCGCAAACGTTTTTTACACAGTGTGAACTTGAGTTGGATCACTACGTATTGAACGATGATACCTACTGTGTAATCACTGATTTCAGGTGGAGCATCTGCAGACCAAGCATGCACTGAGCATGCAGAGCCTTGGCTCAGGGGAGGAGGGCGAGGTGATGACGGTTACCAAACTGAAGATACAGGCCGCACAGGAGCGCTATGAGCTGCAGCAGATGGGGGACCAGCTGGACGCTCGAATACGCAACACAGAGCGTGAAATTACAGCCATGGAAAATACATTACAAGCTGTTATTGCTGCTAATTCTTCCTATAAGTAAGTAACATTTAAGGGCTTCCCCTGGTTGAGCGGGTAGTTTAGCAAAAGGGTGCCAAAGTACCTTGAAAATAAAGATACTAATGAAGTTGACTATTTTTGCAGATCTAGTCTGTCTCGAGTACCTGCTGATGGAGCTGAACTGCAGGAAAAAGAGTCGCTGCAGGATGCCTACATGGAAGCTGTGGAGATATTGCGTGGTAAAAGAAAAATCTTGCAGGAGCTCCAAGAAGCCACCTCGCGTTTACAGGATGACCTGGAGTCTCAGGTAAGTAGTACATCTGCGTTTTTTTAAGTCGAAAGCTGAAGTATTTCCTCCTGACATTCAAGAGGAATCACTTTATGTTATGTTTTTGTATTTATTATGGACCTACCTTCGGTTTTAGCTGGAGTTGGAGGCTTCTCTCCTGAAAGAAGCCACCAACCGCGCCAGTGACGTGGCTGAGTTGACTCGACGACTGGGCGCTCAGGATGAAAAACAGAATCGCGCTGCGCGAGACCTCCGTGTTCTTCTCAAGCAGATCTATGGTCTCCATAAGCCGCAGTTCCAAACACTCGAAGAGGTAAAAAATTCACTAAAAATCTATTCTGTTGACCCTTGTGGATTTTAACCGTAACCTTATTTCCTACATTCATTCTTTACTGTTACCGATATGAATAGAAAGACATGGCACTGCGGGAGTTGCGGGATCAGAATCAAGCTGCGTTACAACAGCTGGGTGAGGTGGCGGGGCGGATTATGGAAGCTGCGCCTGTAGTGGGGCGATACCTACGTGACCGAGGGATGAGCCTGCCTCTACCTTCGGCCAGGCGCTCCACGAGCTCCCGTGCCTCCAGCCTTGTGGCGGCTAGCTCATGCTACACTATCGACTCCCTCACTCTTGGTAAGCAGGTCAGAGGGATAGTTATATCAGTTACGACAGCCCCTAGTCTATCTCCATTAATAAAAGGCAAGTTAGTCTGGTTGTTACTGTCAATGACACTTTGTAACAGTGGCCATTTTCAGATGAGTGAAAGTAGTTCAAAGAAAGTCGGTTTTATGTCAGTGTACCAATTATTGTTGTGCCAATCCGGATAAACCGTGCGAATGTGCTAGGGTCGCGGATTATTGTGACAGTTATTTGTTGCAATATGTTCCTTCCTAATGTGGGCTTGAATGGGAGCCTGGACTCTTAGAGCGTTGATCACTACGGACACCGCGGAAGGCCTCAGTATGTGTGCGTGTACTGAGGGATTTTTTAAAGCCGAGTTTTCTTCTAGGTGAAACGAAGCCTCAGGAGCGTGTGATAAGGCGCCCCTCAGTCCTGCGGAGTGAAAAGAAAATTGCTAAGTCGAAAAGCAAAGTGTCGGAATCGATCGATATTGTTGATCTCGTCTTGCCACAACCGAAATAATCGAAGGTAGGTTCCAATCCGAATATTTCTTCAACAGGCCTGCATCTGCAGTTGTTGACTTAGCGGGGTGGCCTACCGGCTGGGATGAAAACATTTGATTGCCATCTCTACATTGCACTGCAGTCTGCAGTAGTTTAAAGTCCTTATGTTTTGAGTTGAGACAAGAGGCACCGTTTGTGAGGCAGGTAAATTATTATTATAATATACTCTTACACTTATGATAATAAAGAAGATTGAAAAAATGTAGGCGCAAGAGGTAATTCTGCCGTTTTATAAGGGAATGTGTTGAAGTAGGTAAGTACATTTTATTACGTATGCATGTCTGCAATTAAAGAAATTTTTCAATCCCTCGATGATCAGTTATTATTTCAGAATTGGGTTAATTTTCTGTTTGCTCTTTTCGCCCATCTTGTCTCTTTTGATTTCGGTTTCGTGATCTCCTCCCACTCTTGTTCATTTCTGCCTGGATTTTGAGATATTTTCTTTGTTGTCAGTTTCGATGTGGTCCTGCACGACATGGTTGGCTAAACCCAAGGAGTTGGTTACCGGGTCGAAGCCCAGTGCCAGAAGTGGAATGGGTTACTTGGGCTGGGACGCGAACTCTTCTTCGGGGTGATTCTTTCAATTTTCCTTTTCCCAAACTTGACAGCTTTCGCTAGGGGTGCATCTAGGATGGGAGGCCCGAATTGCTGTTGCTATCCCCGTTATTTTTTGTTTGTTTGTTTCTCCGTAGCTGTTCCTCGTATTACTTTAGCTTGAGGCGAGTTCAGAAAAGCTGGGCGAGTGGTCGACCTTTCGACGTCGATCGTCCGTATAGGCTTCTATTGTGGTAACCGCATTCTTCCCTACACCCAATACCAGGCGACCTTCATTTCATAGCATCAAGTGTTGGTAGCTTCGGGCGTGTCTAAACTCCGCGAGTGGTGGTTTGCTATCGTGGTCAACGACCTCATGTCTACTTCAGTTTTATTTCTATGGCTGAAAATTTTTTGTAATCACTTCTGGAGTCCAGGCCTCCGTGAATCAACAACATTGGAGATAGTGCGGATAGTGTCTGTATACAGTCTGGCGTGCGTCAAAACCAAGGATTTCCTTAATGTCGTCCAACTTACCGGATGTTTCTTTTCGAGCATGCAAATGCGCTCTGAAAGGATTGCTATTACTTTCTGCAGTTTAGCACAGTTTAGCAGTAGCCACTGGACGCTGAGCTCGCGTCTGCTGTTCGGCGTGTCCTGTTTTCGGCGTAGGTCTTCTATTGCTTACTGGTACCTACTGCTCTTATAGGATACCGAGGGGTTCTGTGTTTTAACAGCAGTGAAAAAGGAAAAGGGAGACATCTTGGTACCTGTTTCCTCAACCCAGAACCCTCCGGCTGTTGTACCTTTGGAAATCAGGCGCCGGTGTGTTTTTCCTCTTGTTACTTGTAACCCCTCGCCTCACTGTCATCTTCCTCATCCTTACCAGTCTACTATACCTTCAACTGTTTTGACGGTCTTAACGGTTTCCCTCCGATTCCTCAGTGTGTAGTCTCTACTTCAGAGAAAAACGTTTTTCTTCTCATCCGGTCTTCTCGTCTCAGCAGCTGTATTATGGGTCTTCTCGTCTCAGCAGCTGTATTATGGGTCTTCTCGTCTCAGCAGCTGTATTATGGGTCTTCTCGTCTCAGCAGCTGTATTATGGGTCTTCTCGTCTCAGCAGCTGTATTATGGGTCTTCTCGTCTCAGCAGCTGTATTATGGGTCTTCTCGTCTCAGCAGCTGTATTATGGGTCTTCTCGTCTCAGCAGCTGTATTATGGGTCTTCTCGTCTCGTCTCTGTATTACGGGTCTTGGTCGTTCTCTCCGGCGTTAAGCTCCTACTGCTAAGACATAGGTAAAACTCCACCGCTGTTTGTTATAAAAGTCGTTAGCTTGGCGTTAACAGATCCGTTGCAGGGGATCTTATAGCTTATAGCTGAGGGTAGGGAGGGACAAGCCCAGCAACTAAACCGTTTTAAGAACTATCCATTAAGCTCAGCTGGCAGCACTACCAAATACCAGCTCCCCAGCCATCATGTAAACGATGAGGACCTACAGTTTTAGGTGGGCTCCGATCCACCACAGCCTCGATAAACATTTTACTTGTCATGCTGAACATATCAGACGTGAATGCAGATTCAGAATTTTTTTTGGTAGGATCGGGATCGAACCGGTGTGACCCGGCTCTCACTGCTCCTCAAAAGTCGACCATTTAGTCCACTCGGCTATCGAGGCTGTTTGCTGGGGATCTTAAGCCACGTGCAACCGTAAAGTGACCACTTGGTGTACTACGATACTTGCCAATATACTGACAATAGCTTGGGGCACGTTGAGTTAGTATTCGTGGAGTAAGAGTGGTCGGCCGTTGGGCGGTCATCGACCTTCTGGGTTCCTCTAGTAACCCCATTCTTCGTGCCCCATTCCGTGCGGCGTGCCGACTCTGCACGGGCGCTGGACGTTTCACTTTCGGCTGGTTCAGCCAGTTTGCCAAATCTTGCGAACCCTCCTACTCTTTGCGCTCTTGCCAGTGCCGAATTTAGCTACCTGGCAACCTAATAGATTTCTCTTTGCGGTTGTCTCCAATGGAGGACTTAGCCCGTCAAACCTCGGTGAAAATTTCAGTCGCAATACTAATGTTTGACCCCACCCTGGTAGAGTACGTCCATAACCATAAATCATACACTGGGCGTTGCGTGTCTATTTCACCCCTGGGGAACGTCCGGTCGGTTGTCACAAGTTGAGCAGTTTGTACACCTGAAGTGAAAATAAATAAATAAACGGTTTCCTGTAAATACTACAAACAGAAGATTTAAAAACCTGACGGTTTACAACCTATTTTATGTCGGGCTCAACAGCCTCGGCAGTGAGAGTTTTTAGGATTCATTATTCGATATTTTAGGAACAGGCGCGACCTATTCAAAATTGAAGTGAGTGAAGCTATGTCGTTTAAGAAAATAAAAGAAAATAACTGGAAGAAATGTGTGAAGATCTTTTCTTATTATTAGGCGCCTTTTCCAATGGACCCTCACCGCTTCGTGGAGTGAACAAAAGAAACCTCCGTAAATTAAACTAACATTGAAGTAAATATACATAAAAAAAAAAAAAGAAGAATAGGCGTTCACAAAAAAATTAGCATTCTCATACATGTTGATGCTATAAAGCAAGGCATTCGAATTTGAGTGAGAATTTTAATGTACCGTTATATGAGGGCGTTTCGAAAAAGGTTCTTTATCGTTCCTTTTTGACAAGGGGCTCGAAGGCATCAAACCTGGGCTTTTGGGGTTGATGCCCTGAGCTGTGTTTCGCTTATGGGGGATGGGGATGTGATGGGTAGTTCAGGTTTGGCGAAACCCTCCCCCAACGTTAACCTTGCCCTTCCATTGTTCGGCCTCAACCCTTTGTTGGATTTATTCCAAACTTTGGTGTAGTTTGGTGTCTGGCTTACCTGTGTTCACTCTTCGCTCCTTATATTTTCAGTTTTTGGATTGGGTAAGTCCCTTTTTTTATCCAACAAGGGTCCTGATTTGTCTAAATGAACTTGTGTTGTGCTCTTTATTTTTTTCCCTCCTTTGTATTTCTTGGAGAGAGCGACTGCTGCTAATAGTGCTAATATTCCCTAATTACTAGTAAGTTGATCTCGTTGAATATAAATCTTAGCCCAGGTTTTGATGCCCTCAGAGAGCGCTAACCGGTAGGGTGACGATTCAAGTCAAGGTGAATCGAAAGATTTCATAAGCGCAATAAGGTGCCACTCTGTCGTCTTGGGGTCAGTGGGGGCTTGAAATTCCGCCTAAAGATCGGAACCTTACCAAATTTCACAAAAATTTAAAAACAGGGAAGGTCTTTGTTCTCAATTTCGAAGAGAGCGAGCATCAAGGTCCATAAATTCTACAGGATGTCTCGTTTGAATATGAAATAGTGCCTCCCAATGGCATCGAACCTCGTGAACCAGTTAATGCCGCCGGTTTCCAAGTGCTCGAACTCTGTTATTGGTCACGATATTTCCACTTTGACGGGAGATCGTGCTTCACATTTCTGACGGGAAGACTTCTAGATTTACAGGCTTTATTTACGTCTAAAAATAGCATGGAAACGTGAACTGAAACTTAAAACACCACCTGTACCTAACCAAACCTGGCCCGGTCCTGTCAGGAGGCTTGAAGACAAGGTGCGTGTGCTTGAAGAGGTTGTGTAGTATGAGTGTTAAATGTGTCTTCTAATAACCTGTAATTATGCTGACCAATCAGTGGTCGTTCGTGCTTCGAGGCCACCACTCTGATTAGTCAGTGTGATTTGTCGTCATAGAGAGACCCTTCCTGAATTGCAAGTGAGGGTACCTCTAAAATGTGCTGACCTTGGATGGAGGACATGTCCCCCATCTCCGATGATCTCAAGTGGAAGCAAAAAACCTTGATGAGCTCTTCTTTTCCCACGTGACATACATACCTAGAAGCCAGGCAGCCATCAAGGATCGAGCATTCTCCATATACGGAGACAAAAACAAAAAGTAGTTGGGGATTTAAAATAGATTTGGGGGAATGGAAATACAGGTCAACGTACGGTACCGCAACTGCTTTCTGCTGGAACCCCAGTCGTTGTTTCGATACGAATTAATAATATAAACTGTCAAAATCAGGTCGACTGCTTCATTGCATTTGAAAAATTATTATCTCAGTAATTTCTTTTAATTTTGGTTTGTGTCCGCGCTCAACTAAAACAATAAAAATTTAAGAGGGGGACACCTCTCTGTCCCAACAATGACAGGGCACCAAGGTTTCAAGCAGCTCCTAGTCCAAAGTTATTAAGATTTTCCAAGGTCCAGGGCCTAACCACCCTATACGGAAAACTCAACTCTGCAACCCCATCACCCCCATAGAGGTCATGATAAAAGGGGTATCGTAACATCAATGAATTTTTCTCGTTTCCGTCAACTGAGTGCGAGGGGTTAAACACTCCCGGGATCTCGTTGGGAATCTCGTAAGGAATCATTGGAAATCTTTATGAAATCTCAGGGAATCTTGGAATTTTTTGGTGTGGTTATGCCTACGGGATTCATCTTTCTATGAATATCGTTGGAAATCTTTGGAAATCTTTATGGAATCTCAGTGGAATCTCAAGGAAACTCTGGAGTGGTTACCCCTTTGGGATTCATCATTCTATGAGTATCGTTGGGAATCTTTGGAAATCTTTATAGAATCTCAGTGAAATCTCAAGGAATCTCTGGAGTGTTTACCCCCTCGGTTGTAAAAGTAGAAGCGGATCCAAAATGAAGAAAGGAAATAGAAACGCAGGTGAACGGCCAGTACGAGGTGCCACCTCTTGGTGAGCCCGTTTAGCCAGAGGCTGCGGAAGTGCCAAATTTTGGCACGTATCGCGCTCCGTACCTATTCAGTTGCATGAGAGCCGAGCGCAAACGTGAGCAGGGACCAGGGCGGCGCCACGACGGGTCTACAAATTAGGCATGAGTTATCGCTGCGCCAATCACCCTATTCCTATACCTACGCACAGTTCGCAACTGCCTATTTCCCTTCTAATTACTCCTAAAGTACTCTTCAATAATGGTTATTTATTTTTTATGTGTTGACACTTGGGGGTTAATTTGTCTATTTTCAATTTTTATTTTCTTTATTGCCATTTTTTATTGTCATATCGAGATCATAAATGATTCTTATTGGCAGCGGTGCAGTACCATGGACATGTTCCTTTGCAAGGGCCCAGTGCAGTGGGTGGAGTGGAAAAATTACCCGTTTGTTAAAATCCTAATAAACCATTCAACTAACCAATAAAACTAGCTTTTAATGTTTTTCCGGAACAGGTCATTTCCTTAATATGTACTTACTTATAATACAGACCTGGGAAAAAAACTCTTTCTATTTTCACTTTTAAACAAGATTACGAGGGGGTAACCGCTCCAGAGCTTCCTTGAGATTCCACTGAGATTCCATAAAGATTTCCAAAAATTCCCAACGATATTCATAGAAAGATGAAACCCGAAGGGGTAACCACTCCAGAAAATTCCAAGATTTCATAAAGATTTCCAATGATTCCCAACGAGTGGTTAACCCCTCGCAAGATTACTAAACATCGAAAATATGTACTCTGAGTACATCGGGCTGTATCGTGTCCTGGATGTTGCTAGCTAGGGGACCCATTCTGGTACATGCCGTACATCAGTACACGTACCTAGTTACCTACAGCTGGAGGGAATTGGGTACTTGTACCCATACCGAGGCTGGGCACGTGGACGGGTGAAAGTATACAATCGGAGGTTCAATGCCCTCTGCTGAGGTAGAAAAGTAGGTACATACCTACAAAAAATTATAGAAATAGGGCCGTATTAAAGGGGTGAGGGGCGCAGCGGAACCTCCCTTCACTTTTCTTAACTTTAGGAACGATAGGTAATTGTATGAATTTATAGTTTGTAACCGATTTTTGTTTCTCAGAGAACAGGTAAGTATGTAAGGTACGATATACTGGAGAGGAGTGCAAAATCCACTGATTACTTTTACTTCAAAAGTGTTGAATTATTATTGCCCTGTTTTGGACCTGAAATGAATTGCTGAGTATTTTGGTTTTGGCAGGCTCCCCCTTGTCCACGACGTTTCACCGATGTACTGTCAACTGCTCATGGTGCAAAAAAAGCAGAAAGTGGCAGTTTGCCCACATTCGACCACCCACTAGTGCGTCCACCAACATATTGCCATCTGCGAAGTCAGGTACTCGGGTACCTATGACACTACCTGCGCAGCGGGTAACCAAAGGATTGGGGTCTGAGCTTACTGTGATACGAACAGTTCACCTGCCCACCTCAAGTCATTACGTCTAAGTTTAGCTTACGTATTCCTTGAAATCATCACAAAGTGCGAATTTCTTGGGTGCTCACAGTTGGTTGCTCAACTTGCAAGCTCCTATATCACAACTCGTTCTTGCCATGAGTAACTTATTGCGTTTTGCAAGCCGAACGACCGCATGGGAATGACCGTTCACTAAGTCACCGTCATTTTACAAATTGATTCGAGAGAATGAAATAACATTAATACTCCTTCACTTGAAGCTGCAACCCCAGCCAGACGTTAGCCGCAACTTTGGTCATGTTGGTAAACTAAGTGTTCCGCTTATGGGTGGATCTATATGGTACAGTATGGACTAAGATCCATTGTGGACCTAGCAATGGCAGCCAAGAGCTCAGTGCTTTAGCCGTGCTGAATCCAAAAGTCCAAGTCAGGCTGGGAGCATACCGATGAGTCAGATTTTTTGCAAATCTTGGGCTGATCAAAACTTCTTCTTGATCAGGGAAATATCTGCTCAGGGTCGGATTGACTTTTTTAGCGTATGGTAGGATATGGAACCCAAATCCGGATCGGCGTCAACTGAAAATCTTCAAGAAATTATGACTCATCGTTATGCTCCCAGCCTGACTTGGACCATCCAGCGGTGGCGCCGTGGCGCCCCTTTCGTCAAATTCAGAGAAACGCCAGCCTGCCTCAGATTATGAACAAGTATTGCGTTACTGTATTACAGGCAGTTCGGGAAAGAATGAAGATCAGAGGACCACTGATCGTTGAAAGATAAAGACATGTAGGTACTAGAGACACTGCGAGACAGTATAGGCAGTTTAGGCAGCGTGAGGTATTTCTAAGTCAGCACATTACCATGTATGAGGCACTACGACGCCAGTCTACGCTTGTTTTGATCGCTGCAGACCAATAGCCATAACAGTTCTTGAGCAGGCTCCAACGAACTGCTACCGGTAAGTGGGGTTTTAAACTGTTTTATGTCCCAAAACAGGGATATCCCGAAAACAGATTTATTTTGATCTTGAGATTAGTGATAGTAAAAGGTGAAGAGTGCTGAGATTTCAGATTTCTCACTTATCACAGTCGGAACACGGAAGGTGCCGTAAACCGAGTGGTTTATAACTATTTATTTATTTAAGTCCGCATAGCCATTTGTACAGTTACGAATAAAAAATGACTACGTCTCAAGAACCCCGTCCATCTAGCTGCGCCTCGCCGCGCCACGAAAAGTGAGATACCCCGTGCTTCGGCATTCTGCAGAGCAAAAAGTTCGATGTACAGTGCGTGCGGAACGCGCGGCAGTATCCCGGAACACGGGTTCGCCATATCTGGAAAATGTTTGGGGGCCCATGTCTGGGGGGGGGGGGGGGCATGTCTCGGGGGGCCATGTCTGGGTTGGAATCCCTTTCTAAGCAAGGACTTGACAGGTTTCGGGCCACCCTTTTCGGCTACGGCCGACTTCTTCGTGGCTTCGGTCGAAAACACTCACCCCATCGGACCCTTCACACAAAGAGTAGAGTGACGATTTTTTGAAATCTTCGATAGTTAAACGAAATCGTGTATCTCTGGTGTATATTATCCTCATACCTGTACACCACTTGAGTGCCCTCCCTTCAGTCCCGAGGGTACGCTGTAGGCTCCGCGAGTGGGCGACTGGTCGCTCAGAAATGGCGGGAATCGGCTTGGTGTTGCAACGGCAACGGTTGCCCTCACTCACGGACACTGCCCTCAGGTGGCAGCCGCCAACAACCCATTCTGCATTCACGGATAAATTAACCAAACTGACATGGATAAATTAACAAGGCAGCCGTCTTGGATGGAAAATTCGTCTGGAATGCCTTGGAAGATGAGATCGTCGGGTCGTCGCCCCTCGCGGCCTTGCGTAGACGCGTTGGGACTTGAGTACAGGTGCACTGGCCGCTAGCGCCATGGGGGGCTTATGGCCATGTGCTGGACAGTGGACTGTCCGCTGTCCCCAAGAGGGGCCCCTGCGGAGTGCGCGCGGAGTGTCTCAAAGCTCAGAGGCGACGGTCCCGGCGCGGCGTAGGCGGAGGAGATATTTATCAGCACCATAACATACATATAGAAGACTAAAGTTAATCGCTTACATTCGGTCTGATTCTAGGTACTAGTGCTTTGTATACCATCTATGGGTGAATCACCAACATCTGGGCATACAAGGTTCGGCGGGGTTTATACATCATCTACACCAATTCTTGAACCACTGTTGTCATAGAAACGCCTACGATACTTTTGGTCGACACCTCCCCGATAATAAGCCCTATTTCGCGCCAAAAGGAAAATGTATACATACCTACAACCTGTTCAGTAATTAAATGTGGAGCTGAGAGAGCTCCACTGTCTCCCCGGATGAACCGCCTCTGCTAAAGTTTTCATATGTCTAGAGGGGCCGTAGTGGGAGCCCCACATAGCATCCCTATCAGGGGCCCCTGACTTGGCCATCGAGAAGGGCTTATCTAAGTCCCTTTCAGGTCCATCGACACCGTGCGAACCTATTTTTTATCTTCTTTTTCTCAAGTTTATTTATCAGATTGTTTAATCTCTTTCAGAATTGTTTTCTGTGTTTATGTGGTTGTTCAGGTACTAAATCGTTTTTTACAAGTTTATTCTTACGTTAATCTGCCTCTGCCAGTGGTAGATATGCGTTATCATGATCAGAGTATTTCTTTGCTGGAAAAGGTAGCTCATTAGGGCAGAGAATGCGGTGCTCTCATTTATTTTCTAAGCCGCAGGTAAGAAGTGCAGAAATTCCCGAGCTGGATGAACAATGCAATGGGGGGGGGGGGGGGGGGGGATAGGAAAACTTGAAAGCGTCTTATTAAAGCTCACTCTCTTTCTCCTGCTTCTATACTACCTCCAGAAGCTGGCACCCTAAGGGGGAGGGGGATAGCTGGAGGGGACTCCCCCGTTGTAGCAGTATAGATGGAGAACGTAAGGACGCTCCAGATGCTGGCGCCCTGAGGAGGAGGGGGGAGGGTGATGTCTCAAGGAGACTTCCCCGTTGTGGCAATTGATGGAGTACCTAAGGCCTGCTCTAGACGCTGGCACCCTGAGGGGGAGGGGGTTGGCTGGAGGGGACTCCCGCCCCGTTGTGGCAGGCGATGGAGTACGCGTGATGTAAGGCCTGCTCCAGATGCTGGCGCCCTGAGGCTCCACGTGCTACTCCTCTTGCCGGATTCCTCTTCAGGCCCTTCTACCATCGTGGGCCACATCTCCTTCCTCTGCTCCTTTCTTTCTTTCTCTTCGGCCCTTCATCGTGCCCGACCAGACCCTGTATGTGGGCCGCAGAACCTGGTTGAGCCCATTGAACTTCTGCCTTGAAAATTACTACCAATTATTGCATTTTACCACTGAAGTATATAAAATAATACAAATTAGTGAGGTTGTGACGTTATGTATCAAAGGTTACGCGTAAGTTAGACATGGGTGAAACCATGCTCCAGCATTCGAGATTAGAATGGAAATCTCCGGTCTTTGCCTTTTGTTCGGCTGTTCCACTCCAAGCGAAATAAATAGGTACTAAATGAAAAATCGTATTTTTCGCTGCTTACGGCAGAGTTCTTCTGCATTTCCTACAAGACACTTATATAGGATGCTTTTGAAAAATGCGACTGTTTTACCGCGGCACACTACATTTTTGTTGGTAAACAACGGCTGAAAACTGTTGTCTACCTTTTATCTGAAACAGTTTCCTCCAGTTTTAGAGGATGCCCTCTATAAGATGACGAGAAATCCAAAATTTCGGAGTCAGTTTTTGACACGATGTCATACTTTCTTAGCCTTTCATGTGAGGTGAGAGCAAAACTGCAGTTAAACGATCACTGCGGGGATGGAACTATACGATTTTACCTCGGGTACTTGCATACCTTTCTTTCGGAGAAATCAGGTACATACATAACAACTTCCATAATTTATACCACCTCTTTCCCTCTATCGGTTTATCTCAAAGGCATGGTGGGGAGTGTAGGTTTAGACCTGATTTGCCTACAGATTGGCAAGCCGGCTGTACCTATATATGTACAGCTGCGTGGGTGAGGGCAATGGCCTCTCCAGACGGCCAGCAGACGCCACTTTCACTGTTCTATATTTTAAAAGGGACCAACCCAACTGTTCCATAAAGCACACGCTACAAGAATACATGACCTACTCCAAATACGGGCAACAATAAGGTACAGCTCGATGTTCTGATTCTGATTGAGATCAAACTGCCTGAATGGGCTGTGTGAGTCGCAAAGATAGCTATAGGTACAGCTTTGTTCTTTTGATTTGAAAATTTATTCTTTCTCAGTTTAGAATAACTAAAACAAGGGGTACGACAATGGTCGCACAAATTTTCCCATCTTATAGGCTGAGCTATGCCCCCCCCCGAACATTTTAATTTCCACCACTGCCCCTAGGGTGAGAAAACATGCCTAAGGAAGCCTCCCCGAGCATTTCAATACCCCACACGGTACATTTTGCAAACCTCTCAAAACACAACTGGGTGACCCCAGATGGGGGGTGAGGGGTTGCAAATGGGTTTAGAATTTTTTTGACAACATAACTTGCTTGAGGAAGTTCCCAGAATTTTGAGTACCCAATTGACATATTTCGTGGAAAAACTCATATATTTGGGGGTCGTAATATCCCAAATTCGAGTTTTCCCAGATATACCGCTAATGTGGTATTTTCACCCATAATATGCACTATTACCCCTGAGAAAATGAACGAAATCGTAGGCGCCAATTTTGAGAAAAAAATTAAAAACATGATTTTTTGAGGTTTTTGGGGGACTGCTCCCCCCAGTTTTCACCAATGGAAAATTGGAAAAACGTGAGTCTGCGCATTATTTTTTTACACCCGTGTACCAAAGTTGAAAAAAATCGGCCGAACGGTAATGGCCCCTGGCTCTCCGTACATACATACACCTAAACATTCATAAATACACATACACACACAAAATTGAATTTCTGCACAATCACAATACTTTCCTATATCTATACTTCTTACATACCTAGGGAAAGTAAAAATGTGATTCTTTAGGTACACTTAGGGTGCGTCCCACCATACTCGGTTAACGGTTAAACTCCAGTTAAATTCGATTTTTACCACGCAAAAAATGGAATTTAACTGGAGTTTAACGTTAACCGAGTATGGTGGGACGCACCCTTAGGTAACTATCATCTGTGTTGAGTTCAGCTGGTACTTTCGTAGAATTTTTGGAATGCAAGGGTGGAGGGTCCATGAACGCTGCACTTGATAAAAAAAATGACTGCAAATTTCAGTTGAAAATGCCCGACCGTTTAGGTTCAGGTACATGGGGACCGGCCAATAGTGTCAGAACTCTGCCATGGATCTCATCATCATCTGAATTTCACTGGATGCTTAATCAGTGATTTTCCTATGGTGACCAACCACACGCATAAAATTGGCATTTCTGATAGAGGGTGTGATGATTTGAGATCTAAGAGTTATGATCATTATTTTTGAAAATTTTGTAAAGGTCCGCTGCGTCTCCAGTTAGGCTCCTGTATAATTTTGTTATTTAACCCGACCCCATCGTTAAGGGCTTGTTCTAGTTCCGACCCTGGCAGGTGGCGTATGGTTGTTGGTTAGCACACGGTTCATTGCTCCTTGGCACGGGCCGGCTGGCGTCAAGGAGCAGTCTAGGTTCAATGGCCCATCACCTGGACTTTCACTAGATTCAATGCCTGGTACAGTGTCTGGAGGCTCCAGATAGTACGAGAGGAAGGACGTATGACAAAAGACTGAAAGGTCCCTCGCCTTTCATTGTTTATAGACTTCCATGTTGGCTGGAGTTAGGATGGACATCCTAGCTTAGGATATTTCCGAGGGGTTAACCATTCCAGAGATTTCCTGAGATTTCATGAAGATTTCCAAAGATTTTCTGAGATTCTCAACGAGATTCGTGGAAAGATGCCCCCAAAGGGTTAATTAATCCAGAAATTTCCAAGATTCCCTGAGATTTCATAAAGATGTCCAACGATTGCCTGAGATTCCCAACAAGATACCTGGAGTGGTTAACCCCTCGGATATTTCCATTCCACCCTTCAGAAGTTTGTCATGAGTTCGATCCTTCGAAGAGTGTGGATGGAGTTTTATGTTGCTTTTTGAGACTGCATCGTTAGAATGTAAAGCGTGGTTTCCCCGATGGTGACCCTACAGGAAATATTTTTGACTATTAGGTACATACAAATAAATTTATATACCTAAATAAAAAATAGTCAAAGCCTTGAGTCCATCACTCTTATCAGAGCCCTTCGCCTCTTAGTGCTGAAGCATTTTAATTGCTGACCGCGCTTGGGTGCTATCTGGTGAGACCGTTTAATTACTGTTCGTTACTTTGAATCTTGGAAATGGGGGCAACCTCGAAACAGGCAATTTCAGTTGGATTGAAGTTGTTAGTTATGCCCTTACTGAGCTAGGATGGGATAAAATTATTTTGGGGTATGGTCTCATCCAAAGAAAAGGTATTTCCGGTAAAGTTCAAAATCCCATAAACGGAGGATAGAAATGGGGGAAGCGGCAACCTTTTGGCTTTTACTGGGGGTCTGGGGCCTGCTCTACATCCAGGATGCAGCTGTTTTACCCATTTTCCCTTCGACTGTTCACACGGTTAGGAGAAACCATTTGAAACAGGAAAAAGCTTTTGGCTCGACAGCTCAGAAGAGCGAGGGTGCGAAGTCCCACCTTTCGAAACATCTGAACACGCGGTGTGGTTTAGTCAGTCACATCAGACAGTTGGATTTTTCTCCGGCCAGTGAAGAACTGTGAAGGTTAGATCTCAAAAGTCTGCTGGGACTCGAACTTAAGTTCTCCTGCCCTGCCTCACCCCGCGGATGGATGCAGCTGTTTGACCTATTTGTTCCGCAAATGGCTCATATACGATTAGGACGTCGTTATTTTTCTGGGGTTTGAAGCATTTCTTGAAAAGTATACTCCTAGCCCAGAGCAAACTGCGGAAGATGGTGAAAAAATATCCAGAACGTAATTCAGGTTGGCAGCTCTCAGTCCTGGACGGATACAGGCCAGAACTGGGGGGTGCATTGCCATAATTTTAGATTTGAGGGGAATTTTAAATTGGAGGGATTACCAGTCTGGCGGCGTAATTTGAATTTCAAAGTTTCAAAGGCAAGGTAAATCCACTCTTGTGTATATGAAAACAACAGTCCGCGGTAACTATGGTGAGTCATCACTGTCATCAGTCTCAGTGTTGAGCTTTTTCCACGGTTTTGCGAGGCTGCCAGTGAGGAAACTTATTTTTTACAAAAAGTGAGAAGCTAAGGGACTTCTCCAGGTCTTACTTACTTTACCAGCCTTGTAACACTTTTTCTTCTGTACCTATAAGTTTTGATGAAATCGATGTTTAATTGTTCAATATTTTTTCTGTTTTAGGCGATGTTGGGGGGGCTGTTGCTGGTTACTCTAGTGCTGGTTGGCGTAGTTTGGGTCTATCTTTCACGGTTTCGGGGTCTTCCTCCGGGACCTTGGGGTCTGCCTGTAGTGGGGTATTTACCATGGCTAGCTGGACATCAGCCGCACGTCAAGCTGACGGCCTTAGCGGACCAATATGGACCCATCTACAGCCTGCGGATGGGGAGCGTTTTCACAGGTGAGTTAAAAGCTTGATAATTCCGGCCAGTCTCTAATGTTATTATCATTATTCTTATTCTACTCTGTGTATGATTCAACAGAAGTCTAAAAAAAAAAAAAAAAAAATTAAGTACGTAGCAGCAGATTTTGTGTCTAGTATTCTTCATTTCCCTTTCTGAAAGTTGTTTTCCTTTCAGTGGTTCTGTCAGACCCTCGCCTTATTCGACAAGCTTTTGCGCTGGAAGATTATGCTGGACGAGCCCCACTGTTTTTGACGCATGGCATCATGAAAGGCAACGGTAAGTTCACTGATCATTGCTGAATATTCTATTCTTTTATCACAGATTGAAGGGACCAGCAGTGACGGGTGGGGGGGGATTCTGATAATGGTTTACGTGGTAATCTATAGGTCTCACGGTCAATAGTTGCTTAACAATGATTTTTCTGAGGTCATGTGTCCTCTTAAGAGGTTATAGGACCTCGGTAAGATTCGCTGCTCGAAAATTTAGTGGCAGGCAATGTCATTGCCATCTTTTTCACTAGTACCTGAAGAAGCGAAACCTTTAACGTTGTTTGACCCCTTAAGGGGTACCTATATGGTTGGTCGTCGGAATATCCCCGAGAAAGCGGAAATATGGTGGATACCTGTCGACGTCCTTGGTGGGTTGGCGCCTTACTCTCTCCGCGAGGCCGATGCACGCCGTGAGAGTGCAATCAGTACGATGCAGTGGCCTTGACAGACTAACCTTCACTCAAGGCCACGTGGAGAAATGCAGTATGATTTGAAAGATAGAGCATTGCTAGCGTCTGATAGAAGTGTGAAAGACCGATTGCGTTTTGAGCGGAGAAACAAGGAATTTGACGTGATTGGGAGTAGCGCAGCCAGCACTGGAGATAATTTGACATAATAGGAAAGTTGGTGATGCGAAAGAAGTCAAAATGAGCGCTGGGGCGCTGGGAATTTTACCGTCTGATCTGAACATCATTTTCAAGATGAGGGCATCATTATTCAATTTCTGGGAGGAGACGAAATAGAGAAGTCAATGAACGGAGCAACTACAACAGATCCAGAGGCTTCTAGAAATTATATCATCACTCATCGGAGAGGTTCAACTTTTCAAGATGAAGGCAATGCGCGGAACGAAAACTAATGCTTGTGGAGGTCATTGCACGAGACAAAAAGCATGTGCATGTGCAGGGGGCCGCGCCGCGTGCCCCAGGCCGCCGGGCATTGCATCCCAACCACTAGGATGCGATGCGCTGCGGGGTCACCCACCCAACATCCAGCGCAAACCACTTTATTACTATTGCTTCACTTCTCTCAAAGTTCACTCACCCTCTTCTTCTTACAAAAAAACCAAGTCGTCCTTCCATTATCGGAGGTGTCGCTCGAAATTGTCTTATGAAATTCTGTTGGTATGATGGATAAAAATTAGGGAACTAGGTATAGAAATTTTCTGTTGGTGGTTTGAGCTACTCTTTCGTGCTCAGCTTTCTTCCTATCAATGCCTACCATTGCGTGCTCATTACTTTGCCGCGTACCTGATTCATACTTACTAGACAGTAAAAGCTTAGTACCTGCTGTGTACCTGCAACTTAAGTTATGTAGAATTTCGTTTTTTTAATGCCCAGACTGCTGCTTACTTAGTGCAAAAAAAAATTAACCGACCAGGAATTGAACTAGGCTTTTATGGCTTTCAAACTGATTACCAATAAATGTAGTTGTTACAAACTGGAAGGGACTCTTCTATACCTATATGAGGGGCCAATGGCGCCTGTTCGTTCCTCTTGCGCAACAGCCCAGGTTGAAAACCCTATCGGTGCCTTGCGCCAGGCAGCCTGGAGCTCTGGAATGCCAGTTATCCAGTGACGCATGGGTTGCTCAACAGATCTATTTTTATCGCTATTCTCGGTTATTCCCCCGCGTGGGAAGAAGAATTTTCGAGAACCATTCTTGGGCTTGTAATAGTTGTTTTCATGCAGTACCTGCTCTAAAATCGCTGAGATACCTGTGAATTTTATGTATTCGCAACCCCTGAGTGTCGTAGAAATGAAATTCACCATTAATTACTTAGTAGGAGTTCTTTTTGAGCGCTCTTCTTCCAACCTAGGTATGATGTCATTTAATCTGAATGTTGCGCAATTTTAATCCAGCCATGTCGATGACTCATGCGAGCCGTTTCAGGATCAAAGAGAAGTCTTCGTCTTTTTTTTCACTCTTGTGTTCTCGTCATTAAGGCGCCTATTCTTATGGCTTGTTATAGCCCAAGTTAGGTTCTTGCCTTACTGTAAAAGTTTGATTTTTTGGTCAAGTTTGCTTGCAGCCTTTCGTGATGCAAAGGACCTGTACTGTACCCAAGAAGGTTCTTGTTCGAGTCCCAGTTTCATTCTGAAATGTTAACATGGATGTTCATTTTGTTGCGCGCAGCTTTGGCGAGTTTTACCTGTAGGAAGGCTGAAATATTCCCACAGGGGCGCTACCTTATATAGGTATTACCTGTACCTGTAAAAATAAAGGGTTCGACAATGGTCGCACTTGACTTTCTCGCAATTTTTATCGAAAATTTGATTTTTTTTTACGTGAATAATTGTCAGAATTTTAACTTTTTCTAAAAAGTATTTTGCCTCACACTGGACGATACTTTTAGGCACCTGCATACCGAATTTCAAACATATCCGTCAAACAGTGAAGTGTCGTTCGACGCGCAAAGTATATGTTTTCTATTTTGCATGTCACCGTCTTAATTTTTAAGTAAATGAAAATCTATTGAAAATGCCCTTGAAGCATCTATCTCAGACCACTTTCACCAATTTTGAAGGAAATCTGTCGATTAGGGTTGTTGCAAATCCGTCTTAACCAATCAAAAACGTGATTTCCATTTTTGGAAAATTTTTCCTACGATAATGCCAATATTGGCCCAAATTTTTGGCCCATCTCAAAAAGAATA
Source organism: Mesopsocus fuscifrons (assembly GCA_950004255.1). Taxonomy (NCBI): domain Eukaryota; kingdom Metazoa; phylum Arthropoda; class Insecta; order Psocodea; family Mesopsocidae; genus Mesopsocus; species Mesopsocus fuscifrons. The sequence goes on from OX465380.1 coordinate 7,683,881, forward strand.
AAAATGATCCTGTAACATCTATTTGGAAACACTATTGCGAAATTACAAGGATCTAACTTAATAACTGTAGTGCCAAATCCGTCTTGACCAATCAAAAACGAGATTCTAGTTTTTTTTCCTATTTTTGACTTTATTTTGCCTATATTGACCGCATTTTTGAGATGATTGAATATTTCTTCGACAAACCTTTAAGTGATGTTATTAAGCACATGTTTATGGATTTTTGTGCAATTCCGGCTAATACTGTTCATGGGGCCAAGATTTTCACGTATGGGCCAATTTTGGCCCAAATTTTTGGCCCATCTCCAAAACAATAAAAATGGTCCTGGAGCATCTATCTGAGAACACGACTGCAAAATTTGAAGGTTCTAACTTTATTACCGTACCGTGAAATGCGTCTTGAGTAGACAAAAACACGATTTTGAATTTTTTTTGACACTTTTTTGACAATAGTGGGCGCAATTTTTGAGTAATCAAAATTATATTAAAAATGTATCTTGGAACTGATTTTAGACATCTATATTCCAAATTTGAGCCAAATCGGTTGACTGGTGTGACCTCTAGCCGCGCTACAGACAAACGTACGGACGGACGGACGGACGGACCGACGTACGTCGGACGGACATGACCTAAAAACCATTTTTTTGGTATCTAGGACCTCTGAAACGCCTTTTGCAATGAAAATCTCAAAATCGAAATTTCGCACGATAACATAACTTTCTCAGCCCATGTATTACATACGGGCGAGAAAGTAAAAAAATTATAGCTCGTCTGCTTCTTTGTTAGTGAGGGAAAGCATTTACCAAGAGCGTCCCTCTAACGTTGCCGTTTTTGCAACAACTTGGCATGATTGTGGTAGATGATTAGTTGTATTACTTGTATTAAAAATGTTTCTTCATGTGAGAATGGAATGTTTTCGTCTGGAACCTCCGCCTGCGGACACTGTCCTCTGTCCGAAGAAGTTGAGAAAGTTCAAGGCTATCTTGTTGATTTGGCGCGCATTTCGCACTCCGTGGGTTCTGTGAACACAAACACATTCCATGGAAGCCTACGCATACCCGAAGCCGTAGGTCTGGAGCTTGCCAACGGTCGAAGACCCCCCCAAAGCACCGAGCTTCGAAAACAACTCCGTGGGCGACGGTTTTTATTACCTACCGTCTCACTGCCTTGTCCAGGCTGTCCACCCATTCCATCTCAGGAAAAAATATTCACAATTATTGCTGCTTCAGTGTTGCAATGTTCTGATTCCAATCGCATGCAAAATTTATGTTCAACATTTTTTATTTTATTGAAATTTTCCTCTTAGGTGCAAGTCGCATTGCCAGGCGAGCGTTATAGCCTTCACGTAGAGACAAAATGTTTCGGTTATAATCCGACTCTGGTTGTAGTGCATTTTTTTTGTAGCAGTATGATTTTTTGTTGATCTTGTTCTCAGGAACAATTATATCACAGTTTAAAAATTCCTCTTTAAAGCGCATAACCGATTTTTTAGCCAGGTTTCTTCTTGACGAAAAAAAAAAAAAACAATATTATTAAATTTTTCTCTTTTATTCGGGAACCTTGCGCTTCACTGTGCTTGGTCTCATGGTCGCGCCAAATACTGATGCTTACAAGACTGGAAACTGCCAGTGAGCGTTTTTCGGTTTCCCGCACGTTTGGGCATCGAGGGTACCTTGCTCAAGCCCATTAGTGAGTTGGTACGCACCTTTCTATATTCCTTCAAACCCAGATTTATCACCTTTAGATATCTGTACCTGCGCAAGCAGTTGGGAATTTTCAGGTTCGTCTGATGTAAAAAGAAGTACTGAAATGGGCTTAGGACTCCGTCGGAAACTACGTACACGATGCTCCCAATTAGTTTCTCGTTAGTTTCCTCGTTCCTTGTCAAGTGCTGCATAATCATAAAATTGCAGGCGAGTGCTGATGGCACTATATGGCACCTGAGTGAAAAAGGTTTCTCTGCTTTCTTTATTTGCACTCTTGGTAATCTTTCACACTGTCTGTCGGTTCTTTTTATCCGATTTAGATTGTATGAGAATATTGAGACAGTTCCCGTGTACGAATGAAAGTTCCGGGGGAAGTATTGTAGTGGTAGCTGAATAGGTAAAGTATGAATGGAAAGTTTAGAAACAAATTCTGAAGTGAAACTGTTACGTTGTTTTTATCTCTCAGAAATAATTATATTTAAGAAATAAGTACCTTAAGTAATCAGTTGCATGCCGCAGACCGGACGTACGACTGGTACATATAAGATACTGAAATCATCTTTGTAACCTCAGCACAACCTTAACGCACAAAATCATACAGTCAAATTTGTGCACGATTAGGTACAAGGAATTTATTTTCACTGTGGCTAGTGAGAAAGAGACAATTTCATATTCATAAAACAAGAGACCATCAGCAAGATTTTGTTGTTGCTGTTGTTCTACATAATATGACTAACAGTCAGCAAAGAAGTATCTCCTTGTTCTATGACTGTCTCTCTGCTTTGGAGACGCATGATTGCATAATTCGGTTCCTAGAGTGTACCTCTGAAAACCTTTTTTGTCCCACCTAACCTTGTTGATTGGTTTCATCATGAGATCAGAATGTTATTCCCTTGTTCGAAGTTCCCTTGATATAGGTCAGTTACACTGGGATGCAAAAAACATGTTTACCTATGCCGACGGCCCCGCTGCCTGCTGCCTGTGCCGCGAAGGTCGACTATCCTATCTGTCTTCTGAATATCATTACTAACGAACTCTGCATCATTCAGGTGTTCTATAGTCCAAGTCAGGCTAGGAGCGTACCGATTAGTCATAATTTCTTGAAGATTTTCAGTTGACGTCGATCCGGATTTGAGTTCCATATCCTACCATACGCTAAAAATGCCAATCCGACCCTGAGCAGATATTTCCCTGATCAAGAAAAAGTTTTGGTCAGCCCTATATTTGCAAGAAATTATGAGTAATCGGTACGCTCCCAGCCTGACTTGGGCTATAGTATCTATACTGTACACCAGCTATACAAGTTAACTCCCGGATATGCTGATGCCAACGAAATCGTGCCTATTTACGGCAGAGTTCGAGTCTAGGCACAAGAAAATTGTTTCATATATGCCTACTCGTTGTTTCGGCCTTTGTCTACTTCTCTCGGCCAAGTGAACATCTACGCTTTCGGCCCATCAGCACCAGCAGGAATCGGACCTCTAACTTGCAAAAATATTAGAATTCGACTTGAAGAAGGCGGAGTTCTAACCGCCGATTTCCGAATTTCTGCTTGTGATGTTGACGAAAGTACCTAATTTAGCATGGTTTGAAGCTGGTTTACGTGGCGCTAGGCGTCCTCTGGTAGCTGACGGACTGGCGCCGTAGTACTACTCAACGTACCCACGCGCTGCCTACATACAGGCCTATGTTTTTGCTCACGGCCACCAGGTACGGATTAGCGAGTGGTGTCATTGCTCGCCCCACCCGGTACCTACTAAACTAAGGAAGCGGTACATATCGAGGTCCCACCCGGTACCTAGTCTGGAGATTGAATGCTGAAAGTTTTACCTTCTTGAGGAAGTATTACATGCACCTACTCTGGGGCACATATCCGGGGTACCCATGGCGACTGGAGCGACGCGTACTGAGGGCGAAGGAATTATTCAGTCATTCACAGTATAGCTTGTATGTCAAAAACTTGTAAGAGATTTTGTTGAAGAAAACACCCACCCTGTGGAACTTCCAAATTTTCCCTAATGTTGACTGGTGTAATAATGAGGACGCGCCTTTGGAGATTACTGCGCACATTACTTTACCATTACATCATTACAGTGCAAAGTACAAGAAGTGCAAAGCCCGCGAGCAGTTCTTCTCACAATGCATGCCACTCTTTTGTTCCCAAGTGAATTCATGTAGGGATAGGGCAGATAAAATATTAGACTCGACTAAGAGATAATCTCATTGGAGATATTTTTTTGCTTTTTATATACGAGGCGCAAGTATAACTGTTCTTAAAAAAGAGAGACTAATTTTTATATGAAAAATAGTATTCTTTCTGTGTTTCTTGAGTATGAGAAATCGGTTTATTTCGTCACTTTGTTATTTTTTTGTAGATTTTACTTTTTAACCATATGCCGAGGGGGAACCACTCCAGAGAATCCTTGAGATTACACTGAGATTCCATAAAGATTTCCAAAGATTCCCAATGATATTCATAGAAAGATGAACCCCGAAGGGGTAACCACTCCAAAAAAAAATTCCAAGATTCCCTGAGATTTTATAAAGATTTCCAATGATTCCCAACGAGATTCTTGGAGTGGTTAACCCCTCGCTATATACATTTACCCTTAAACTAAACACTTTGTTTACCAAATTGTCACCTGAAGTAATTTATCAGCGGTCATTCTGCGTGTTTTCAGCATTTAAAGGCATCAAGATATCAGTGAATTTTCAACGTAGGAAATCGTGAAAATTTTCCCAACTCTCCCACGTGACTTTTTCACCTTGTGCTATTAATCGGAAAAAAACACCTTCATCTTTTCATCAGTTGTGCGCACTAGTTCTTAAACTGAAGTTTAAGGTCTCTCTACCAAAACACAGATGTCCGAGGTCATTTTATTGTCGAGTCCACTGACTCCAGGACATTTACCACAAGACGTCCTTAATGTGGGATTCGCGTGCCGCTTTCCGGGGGCAGAAGAGGAACACCAACTAGTTTGTGTTCATTACCACAGACGTATAGACTCACACCGCATATGATTAGCATTAGAGTCATTATTACGTATCACTTATGGTTTGCTGCCCGTATGTTTGGGTGCTGGGCTGGCCACCGCGAACTTATACCCAACGCCTAGGTACCTCCTATTACTGCCTCCGGTATTTTTAGAACCGTGAGTTCGCAGCCTTCAACCCGACTGGGCATTGAATCCGCCAAGGTTGGCACCCGTTGGCGCCCGATGCAGGGGTCCATTCTTTAGAGAATTCAGTGCCGACTTTAGGATGCCAGGGGGGAGCGAGTTCATAATGGGCGCTTCACGGCCAACAAAAAAGCGGCATATCATGGAAACTGCCGAATTTTCTGCTCTGAAATATGATAATAGAAGAAGTGATCCTTTAGGATCCATTATAGGATTAAAAATCCAGTGAATTTTTTTTTCCAGTTTTTAAATCCCAACCTACCTAGTTACCTAGTTTTTGTGGTTAAAAAATCCAAAGGCGTAGGCAGATGTTGAATTGTTACTTCTGCCCACCGAGTACCTATAGGTAGGTACCTAAAGATAAGTCCAAAATCTTTTTGAGAGATTCTAATAGATTTTTAGTTGACGTCGATCCATTCTGTGAAGATAATTATTTATTTTGGTGTAGTTTCTGGGATTGTCCCCTCATTACTTTACCACAATAAACTGTTTAGGTATATGGAAGCATTTATTAGCTATATTTGATCCCATTCTGCAGGTATATCGTGCATGTGAGGAGCCGGCACTGACTGCAGAGGCGGGGAGGTGCCCGAACTGCATTTTCAGTCGATCCATCACCTTGGCCTACGCCAATGTTTTTTGCTTGTTTTGAAGGTCTTGGGTTCGGCGTCACTGTGCTGGGGGTCACAAAAACATTTCCACCGTGACTCAGCAATATTTCGGCAAAATACTCAAATTACCAGTGTGCAGTAGTCATTACTCATGAATGAAATTACTATTTTGAATTATCTTCTGCAGAAAAAAAATGAACTTTTGACGGTACCTACACAGGTTTACTTCTCGTATGCCGTGGTACTTTAGCAGTGATTCTAACGCTTCACTAGTGGGAGAAAAATAAATAAATGTCAAAACCCTGTTTCATTATAGGTATCATCTGCGTGCAGGGTGAGAAATGGAAAGAAGCCAGACGTTTCGTCAGCACTTCTTTACGTGCTTTGGGGATGGTTAAATTTGGGCCAGCTCGGGTTAAGATGGAGGCCGATATTACGAAGGGTGTTCGGACCGTGGTGGCCAAAATTAAGGACTTGGATGAGCCTCAGGATCCGGAGCCTGCTCTGCTCCACGCTCTGGGGAACGTCCTCTTCCGTCTCGTCTTTGGTCAAGAATGGGAGGAGGAGAATCAGACTTGGAAAATTCTGCAGCACCTTCAAGAAGAAGGCACCAAACTTATTGGTGTTTCTGCTGCTGTTAATTTTCTCCCTCTACTCAGGTCAGCTTGCTTTCATTTCGAATATTTTTGAATCCTTTCCAATCTTTTCAATTTGGATTTTGCCTGTAAAAATCTTATGATTGTCTAACCCAGTCTTTTCGTTATTTACAGTAGGTACAATACTATTGTCGTCATGTATTTGTTCAATTGAAATTGGTTACCGCGCTTTACTTGATGCACAAATTTTAGGTCGTGAAGTTCCTAAATGTGTGCCTAAGTTTGTCAAAGTACCAAATGGGTTTTCACGGTTTTAACTAAGGAATAATCACATAATCTCGAACTATGCAATACCTTTCTTCGAATCTTTAAACTTTTAGCCCTTACCTATCCTATTTACAACGCTTATAGGGACCTCCAGCTTTGTGTGATGAAATCTGTAGAATCTACCTCATATGTGGATTTCAGATTTTTACCGAATTCGCAAAAGAATATGAAATTCATTGAAGAAGGAATTGGATTCACCCACGAAATCTATCAATCTATTCTCTCCGACTATGAAGAAAGTTTGGACAATGAGGATCTGAATAGCGAGCGACCACGTCACCTAATGGGGGTTTTTGTAACCGAAATGAGACGTCGGGGAGAGGGGGGCAACTTCAACAGAATTCAATTTAACTACTTGATGGCGGACATTTTTGGGGCTGGTGTCGATACTACTCTGGCTACTCTCAGATGGTTTCTTCTCTTCATGGCCCTCTATCCAGAATGGCAGGTGAGACCAGAAAACTAATTTTATTTTGCTACTAGGTACTTATAATTAGTAGAAAAACTGGATTTATTTGAATACATTTCGAACTGATACTCATAAACTGAAATTTTCTGGATACCTACTACTTTTTTCGACTCATAGGGTTATCCAGTCCTTAATGATAGCCGAGGGATGGGGGGGACAAGCCCAGCAACTAGACCGTTTCAAGAACTATCCATTGTGCTCAGCTGGCAGCACTACCAAATACCAGCTCCCCAGCCATCGTGTAAACGATGGGGAGCTACAGTTTTAGGTGGGTTCCGAACCACCACAGCCTCGATATACATTTCAATTGACATGCTGAACATAACAGAAGTGAATGCCGAGCAGAAAAACTTTTTGGGAGGATCGGGATGGAACCGGTGTGACCCGGCTCTCACTGCTCCTCAAAAGTCGACCATGTCGGCCCTGTTCCATCCAGTCCTTACTCTATATGTAAATGTGAAATTGAAAATGATGGACTGTTTTGCAGGAGCGCATCCATGAGGAGTTGGATTCAGTAACTGATGGTGGCCCCCTCATTCTGGATCATCTTCACAGGACTCCCATCCTGGAGGCATCCTTATGGGAAACTCAACGTATCCGCCCGGTCACTCCCGTTGGAATCCCTCACGGCACCATCAAGGTAAGTAAAAAACCTTTTTCAGGACTAACGCTTTTTGACTTTTACTCCCCCCCCCCCCCCCCCTCAAAGCCAAGCGCCACTAATATAGCAACAGTTAAATCTTTCATGATAAAATCCGATGTATTGAAATTTTTTGCCTGCTCTGGGTGAGGGATTTTGACACAATGCCTGTATATCTTCACAAAAGGGCAAAGAGATAAAAAGGGACTCAGAAACTGATCCAATATGATGCAGAAGACTCACGAAAATGCTTTGTCTCGACTGTTGAACCAACCGCCTGACTGAATAAGAAAGAAGAGGTCGTTCACCCTGGACCTACCCCATTTTGTCAATAGAAATCTATAACCGCATGTTTCATTGTTCTTATAACACGTCTTCAAGTGTACTTATGCCTGTGTTATAAATGCACCTAATTCGCTTGAGTCTGGACAGGGTAGTTGGTGGGTTAGTGACCCCTCGGGTCAACAACCCCAACCACCACCCGGTTCTCTCTTCTTGGGTCTTCGCCGTAACATCCGGCTAGGAGGGTAGTTATTATTATGGTCGTAATTAACCTTAAAGGGTTGGCAGGTGTTTTTTGGGGCTGCCAAACGATCAAATGCAGCTGCATACAGCTATTATAAAAGTTTCTTATAGTTCTAAAGAAAGGCAGGGTCGAAGAAAGAAAACCAGTTTGTCTGGGATGGAAGTCTTTGGAAGAGGTTTAAATTTAGTGCCCTTTGTTATATAAGTTCTAATTAAGTTTTGGCCCGTAATTAACTAAATTATTGCTTTTGACAAGCTTTTCATTTTCTTTTGCCGAACCTACTTCTAGATTATTCTGGGAGGGTACCTATAGAGGAGGTAACTAGTTACCACAACACCTTGCCCCTTGCCTAGTGCCTTGCTTGCAGTCAAGAAAAGGTTGCGGTGCGAGTAGTCTCCTACAACAGATAGTTCAGGCAATTTTATTATGCCAAGACAAGCCAAGGCAGTGGTTTTCTTGATGCCAAGAGATAACAGTATGTGGGGGGGAAATTCAGAAATTTTCACTGGCTACTGGCTGGGATTTGAACCTGGCTTATACCTCCAGCAGGTGTATTCCCTTTCTCGAACGCCAGCAAACCCACCCAACTAACACCTTCAAAATTTATTGTAAGAAGAACTGTTCTCCGTATATTGCATCATGGCGTGCCTTATCTTCTTACAATAAATTTTGAAGGTGTTAGTTGGGTGGGTTTGCTGGCGTTCAAGAAAGGGAATACACCTGCTGGTTACCAAACCGGACACCGTATTGTCGCGAGCCGATACCAGGAGGTGTATTCCCTTTCTCGAACGCCAGCAAACCCACCCAACTAACACCTTCAAAATTTATTGTAAGAAGAACTGTTCCCCGTATATTGCATCATGGCGTGCCTTATCTTCTTACAATAAATTTTGAAGGTGTTAGTTGAGTGGGTTTGCTGGCGTTCGAGAAAGGGAATAGACCTACTGACATGTTGTTGTCACTCCTTCTCTGGTTTCGGCCCCTTCTTCGGGTTACATCTAACAATTGTAAGAGTAAAAACTCCTACCCATCAAAAAAAAAAAGAAAAAAAAAGACATTTCGAGCCGTGAAAGCTAGTGATAAAAGCCTCTTCGAAGAGCTCGACCGTGTATAAAAAAAAACTTAAATGACTTGAGTTGGAACACTGACAGCGTTATTCTAGTAACATATTTCCTCTCGAAGAGACTTCAAATGAAACCGGGTTTACATTTCTGATTCCGACCCTGCACTCGCGCCCCTCCGAGTCTTCGGTTGGAACGTGGGACGATGACCCCGGCATCTTGCACCCCATGTTTGTTTTCGTTATACTGGTCCCTGCGTCCGCATTAACGATTCTTTTTGGGGGTTGTTGTCCTCTAAAAAGATGTGGATCTTTCGGTTTAAATTGGATTTCGGTTCAAAAAACTAGACACCTACCTACAGCTTGACTGTGGGTCTTGACGCGGCGTACCTACGGGTGATTTATTGTTATGGTTGGTTGTTTATTGGACGCCTGAAGCCCTGATATGTTTCTCAGAATGGAGACTGCTATTAGGTAGATCTCCTATATTTTCCATTGATTCTGCATTGCTGTTAGGTAGATCTTCGATTTTCCATTTTCCATTTTCCTTGTGGGCCCATTTTCTTCGTAGAAGTATTCTTGTGATTTTCTATATATATACCTACCTAACATACAACAATACAGCGTAAGCATCCCAACGGTTAAGTGAACTGAATGGTATAAAATGGTAAACACTAAGGCACTATATAGCTGAGAGTAAAGGTGACTAAGGTGAGTAAAATTTTTTACAGGTATTTTTGTACTTTTTGTAGTAGTTCTCAAGTCTTAATTGGGTCTGTTGATGCTGTACTATTGTACCTATACTTATTTCAAATTGAACCTGTTTCTTTGCCTGACGCAGGAGACTTCACTACAGGGTTACCGTATTCCAGAAGGCAGCATGGTCATCCCCTTACAGTGGGCAGTTCATATGGACCCAAAGGCCTACCATCAACCCCAAACCTTTGACCCTGCCCGGTTCATCGCTGACGATGGAACCCTGAAGAAGTCAGACCATTTTCTCCCGTTCCAAGCTGGTAAACTAACTTTCTAATCGAAATTTGAAAAATTTGGACTGAAGTGGAGAGAAACCATTTTTCGGTTCTGTAGTTTCAACTTAATTTTCTTGTTCAGGATGGTTCATGGCTCTTCCAAGGAACGGAAAAGTTTTATTTTCCCTACGTAACTTATTTATCTTCCGTATATATTTTTTTGTAGGTAAGCGGACGTGCGTTGGTGAGGAATACGCTCGCGTCCTTCTTTTCCTATTTGGGGGAACATTGCTGAAGGAATTTCGACTTTCATTACCGGAGAGTTCCGTTGTCTGTCTTGACGGTGAACCTGGGATTACTCTCTCCCCTCCAAAACATCACCTTCTCTTCAGATCAAGAACTCATCCTTGATGAATGTACCTAGTACCCATTACCGAGGTATACGTGAAACCAGTTCTGCGACCAAGAGGGTTTCCCGGTAGTGCTGTCGGTTTTGGTTTCTCCCATTCGGAACATCAGGGTGAAACCATCAGGTACGGGAAAGGGTGTTCAAAAACAAGGTCAACTAAGCAGTGACTCTGGGTCGCAAAAACTAGTTCCAAGCATCTGGTGATATTTTCTATTGAATGACTTCCTAATTATTATAACTTATGTACTTCTATGTTTCTGATATTATTATTCACTCAGTTCTTGTAAGCTCTTCAGCTGGTCTATTACGGATCTGTTAACGCCAAATTAACGACTTTTAACGTCGAAGTGGTGTAGTAGCATTAGGAGCTTAACACCCGAGATAATGACCAAGATCCGTAATAGAGCTGCTGGAAGGTATAGGTAGAAAAAATCATCAAAGGAAATACAAATCATTCTTTTATTAAATGAGCCAAATTTTTCAGGCTCTTGACTCCAAAAGGACAAACTCTACAGTCTAGTAAAAGTAGACTCACAGTAGTCCACTGGTTCCTACATCTAAACTAACAGAATCTAAAGCTAGGTTCTCTTGGCAACAGTAGAAAAATCACCGGTACTTTATGTAACAGGACAAACCATTATTTGTTTTCACTTCCAAAATACTGAGCTCAAATTTTCGGAAGCGACCTTGTTATAGCTGTTTTTATATGGTCTGAACATATTGTGACCGTTGCCAAGTTACCTCTAACACGGTACAAAAACTAATCTAACATTATTTACAGGAGAAAGCTTGAACACTTCAGTAGGTATATTCCGAACTGCTTATCCCTGATTCAGCAAATTTGAGGTTAAAGTATTAGTACAGAACCTATACCAAATGAAAATAATTACCTACCTAAAACAAGTTTGGGGCAACCTAGTGGAGTTTTTAGTTTCTGACGGTTTGGTATACAAATTTTAAAACTAAATTGACTTCGTTATTCATAGTAGCAACGTTGTCATGACGTTTGCGTTAAGGCCCACCCAATGATTGGGGAGCGAAAGCGAAACGGACGGAAGTTAGGAAAAATTACACTAGTGACTTGATTTGAAAGGCACTACTCGCGTGACTACTAACCGCATGCATTGTATGGTATAGCCACTCTGACCTGCCTCGCCCGAGGGTATTTTGCACTAAAATGCCCTTGGGCCAGGCAGGTCAGAGTGGCTATACTATATGCATGTTTGTAAAGTATTCCTCTGTAATAGGACTTGTGGAGGCTTAAAAATTGGAGTCATTGGTTTTTAAGGTAACCTCGCAAACGTAGACAAACGACATTGATAAGAGAGATCACTGTGCGTCCCACAGCACAGTCGAACACATTTGTAAAACACATGAGGTGTATTCGAGCCTTTTCAGTTCGGGGTGTTCCTGTCTTCAGACAGTTCCAAACTGAAAGCTCCCGAACATAAACTACATCTAGGGGCCAAACACTGCCGTGCAAAGTGACAAAAATATGACCGGCGAAGCTACTAGCCCTGAATTTTGGGGCACTCTGCGCAGAAAAAATTTAGTTTTCATTATTTTCAGAAATTTGGTCAATAACTGGAACTGGGTAGATTTTTTTTTTCCTTTTTGCCGTAAATCTGGTAGATTTTCTACTGGTCACATCTATAAGTCAACATAAAAAATCTTGCAAGCTACACCGCTAGGTACAACGTAAAAAATAAGAACGAAACTCACAACTGAGAGAGAGACACACACTTAAGATGTCTACTATAACTTACATACACACTATGTACAAGACGTATAAATTAAGGCAGGAACTGTTTGTTAGTCGCTTGGAGAAGTCTGAAGTTTCAGTGACTTCCCATGTTCCGTAACGCATCATTGCATTGCAGCCCTTCTAAGTCGGGCCCGACTTCTCTCTGAATGAAGGACACCTGGAACAATTGAAAACTATTTTAAGACCTACGAAAAAAGCGCTCAGAATATAAGATAAGATCGTATGCCAGAAACCGCTACGGTACTGTCCGCACGGTAATATAGTGTGAAAAGGACCTTACGATGTTGCCGTGCGTCCATATACCACTGATCGAACGGTTCAGTCAACCCGTCTGGTTGGGTACCGACATTATAGAACCAGAATTTAGCTAATGTAAATGGCTCACGTCATAATAGGACCCAGAGACCTAGAGCGGACCATTTTTGCACAAGGCACTGATTATGAAACCGCACGCGCCGGAAGATGCCGCGACCGTGCTGGAATGCTAAATGGCACCGAGTCCAGTGGCGGACTCAGTCCAGTAGCCAGGCACGCAATTGACATTTCATCTAGTTCTTTTCTATATCTTGGGCTCCGTTAGGGTTCTCAAAATTTTTTAGGTACTTGCTGGTGTTCACTCTGCTGACAGCACGAGTATAACTCCAGTCATAAGCTTCCTTTGCCTGTTACTCTCTCGTTTACCATTATTTAGTTTCCTCTAATTAAGAGCGCTTCATAGGAAATTGCGATGAAACCGTGCTTGGGTACAATTTTTACTGACTACTCCATGTCGGAATCGGTCTGACGTATTCATGGGTTTACTTCAAATTAATAATTTGGAAGCCCTGGGATAGCGGGGAAAGTATTCTTTTTAATGATCTAATTCCTGAGACAACCCCCCCCCCCCCCCCCCTTTATAGTACCCATCACTAACTAACGAACAGAGCCACCCTTAATCCGGCACTGCATCGTAGCATACCATGATGAACAGGTTGCTCGCAGAGGCGCTCACCCGCTCACCTGAGGCAATGCGTGATGCAAGACACCCCCGTAACGCAGCCGCGTCGCACAGACACCTAGGACGCTGACCCTTCTCTTACATCACTCAGACGCGGGGCATTGAACGGGGTGCGCCTCGGTCACTCACCTACGCCTACCGAGCCTGGTTTTCCTTGTTTAGGGCCACTCGTAACTGGTGTCATGTCTTCTACTTTCCTTTTCAATCGAGTCCGAATGCCGGCTCTGTATGTCAACAGTCATGTCGTGGGTGGACTACGTCCGGACATAAAGGGAACTGGGAATTTGAGTTCGTTCCTGGTTGGTGATGAAAATGCAGTAGCACAAATGATCACTTGCAGAAGAATAAAGGATGCATGAGGACATTGAATACATACCTTGAAAGAATCGGGGGTGATGGTAACTCCCGTGTTGCCCCGAAGACTCGGCAAGCTTTGGCCATCAGGTAGCCTAAGGTGGTTCATGTGAAGTAGGCTGGAGAAAAAGAGGAAAAGCTCCATACGAGCTAGGACGTCTCCAAGACACATTCGTCGGCCGACACCGAACGGCAAGAAGTACTCAGGCTTTGTGACTTTGCCCTCGGAGTTGAGGAATCTTGAAGGCCTGAACTCATTGGGGGAATCCCATAGCGTGGGATCCATGTGAACGGCGTGTAGAAGAGGGACAATGTGCGCATGCTTAGGGATGCGATATCCATTCAGGCTGATATCTCTGCAAATAAAGAAAGAAAACAAATTAGAAAACAGTTAGTAGAATCGCTGTTTCATTTCAGTAAAATTTGTCTTAGCCATTTTAATTGCAATGTTAAAAATAAGTACGAACCTGGTGGTAGCATGCGTCGTGCCCAAAGGTACTATGCTTGATCGACGGAGAACTTCCAAGAGTGTCGCCTCAGTCAGTGGGAGGTAAGGCATATCTTCCAAGGTAGGTAGTCTGTTGCGACCGACGACTTGGTCTAGTTCCTCTTGCACAGCTTGAGCCGCTTCAGGGTGGTGGAGCATGTAGACAACAGCCCACTGCAGAGTTGTCTTGATCGTCTCCATGCCTGCAGTAAAGATGTCGCCGATGATCTGCTGAACCTGTCGGTCATGGTCCTTTCCCTCAAACAGAGTTTTTCCTTCTCCGGTTGCATCTTCTATTTCGGCAAGATACGCGTCGACAACGTCACGGATGGTACCCCGATCGAAGGTGCGGCGATGCTCGTCGATAGTCTCCTGGAAGAAGGCCGCCATCTCAGTGCGGTTACGTGAGAGCAGCTTCTGCGTGACCTGCAAACCTGGCAGGTACCGCATCACAGGGATAAAGTTGACGTAGGTGAGGATTCCAAAGAGACGAAACCCCTCATCAATGAGGTCCATGAAGCGTTTGAAACGAGCATCATCAGGCTTGAACTTGACACTCATAAGGATGGAGCAGATAATGTTGCTGATGGGCATCGCAAGAACAGGGTTGAGGTCGACAGGAGCTCCACGCTGGCGAGAGATGTGGCTCAGGCAAGATTCGAGCTCCACCTGAAAAAGAGACAATCAATAATGTGGGATGTTTTGACGAGTGGAATAGGGAACTGCACGGGAGTCATAGATGACCGGGCACACACAAGGCCAGAACCTTGGCAGTCTTCCGGGTTGGTGTATTTACTGTCACCAAGGTTGCAAGGTCCGGTCACTCCCGTCCTAGAGTTGACTTTCACGAGCTAATCGCGGACGCATCGAACTAAGTCCAAGGCAAGGCCTACAGTTCAGCCAGTCACGTGGAGAGACGTGTGATTATTGGCTTTCGACTAGGCTTCGCAGAGGAGGAAGGAACTTCCTATACTGTAAAGCATGAAAAGTGCGTGCCGGGAGGCAATCGGTCTCGGCGCATCATCGGTGCGATTGGCCCACGCGGGCAGACCAGCCGGTGAGTCAGCCGGCCTTGAACCTGACTGAGCCACGTGGTGGCCGCGTGCTCGCTGCTCGCCTCTCAGAACTAAATTCCATACCTACTCCGGCTGTCCTCACCTTGGCACAAGATGGGAGGGGAAAAACTGGTCTTAAAATGTCTCTTGATCGGATGGTTCAATGCCTAGGTTGTGCAAATATTGATGTTTTTCAGCTGAATTGATTCGTTTACGATTAAGATTGTAATAAAATCCATTCGAAATTACTCTGATATCTTCAAAAACAAGAAGATGTGTGGAGTAATAAAACGGTGTCTTTCACGGTTTTATAGTATTTGAGATATTATCAGTTTTTACATTAAAAGATACCTATAGAACTCTTAAAAGAATGAGAAAACGTACCTTGATGCGTTTCTCCATGCTATCCTTGCCAGCACCGAAATAAGTCATCCCGAAGTGCCGGAGACGCTCATGAAGGAACTTCCGTTGTTCCTTCCAGAGCTTTCCCTCGCTGTTGATGATACCTAAAATGAAAAGAAAAAATGTGTTTAGCGCTACTTATAGCTTGTGCTTTGGTAGAATCTACCAAGGAAACGACGAGGTCAAGCCGCCGAGTGTGTCCTTTCAGACCCACTTGTCGGTCTTCGAAATATCTAATGATCAGGTCGATCTAGCTAAGTTTGATCTTGATAAGTTTGATGTCCTACTAGTGAACTGGCTAGACATTTAGCGAGTGTCTTTAAAAGTAGATCCACTGATAGTGTGATAACTGCATATTAAAAGAGCGTACAGTGGTGCATGAACTTGGTGAATGGGTGGCACGAAGTCATGAATGAGTGACGTCACTTGCTAGTATCGTAAGTATAGTAAGCTGTTCCAGCCGATCTAGTAGCAAGTGGAGGTCTATACAGTCAGTACGCGAGCGGCCGCGGGCTGGGCCGCTCGACTTGGTGTAGGAGAGGTCTACGCCGCGCTACGAGCACTGCGCCAGCGCGTCACGAAAACTATCACGATCATTTGTTAAAAAGAGCCCGCTTAGGGACACAAACAGGGTGGGATGGTTTCCCCTGCTAAGTTCTATAGATTTACTGGTAAAATTCACTTCAAAAGCTTCCACAGTTATTAGCAGAATTAATTTCAGCTGTCTCAGTGCTGTAATAGTCAGCACTTGTGACACAAGCATAGGTGTAGCAAGTGTATGGGGGGCGGCTTAGCTACCCCCAGGATTTTTCTGACCTACACATAACGTCACATAAAGCCATGCATGAGGAGAAGGCCTGGGGGGGGCTGAGCGCCCATGGTCCCAAGGTTGAATCACAGTACAGACATCAGGCCTATACTATGTATTTTTATTAGCAGCACTCGAAAAGGTTGGGGTACCTCACCCATACAAGGGAGGGGATCTGATCTTGTTCTGTTTGGTCCCCCGTGTATGGTAAAGTGGCGATCTACGTGATATGTCTTCAGCTTCAGGTGTTGACTTAAGGTTAGGAAAGAATCAAGTGAACGGTGCAATAACTTAGGCCTTCATGGGTCAATAGGTACTGTATGTTGACATCCGGACTGTTATAATAATACGACTTGCAACTTCAGATTGGTATACAATAGTACCTGCAAATAAATTTGCATACCAAACCAGGATTTCCAAGAGGGGCTTCTCTATACCTATACGTCTCGTCACAAAAAAACTTAAACTTATTGTAAAAGCAGCGATCCAGATAGCTCGAACTTATTATTGTCAACATCACCTTCCTCATGCTATATCCCTACATGGACGTAATCTGGGGGGGGGGGCAAGGGGGCACGCGCCCCCCCTGAAATGTTTCAGGGGGGGCGCTGCCCCCCCTGAAATCTGTCTCCTCGGATGAAGTGAATTTGAAATAAAGGGTCCAACAATGGTCGCACTTGACTTTCTCGCAATTTTTACGCCAGCGGCATCAAAAATATTGATTTTTTTTAAGTCAATTATTTTTTTTGGCCAGAATTTTACCTTCTTCTGAAAAACATTTTTGCAACACGCTAGACAACAATTCTAGACACCTGTGTACCGAATTTCAAACATAATATCCGTCAAACAGTGAAGTGTCATTCGACGCGCAAAGTACATGTTTCCTATTTTGCATGTCACGGTCTTAATTTTCACGTAATTGAAAATTTATTGAAATTCACCTCGAAGCATCTATCTGAGACCACTTTCACCAATTTTCAAGAAAATCCGTCGATTAGCGTTGTTGCAAATGTGACCTAACCAATCACAAACGTGACTTCCATTTTTGGAAAATTTTCCTACGATAATGTCAATATTGGCCATAATTATTACGTTAGATAAATTTGGTCCGTTAAAACTTCAAACAAGGTTAAAGTATACCTCCCTACCAATTTCTATTGAAATCGGTTGAACAGTGCCACCGGAGTGATGACCAACACGTTTTGGCCAAAACCGTGCCAAGTTATTAGCCCACCTCCAAATGGTTGTAACCGACATAAAAACATCTATTCAAAAACACTTTTACAAGTTTTCAAAGTTCCAACTTGATATACATAGCCTCCAGCCCTTCCTAACTGTCAAAAAACACGATTTTTTTGCCTTTTTTTGACAATAGCAGGCGCAATTTTTGAGTTATCAAAATTTATCTAAAAACATGTCTACATTAGGATTAGGTACCTATATACCGAATTTGAGCAAAATCGGATGAACCCTACCGACTATTGGCTTGCTTGAACCTTGCCCCCCCTGAAAAAAAATGAGATTACGCGCCTGTATCCCTATGATATATATTATGAATTATCAACTGGCACACTGCGTGCAGGAGTACCTACCTATGCGCCGCTTCGAGTGAACGACCTACAGCTGAAAGGAATAATTGCTTTCCTATGTAGGTATCGCTGACGTTACTCTAGGTTAGCAATAACCGTGGCTAATAGTTTTTCATTCAGTATGGTAGGTACTTTACTTCAAATTCACTCCAACTTCATTGTCTACGGAACTGCAGGCACGCAGATTTTTTTTGTCCCGCGAATCGTTTCTGATTCTAAGCGTCTGGATTTGTTTTTAGCGCCAAAATATTTAATCAGAAAAAGGGACCGAAGTTAGGCTTTTGCATGTGGATGATCTATTGCAAGCAACGAATTATTTTTAATATTTCCCTTATTGGGAAAATTTCTCGCGTCCGTAATTTCTTAGCCAAGTAGGTATACGAACGCATAGTCCCCAATTTCCCAGCGATTTTTTCGATTTTAACTGTTTGGTCAGTGCTAACAGGGCATAATTTTATTCAATTTAAAAAGGCGATTTTTTTTTTTCCCCGGGTTGTTAAGAGCGGGAAGGTGGTTAGTATAGGTATAAATGAACGGGGAACGGGGAGCTGTTTAGATTTAGGGTCTCCCACTGACGTGGTGAAATTACACTATGGTACTGGTTATAGATATGTACAATACCTACCTATAGGTATATGGTAGGTATACCAATTCCCACACGTATTTGGTAACCAGGTGGTTAACCCAGTATAGGTACCTTATACCTAAGTGCCTCGGGATAGCTGAGCAAGCAGTTGAATTACAGGCTGCTAAATTGCTTATTTGGAATGCCTTGTGGCCCATGAGTGGATAGGACTTCACGAAGGTGTCAATGACTTATTAATTGCTTTCTCACTGACTGCGGATTGTTTTTATTTTTGAACCTAGAATGACTAGAATACCTACATAGGTTCATCTATATCTATACTGTTTCTCTTTGGATTTTCCTTCTTGAGTAGGATTGAAGGCTCAAAATGGAAAATGTTCAGTATTTGAAATAAATAATTGTTTGAGCTTCGGCCTAAATAGGTGTTCGGCTCAGTTGGCTGCAAACTTCTCTCAGCTTGGGCCTGCTGATTTAACTTTGCCACTCTAATGTAAAGGTCTGCACAATATTATTTTATCACTCATCGTCAGTCACCAAGAATACGTGTAAGAAGTACCTATGCAATAGGATGCAAGCGCTATGAGTGAATTTTATTTTTCTCCCAAAATATTTTGAAACTTTTAGAAACGTCTTCGGCATTTGCGAAACGTGACAGAAAGTAAGATTAGGACATGAAGGCTCAGAAATAGCCTTGTCCAGCCTAGTAGGTATGTGTAACCAAAGGCCTGACACTCTTTCTCCGAGCCTGCTTGTTCCAGATTGGTACTTAGGAGGAAGAGCCTGATGCGCGTGTGATATTCAAGTAGCAGAAGGTTTTTAACCGAACAAAAAGAATGGTAGAAGTGTGGAGGATGTACTTAAAATGGAGACAGGTTTATTAAAGTGACTTATGGTTTGGCCGAGGGGGTAACCACTCCAGAGATTCCTTGAGATTCCCTGAGATTCCATAAAGATTCCCAACGATATTCATCGAAAGATGAACCCCGAAGGGGTAACCACTCCAAAAAATTCCAAGATTCCCTGAGATTTCATAAAGATTTCCAATGATTCCCAACGAGATTACGGGAGTGGTTAACCCCTCGGGTTCGGCACTTCAAAACCTTTGACGAAATGTAAGGAAACCGGAGGACACTTCTGCATGTTCGGCAAAAGTTTTGAGGCACAACCTTAAGAATAGATTTTATCTTGCCTAGAACTCACAGTCCGCTGTTGTTCAAAGTATTTTTCCGCTTCCGTTTTCTGACATAGTATCTATTTTCCAAAGCATCTACCAAAACTTTTGTATTTATCTGTCTGTAGGAAGTAGGTACATAAGGATGTGAGCATTGAATACGGCTCTGGGTCGTAAGGCCTGACCACCAAATTTCCGTGGGTGAGGACCAGGGTGAATGACCGATGCTGTGAAAGGGAAATCACCAACGAAAATGAAGACCAACCGGACCTGGCCCAAATCATAGACCAGGTCATTGACCCGGTGCCTTCCTACGTACCTGAACCTACCGCACTCTACTCAGTCAGTAGCAGAATAGACTTTTATCCGGCAGTCTGTTTTTGCCCTGGGAAGGAAAGATTTTTTTTGTAAAGGTGACACCCGCTTGAGGTCTCTGATTCAAAGCTCAATCACCGGAATCTATATGTGTCTCATTGTCTCCTGATAAGATTTCTGTGTCAATGCTGTCGTGGCCTCTTTTCCACTGGTCGCCCGTGCGTGATTCATGCAGAACAGGAATATCATCTACATGTCATTACTCTAGCAAAAGTATGATTTGCTGGATACCTACTGTAAGCTAATATCTATTACTAGCTATACCCGAGGCTATAGGTACCTTTGCTGACCCTGATGCCGAAACGTATACCTGTGCCTTACGGCGATAAATTGGAAGTCGCGAGACCGTGTGAAATATAGGAGCTTTAGTGCGTTCAGTAAGTTGACGTTGATGTGAGATATGTAGATTAATTTTTGCAAATTTTCCATGCCATCTTTATCTTTCCCTGAGCATGGGACCTTCATACACGTGCTTGTGAAAGTGGAAAACTTTATCAAAATTATCGGCACAGAAGTTTAAACCACTCGTGAAAACGCTCCAACACATTGCCTACTGCCCGTAGGTACCAATATCCAATACTGACTTAATCGATTTTCCCATTATCTCGCTGATAATGGAGGGAAAATCGATTAGGGACTTAAGTATCGGATATCGCTATACCAACGTTTCCTTTACTTTCCATAATTTGATGCGAATCCTGGGATATTAAGTACTAAAAGGGTCACACACGAGACGGTTATGGGTGAGCGCATCTTCAGTGCGGTTCAGCAACTGATAACAGCGCATTGATCAAATCAATACTTAATTAAGTTTGACAAATTCATAACTTATGCATCAAAATGGCAATCTTCACGGTTCACTACTTATCAATTGAGGCTACATTTTTTTGGGTTGCTCAAACGCGTCAGACGTCCAGGGTTGGGCAATTAAAAGTTTCATGGTTCTGACTTCTGTATAGGGGGGCTCAGTCTCGTGTCGACAGTGTCGACACTCAGCTATGTATTGGTGTGATGGTATGTGTTTCTTTGAGAGCAAGCAGCGTCTGTCTTTTTGGAATTTTTAAGCGGTGTTTTTTTGAATGCCAAAATAAGGAATCTCAGTGAGTCAGTGTGACTTACCGTATCCACCAAGGATGTTGGAGAACTCCGTATGGGGGCGGCCGGTAAATTCTTCTCGCCGGAAAGCCTCCCTGATAGCATGGTGGTCACTCAGCACGACGATTAGCTGGTTGCCCAATCGGGTGCTGAATAGAGATCCATAACGGCGAGCCATCTCGCCGAAATGTAGGTGAGCATCCGACCGCAGGAACGGAAGGTAGCCGAAGACAGGCAGCCCCCATGGGCCGGGCGGAAGCTGTAGGACATCAAGGAACGACTGCAGGGCTCGAACAACTAAAAGAACCACCGCAAAAACACCCAAACTAGGGGCTGCTAACCAGCCAAACACTCGAACTATTAAAACCAAACTAAGCGCTGCTGCGACGCCTGCGCACGACGCGGTACTTCGCACGAACTTGGGTAACATGTTGACGGGACGGTAACGCCACACGAGCCGTCCGCTCTTAGACTGGCACCCGCGTGGCCTTACACATATTTATACCGGGCTCGGAGGGGGGGTGGCGGGCGGTGGTGTTTGCATGGGCTGGTGCCGTGCTTACCGCCCTATGCGACGCTTCGTACTGACGGCCCGCGCACCACGTGCTATGGGGCTCTCGCATGCCCATTGGCGGAGTGGGGGCCGGGCCACGCCCCCCTCATCCCGCTTACTTTCGCCGGGACCTATTTCCCGGCCTGGAGTGCCTGGACTCCAGGCTCGCGCCGCGCCGGATCGGCTGGTGGGTGCGGGTCCTGGGAAAGCTCGCCGCGCTTCGGCCGAGGACGAGCGTGCAGAGGCGTGGTCCCGGTCTCAGCTCCTCCTTCCGACTCCAGACTGCTTCTCGATCCATTTTTACGACATTTCTACCTACTTATCTACTACACACAGTTATTGTACCTATATTACACTTAAGTATAGTTATCCATACTATTGTATTATGTGCCTATGTAGTTAGTAACGTCTCTTATCGACTTATCGTGATCGAGACAGCGTTGTTTATTGTTTATTGAACCCGAATTGAACCTGTAGGTAGATATCCTAGACCTACTTACTCTTATCAGTGCTGTAGGTCTTCAGTTATTTTTAATACTTTTTCAAGTATTCAATGTAATCATCGTGCACCTATGAGGATTCAGAGGAAACTTCCTTCGTGGTTTTTAAGACCTGTCCTTCCTTTGGCATATATAGATACATTTTTGCAAAATCGTGATTTCTAGTGTGAAAAGATGTTATCCCGATCCTTCCTAGGTTTTGAGTGTTAAAATTTCGATTTAAAAAAAAAAAAAAAATGTTATTGGTCCAACTTTTTCCGCATTGACGAAACTGACCTACATATAGTTTTACAACCTTATTTATATATTTTAGTGCAGGACAGTTAAGTGGACCACTGCCGAACCCTTTGTTTTTAGCACTCAAAAAAAGGACTGCACCTCTGGTCCCTGCGCCACTCCACGCTTCACGGTCATTTATTTTATTATCCATTGTAGTCGAAAGCTAAAGCAATAACTAATCGAGTACTAATGTACAGTTTGGTTTCGACTGGTGGGTTGAGTCAGTGCCCGGCATTACACTGGCGCCATTAGGTAGGTATATAAGTGCGAGCTCGTGTTGTGGTACCTATACCTATAGGCGATTGCAAGGTTGAGTCCAAGTCCAATGACGTCACCTATAAAATAGTACAATTCTCATCGAATTCCAGGAAACGAGAATCATCATCCTTACTAGAACGTCAATAATAATTACGGTAGGTATAACATACGTATGTTGGCGAACTGAAAGTGATGTCATCTTTTCGCATACCATACTAAAGTATATTGTAAATTAGCCTTGAATCAACTTAAAACAGTACCTAAGCAGGTACCCAGGACCCAGGTTCCAGGTTCAGCTATAGTTTTATGATCGGTTTGTGTACAACCATTTAGGCTTGACTCCTCAAGTATTTATCAGACCGACAGGTATATAGGTATTCTTCAGGTACCTGTCCAAGACAGGTGGGGTTGCTGGGTGGGTCTCTCCTGCTGCGGCCACTCGGGCTCTTCTTCAGATGTCGATGACCGCTAGTAGGTTTCTCTACGCCAGTTACCTACCTAGGTATCGGTGTATAGTGGGCAGGGGCGGTGACCCTGCCAGCTTTGTTTACGGATACTTTCCACATTTCTCTTATCCAGTCCTAGAGCCCACACTCTCTCATGATACCTCCACGCAGAAAAATATTATGAGAAAAAATGACTAGAACTTTTTGGTAAGCCTGTATTAGGTAGTATTGGGTAGGGAATTGCTATTATAAATATAACACGATCAATAGCCGCGACTGTCGCAGCTGCCGCCTACAGTTGCGGACGCGGTCATCGACTTTCAAAGTATTTATTTGTTGCAGTAGAACTGATTAAGAACACGGAAACAAAACTGACATAATTTTGAGCTAAAATTAAATGTTATAACTAGGGTTCGGATTTGTCCTAAAAAGACCTATTCTTCTCCTTACGTTTGATTTCAGCCAAATTTTGTATTTAGGCGTTTTGGACCTCCACGACCCCACACACCAAATCTTATCGAGACCTATAATGTCCTATTTCAGCTTTGAAAGTACTAAAAAATCCTATTTTGATGGTTGACGGCCTAATTTAACCTATTCTGCAGATAACAGTACTTATGAACACGTGTCTTACAATACGCTCGCTTCAAAAGAATCTTTCCAGACGAAAATAAAATCAGCTTGTAGACTTATTTTTTCTAAGAAGCCCGTAGACTACATTAACTTCACCATTAGAAATATATTTTCTTAGGTTCGTTGATAGTCGAGGTTACTCCCCATTACTCCCTCGCAGACCAGGTAAGTAGGTATGTACTCTATTTTTATACCAACTACCCTTATGCCTGTGACCTGTGTACATGCTACGTGCCTATGCGCAGAGCCACAGGACACGCCAGATGCACCAAGCTTGCGGTAGCCCTAAAAAGAAACCCAGGCTGCCCAGGCTGGGCCTCAGCCCAAGAAGCTGCGGAGATATTAGAAGGAAAAAGTGCAGAAAAAAAAAACGTTTGCTCGATCCATAGACGTATACACGGGGGGGTAACCTAAGGGGTTAACTCCCCCCTCCATGAAAGAAAATTAACATGGTAACGCCGACGTGAAGCAAAAAAAAAATATAGGCTAAAACCCCCCCATTACCCCGAACCCCCCCCCCCCCCCCCCATGACCGCTTTCTGGATACGGGCCTGGCCCGATCTTTCCCCTATCTACCGAAGTTGCCTCCCTCAAATTTCTGCCTCTCGTTTCGTGTGACGTAGAAAGAAGTCTCTTTGCACTTAAAAGAACTTTGACAGAGATGCGACGTAATTTTAAGGTGGAAAATCTGGAAAATCCCGGCGGAACGGAAACATTTTCCGCTTCCGACATGGATATATTGGCCTCGGCCCACTCATATTTCGGCTTCGGCGTACTCTACTTCGGCTTCGGTCAAAAACATCCGCGCCTATTACGCGCGTTAAAAAAAAAAAAAAAAAAAAAAAAAAAAAATGAAAATCTGGATAAAGTTTTGGTCGTGCAATAAAACCAAATGTGAAAATTCTTCCTTTTTTCCTCTTACCTACCTATAATTTTTATTAGAAACCTTACCTTAGTAGTTAAGCACTAGGTAAAATTGGATTTTAAGGAACCTATTTTCAGCAACCTATTTTGCGTTTTTGAGCAACCTATTTCTCGGTTTTAAGCAACCTAACAATCCGAACCCTAGTTATAACATATGTATAGATCATGATGATGTGAAACGCAGGAAGCGTTTGACCGCCTGTCATATCAATGCATTGTGGTCGAACGTCCAAACGGCGAAACAGATAAGACATATTGTAGGATAGGAGGCTCGTCGTTAATAACATCATTAATTTTCGCAGATTATTGAGACAATCGGGAATATTTTTACCCTTTTGACCCAACATTCGGTTGTTGAATCAGAGAGTTATCGAAAAATCACTCATTTTCCGCTCATTCACTAGAATGTTTTAGGGTATTGTGCAGGAATTCTTTTGGCTCCAGTGAAGAGAGGGGGCATTTAATTTTTTTAGTGGATAGAAAAGAGTGGGTTAGGGTAAGCTTGGGGAGGGGTATTTGTAATTAATAGAACTTTTACTTACCTACATAGCCCCGTAACCCACGGGGGGAGGGTGAGAAATATACAGGAGGTATACTGACCCCCCCCCCCCCCCCCCCCATGATCGCTTCCTGGATACAAGCCTGCCACTCACCATAACTGAAAAGAGCGACAGGTGGACATTTCCATGAACCTCCAGATCTTCGCGCAGAATAATGCTAAGAGCCTTCAATAGTGCGTAGAGAACCGGTCTGCTGAAGAGCCGAGGTAGAGCTTGCCAAATGGCCAAATAATGGTACAAGTCCTCTGAAGTGTTCAGCAATAGGTGGCGGCACCAGACACTCCGTCTAGTCTGCCGCCCGATACATAGCTTCACCGCGCGACTCATTAGCATTCTGGCTTGATGACACCTTGTAGTCGGTAAATCACCGTGAGGGTGTTACCCATGTTCCGAGCGGCGGACCCGCGAGATCATTCTGTTCTTTATTGTATTTAGCTTTTGCTGTTTTTCACAGACGATTCTTGGATAGACCAATTTAGGTTGCATGTACTTACTTACATTATGTACCTACAGGCCTGTGTGGCCGATTGGTCAAGGGGTCCGCCCTGTGTCCTGAGAGGTCCGGGTTCAAATGCCGGCGTTAGGGAAAAATTTTCAACGAACATAGAACATAGTTTATACGATAAATAAATAAAGAAACGGGGCTGTTTATTAAATATATTATACTACATACCTAAATTTCTAGCTCTATATAAAATTTGTGTGGTGGCGATTACTATAGGTAGGTACTTATTACTATGAAGTTCCTATGTTACTACTAAACTTTTTTAACGCATATATTTTTTTTAGCACTCCAATCATTCCTACAGACCAAATGGCAGTTCCAGTGTTATGCTATTCTTCTCTAACTTGTTACTAATGTTACGAGTTTTGGCAGGTGTAGGTATACCCGGGTATATTCATCTCGGTAACATCACTGATCGAAATAATAAAATACGACGAAAAAACGTGAACCTTTCAACTTGACACATATGATGACTCACATGTTGTTGTTTACCTGGTGTGTATTTTCATAATTACCAATCTAAAAATATATACTGCGGCGTTTTCGAGCAGTTGTCAACATATACGAGTACGTACCAGTTATCTCTTTACCATTTTCCTCCATGCACACGTGGCAAGTGTAAAAGTGCATGCACGCGCACAACGCCCAAGTTACGACGTATTTTACTTTCTTTTTGTCTTATTTGTTACATATGAAGAATAGATATTATATAGGAAAAAATATTGTGATCATGCAGAAAATCAATGCCAATATAATATTTGGAATTGCTAAAGTATAGGTACGTACCTTTATGCATGCCCTCAGATAATCTTTTATTTTTTCACTGCCCCCCCCCCCCCCCCCCCCCAAACGACGCCCCTCCACTGAGAAAATAATTTATTTTTTGTTTGTGTTTTTCCTTGCCTGGTGTGACATTCGGACCTTAAGACAAACCGGATTTTACTGGTCCGGTCTGGGTTGGCATATCTCTAGATCACGCATAAAGAGTCGGTAATCTACATCTACAAATCGAAATGGCTGGCAATTGAAACCCCGACAACCTCTAGATGAGTGTCCGAGTGTCCATCCGGTCGTCGTAAACGTTGTAGTCGTGCCGACGAACTCTCTTTAAGAGCTGTCTGAGTCGTCTGACTAGTAACCATACACCGCCCGGCCAATATCTATACGACCTGTAAGTTGAAGGCCGATCACATTCGCGAATTTGGCCCATCGCGGCTCGTTTGGCATTGTGACCATATAGCATCGCGGCTAAGAAGGGCTAAGGCCTTCGAGGTGCGCGGGCATTTTGCCAGCCCTCCGGCTCACCATGACCAAATAGCACATACGCATGACACCACCACTGACACGGGGCCGACGCCATCCTCCATGCTGTCTGTCAGAATTAAGAAGAACGGACACGTGCGCGTCCAAGACACCTCCTTGCACTGCCGCAGGAGACTTTTCTCAACTGATGCAGTATACACATTGCCTTTTGCATATGCACCCCTTCCCCTATTGTAAATGACGACAGCACCTCCCAGAAATAATTGCAGTCATGCAGGGCCATGGGTGTAAGCTGGACCAAAAACCTGGGGGGGGACTAAACCCCCCTGACTTACTCCTCACTTGGGGGGTAGGCATGGCTTTATGTGACGTTATGTGTAGGTCAGAAAAATCCTTGGGGTGGTTATACGGTTTCTGGGGGCTTAGCCCCCCAGACCCCCTCTTGCTACGCCTATGGTGATGCAGGGCCCGCATCAATATACCTACCCATCCGCTTCTGCGACCTTTATATGAGCCCCCCCCCCCCCCCAAGGTTTTTGGTTCTGCTACGCCCATGGTGTCCACCCCCGATGAGGAGTGACTGTTGTACTTAGTACTTTGTAGTTCAGTGCTCCTGCCTTGAGACTGCCCTTGCTGTGATATGCTTAAAGATATGTTTACAGCCTCTGGCTTTTTCCTCGAATGACTTTCGCTTTCGTCCGTATAGCTAATATGAAGTTAACGTTCTTTTATCTATGGCGCTTTACAACACAAACATATTTGTAAGAATGATCACCCATATAGCTATACTTCCATTTTTACTGACCTTGATGTTGATGTATAAGTATTACATAACGATAACGTATACTTTATGTTGAGTTTGTTTACCGATTTCTTCGCTCGATCCATTCTTAGAAAAATTTAGATAAGGATGTATGGAATTTGAATTGTTTTAAAGAGGTTTTCGCAAACCCCATTAGATTTTAAATTTCTTCGGGCTCCTTAAAAAAAAAATATATATAGGCAAATATTGTCTACTTAAGTAGTCAATCTTAAAATAGCTTACGGAAAAATATATATATATTTTTTTGGTCACACTGACGGCTTTGCAAGACCGAGACGTGCATGGCGTCGTGCATTATTGTTCACTATACTTGCTGCAGATGGCCAACCGACATGGAAAACGCTGCGGTCCGCTGCCGCTGCTGTTTCGGCCGTTGACCCAGCATTCAATCAGCAAATCAGATTTGCCCTCGTCACTGACCTGTGCTCAGTGCGTTGCGCCATTTTATCAGCACTACGCCTTAATAAAACTCGCTTTCATTGAAAAACAAAGACCGTCACAGGAGTCACAGGGCATGCGAGGACGGTGGCGGTTGACGGTGAATGGTGGTATCTAATATAGTCGTGACCCCACCCACCGAAATTAGGAATTTTTTAAATTAATTTTCCGAGTAATTTTCATGCAGAAAAAGTGTATGTTATCTTTCTCGGTTTGGATTCAGCTCGAAGATCACTTGAGATTACTATAGAGAGACATAAATATATGATCTCCCATGTGGTTGAAATCATATTCTTCCAGACAGTGCTGGATTAACCATTAAGCTAAATAAGCTATAGCTTGGGGCAAAAAAAATAAATAAATAAACAATTAGGAAATTGAAAGTTCTTTCCGTGAAATATGGAGATTTTTACAGAGATTAGTGAAATTTTCGGCTCGCTCGCTTAGCTTGCTCGCAACCTGGTTTGTTTTTGTCTTTTCTCCTCCATATCCTGCTTCACTTGGCACTAAATGACAAAAATAAATAATAAAATAATAGGGCCTAGAAATAGAGTCTTGTTGAAGCTTAATCTAGCGCTGCTTCCAGATGGGGGAATTAAGGTGTTTGAGTGCAAGGGCAAGCAAGGGACGAAAGAGTCTGTTAGTTGATGTCCTGGACCATATAGAAATGTAAAAAATTTTAACAAAACCTTTTCACAACTTTTAGGTTATTCCTCGTAAGTCGTAACTATATTTTTATCGTTTTCTTGACATGTCCACAATACTACAGCGTAAATCCGAATTAAGGAGCAAAAAACGTCACACAGATAACGTAGGTACTACGACCCACGGTGTCGACCCTTAACATAAAAGCTGTAAAATCGTAAAATTTCCCCTAATAAATGCAACAAAAAATTGAATCCCACTCCGAAGTCAGAATAAAATAGTCGTTAAGATCTGAAGGTGCAGTGACTCAGAGGTCTGAATTTTTGTAACTCTGGTTTTGATCCCTACACCCCAAATAAAGCCTGAATGTTCTGAACGCTACAATGTTACATTTTTCATTATTGGAATGTTAGTGCCATATGTTTTATGTCAAGTTTTTCATTTTGGAACTTGGAAGCTTTTGGTTTTTTTTTTAGATAGTGAAAATAGGGAAGGTAGTGAAAAGAAAAAGAAAATAGGCTGGTAGGTATGTTCCGGTTCCTATACCTTTTGCACACTTTCACTGCCCAAAAAATCTTATTCAGATTGAGCTTTTATTGCTGATTAACATTGCGAGTTGTGAAATAATCTTTACTTTTCCTCTAAATTTCACGAAGACGTCGCCTCAGTAATTTCCAAGCAAATTACCGACGGAGATTGCAAATCACAGTGATTGTTAGAGAAGTGTCAGAAGTGGAAGGCAAGACCAGCAATTAGACCACTTCAAGTAACCTGCTCCGCTATAGTGTATTCTTAACTTGTACCTTGTACCTATAGGTACACTGTGAGGACCTGCAATTTAGATGGGTTCCGAACGAACACTTCTGCATAAATTTCTGAAAAACTAAACAATGAAGGATTGTGGAAACTTTATCGCTGTCAAGTATACCACTTTCCCAAACCTTCGATGATAAAAGGCTCCACTATAGGAGGCCTCTTAAACAACTAGACCAGGCTATTTGCTGTTTTATAGAATTTAACCTATTGAACCAGTAGCACCAAGGAGATGCCTTTAAACGCCACACCCACTAGTGCAGTGGCTCCTGCTACCACTCTCTTCTCTGCTTGTTTTCTCCAGTTTCAATTGATGATGACAGTGTTTTTCAGCAGATTGGCTGTGACGACCGGTACCTGGCTATAGGGAGATAGGGGAGATAGCTGTTCAGGTCGGTGATCCGACACCTCGCTTTCTGCTGGGCTGGAGTGGGACAGGAGTTTTTTTAGAATAGGTCGTTGAACTCATGGGCCGAATTTCACTCTCTTGCCCCACTGATCCCCATTCGTGTACGTCTTCACTATCTAGCTAGGTACCTCCGGCACTTGTTCAGATCCTGCTATACCTAGAGTTTGAGGTAGGCGCCCTGGAAAATGAAAATGCCTGGATCCTCCAAATTTCTTTTTTCATTTCCTTATTTCTTGTCTTCCTCCGCCCTATTCTTGTATTATTAAGACGAGAACCCAAAAATACTCAGCACATAGACACTGGACCGAGGGGGTAACCACTCCAGAGATTCCTTGAGATTCCATAAAGATTTCCAAAGATTCCCAACGATATTCATAGAAAGATGAACCCCGAAGGGGTAACCATTATTCCAAAAATTTCCCTGAGATTTCATTAAGATTGAACCCATGATTCCAATGATTCCCAACGAGATTCCCAACGAGTGCATGGTTAACCCCTCGCACTAGACACTGATGGTTGTTATACCAGCTTACCAGAAAATAGCGACTCGACAGTCAAATTGGATCAAAATGTGCTGTATGCCACTTTCAATCAAGAATTGTTTCTTGGGGCACGATACACAAAGATGAAGGACACCCAAACATGAAGCATCCGGGCAGTTGAAATGGGGATGTTTCTCATGGGTCTACACAGACGTACAAAAAATAGGGGTCGCGTTTTAATGTTACCGCCCCTTTTATGGGCCCATCTCGCCCAGGGGTGTTACGGGTCTTTGACCTCGCCCGGTTTCTTCTCTAAACGAGTCCAATCCCTTGCCATACTCTAAAGATTCTCTCTCGGAAGATGAATAGGTACACAAAGTACTATTCTGAGCGTAAAAATTTACAATCAGTATCAGCACACTCTAATGAAACTTCTACAAAATCACTGAAAAATGTACCTCGTAGGTACTGCGGCAGCTGGGGGCTGTGACTTCCTCATCGTTGCCGAGTTGTGGTCCCACCATAAAATCAGAACAAAAGGTTTGCAGTCTAGGAGGAAAAAGACGATGGATTTCGATTGCAAAGAGTTGAAAAGATCCCTCAAAAGGTCCCGACCTCGACCTTTTAATGGATTGGGTCTCTGATACCTTTCGGTTTTTTCGCAGAATCCTTCTGCGAGATGAACCCTTGTTCGACCTTCAGAACCAGGATACTGGCAGGTATAGGGTAGCAGCAACCCTTTATAGAGAGCTCCCTGAATAAAATGCCTGCCTCATCCATTCAGAACAATAATAGGTATAGCTTTTTGTGACCTGTGTAATGACAACTACAAGTCTTCATACACTGGGAACCTATACCTATACCTAAATCCGATTCGGACTCATAGGTCATAGGAGTCATTTCAAGACCCTCCCTAAATTGGAATTTCAAAATCTTCAATTTTTTCGAGGTTCACAGATGGTCCAGCTACTGGATAACTTCACTGATTTCCAATGCGGTCAGTTAAGTCAGTTTGGGAACATTACCGAAACTTGTAGCTCCCCAGATATGGGGACCTACAGTTTTAGGTCCGAAACAGCTATTCATATCTTTCATGAGCTCAAAAGTGAGCTGGAAATTTTGATAGTGAGGAAGGGTAGAAAAATATGGTAACCAGGTACCATGCATCCACGTTCCCCTCTCAGGGAAGGTATATCGTTATGACGCTCATAAATCCAACTTTATCGCTTTGAGGTATGCCTTTCTACAGGCCCTCAATGAAGTCACCTATAAGAGCGGCGTCGTTACGAACGGGAACGATGTTATCTAGTGTTTGTTGCCTGAGGTCTGTTTTGCGATGCCCTACGTGCCTTCTGTGCTTCTTCCGGCACGTAGAGCTATCGCTGACTCACAGGCCGGCTGCTGTATCAGCGGTCCAGGCACGAATCGTGAAGATCTACTATAGCGGAAGTGGCTCGGGCCAACAACCTGTCAGGAGACTGATATGCACCCACAGGTTATTGGCCTCTTTGAGATGAGAACGAAGCACATTTTATTTCAATAGACCAAAAAAGACTTATAAGTAGGTATATAGGTACTTCAATTTAGGTATAAGTATACCTGTGCATGCGGTTATTTTTTGGCTCCTCTATCAATAAAGCTTTAAACTAGAGGAATCATGCAGAATCATCATTCAAGGGGGACAACAAAATATGCCTCAGATAATTATTTAGGGTGAGGACGCAATCCCCACTATAGGTACACAGGTACACTGACTTACAAGCCCATGCAACCTTCTATTTCTCCTATATGCTTGCCGTTTGGGGTCTATAGTATACACAGGCGCTGCTATAATGCAGTCTTTTATTGTGTATATTAATGAATAGCCTTCAAGCCTTCAGTATAGTAAGGGTAAGAAGTTTAATTTTTTATTCCCAATGACTCACCGTTCTCAGACATCGTTGGGCCGATCTAACTCCCGAGTTCGATCTGAATGGGACTATATACCTATACAAAAAATTTCATTGATGTAGGAAGCCAGGTGGTACCTGGATAGAACACACCACTATTAGCATACTACCTGCACCTGAGGGCAATCACTTCATTGACTATCATGTGTCTTCTCCCTATTATCATCACGAAATCACCTTAATTATTATCATCGGGATTGTTACTTGCAAACGGTCGTTTTCGCGCTTCAGCTCCGGCGCGGCGGCTTCTTCTTGATATAGGTATTTAAGTGGTATTCTCTTTTATTGAATTCATCTTGTTCTCTCTCAATAATAGGTAATAATAGCTATAAGGGTTGGGGGGGACAAGCCCAGCAACTAGACCGTTTTCAAGAACTATCCATTGTGCTCAGCTGGCAGCACTACCAAATACCAGCTCCTCAGCCATCGAGTAAACGATGGGGACCTACAGTTTTAGGTGGGTTCCGAACCACCACAGCTTCGATATGCATTTCACTTGACATGCTGAACATATCAGATGTGAATGCCGAGCGGAAAAACTTTTTGATAGCATCGGGATCGAACCGGTGTGACCCGGCTCTCACTGCTCCTCAAAAGTCGACCATTTAGTCCACTCGGCTATCGAGACCTGTTTCTCTCTAAAACTTCTTCACTTAAAATATTAACCAGTGTCGTTGTAGACAGTGCTATTTCATTCGTAAGAACGGGAGACAGTTTCTTTTTGCGCGCACGTGCCAAAAATTAAGCAACTCAGACCATGAATTTGCACCGGTACCAAGAATGGTTTGTTCGGTGACCTTGAAGAGGCTATCGACCCAATGCCCTGATTGAAATTCGCAACAGTTGAGTGTTTTTCTGACGGCCATTGTGAGAAGATCAACGACCTGAGTGGTCCCTTCAGGGCTCTCAGTGTCCTTGACACAGTTTTTGGCACTCCAGGCTATATCCACGGCTGGCGAACCCCCCGTATAGTCAATGTCACGGCTCAACTCGCCAACACGGTTCAGTGCGGACCGAGGGGGTAACCACTCCAGAGATTCCTTGAGATTCCCTGAATTCCATACAGATTTCCAAAGATTCCCAACGATATTCATAGAAAGATGAACCCCAAAGGGGTAACCACCCCAAAAATCCATGATTCCCTGATATTTCATAAAGATTTCTAATGATTCCCAACGTGATTCCCAACGAGTGGTTAACCCCTCGGTGCGGACCGTTTTACTGTTGGAGTTCACAGGTTCAGGTTCCTATGGAAAGGTAAAACCACTGATAACAACAATTTAACAGTCAAATGCAGGATAGCCAGGCATTTTCCAGAAACCACTTTTTCGATTCAGGATACAGGAAACATGCACCAATCTTATCATAGAAATTCTTTCTCGTTACAAGCGAAGAAGTAAACAAGTTAAGGAAGAATAATTACTAGAAGACTAAGTACTTATACCTACCTGGATGAAGGAAAATATAATTAAGTAAGATTATAAAACTTCAGGTTACAAAGTATATTTTCGTTATAATTTGTTCGTTATACTTTGGCTTCGGGGCGCCAGCGAAATTAGTGAGAAGATGAACAGGTTCTTTCCTTTAAAGTGAATCATTTTCCCCTTTCCCGTACCTATATACCGAAGTATATTAAGTCCGTTCCGCATTCTTTTATTCACCAACTAAAATTCCGAAGGAAGAAATTTTTTCGGTCACGCGGGGCATGGTCCGCTGAGTTGTGTCAATTCAATGGCCATTACGGTAGGTTCATTCGTTCCGGGCCCACTCGCCTGTCCCTCTAGTACTTCCACCATAAGACGGAGCTCCATGCTGATCACCTAAACGCTGTATTAATGTATGGTTATGGGCGAGGGGGTAACCACTCCAGAGATTCTTTGAGATTCCACTGAGATTCCATAAAGATTTCCAAAGATTCCCAACGATATTCATAGTAAGATGAACCCCGAAGGGGTAACCACTCCAAAAAAAATTCCAAGATTCCCAGAGATTTTATAAAGATTTCCAATGATTGCCAACGAGTGCTTAACCCCTCGGTTATGGGTATAAATATTTTGTATATCTGTATTACTAAAACTAAAACAAGAAATAGAGATCGTTTCTCTCGTTCCATGTACTGCTCTTGAAGTAAAGAAAATTCAGAAGAATTATCATACCTCTTCCTGCAAGCGATTTTTATTTGTTGTCTTCGCCCGCGAGAACTATACTTAAGCCTCCAGCCAATAAAACTGCCCGGAACCACACCCGCACGATCTCCGCTCATCCTGAGCGATGGCAACTGGGTCAGCGGACCACGGTCTGTACGCAAGGTCATCGGACCGCCTAACCACCACTCTACCTCTCCTAACCGCCGCGAGGAGGCCCGCAACTGGAGCGACTCTGGAGCACCCACACCGTCTACTCTCACGCTACCGCAGGCGCCACTTCAAACGCACTATTTAAAAATTTCATAAAATCAGTGAGAAATTGTTTCAAACTTCGGTTATTGATTTTGTGCCGCGCCCTGTGAGGGTACAACTGTCTAAACATCCATGCCGGAAATATGCTGGTGGTATGGGGTAAAATGACAGCAAGTTGACCAAAGAAAGAAAAAGTGACATACCTCAGCCTTAACTAGAAAAAAATAACTTCTACTGAAAACTATAGAGGATACCTTACTGAGAGGTTATGAGAAGTAATTGACACAGGTGCAGGTGCAGTTGAAGGGAAGAAAAGGCTCACAGTTAGATTGTTGCAGCTTAATAATATAACTATACATTCATCCACATGGATGGCAGGTATGACCTTGCTGGCGGAGCCAGAACCTAGTGCTGAGTGTGGCGGTCATCAGGGGCGGCCTTAGCCTCAGCCAGGGTCCTTATGACCTAGTCACCTAAGTACCTATCTATACAGTGCTATCTACCATTAGCATCATACTGAATCTGCAAAGCTTATCTCCGTCTTCATTACTGAACATAAGGTCTTGCGTCTGAGAAAGCATAAATTATTTTTCAGTAGGCACGTCTGAGGAACAAGGTGTTGGGGGGGGGGGGGGGGGGGGGAGGGGGTGCACTGATGACGAAATTAGCTAACTGTCACCGTAACGGTCTCATGAAGGTACCAATTCAGGTAGGTATGGGCGATAAGGGCTAATATACTGAATACTGGAGGGCTAGTACCTAGTTAGCACTGAACCACATGGCTTGGGAGGGCAGTGGGTGCTAGTGGATGCGTCAGTGATGCAATAGGTGATGTAATGTCCCACACACCACACGTTTCCCAATCAGGCCTTTGCCAAAATCCAATTCGCAAGCCTTGCAAGGCCCCAAGATGTGCCCACTACCCATGCATGCCCCTTGCGTGAACCTCAAGTCTGAACGCATGTGGAAGCAAGGAGAAGCAGTTTTGACATCAATAATTATAAAAGTAAATGGCGCGCCTAAGCTGTGTCCTGACAGCTCTGGGTTTTCCCAGCCTAGCTTTACGCGGGTACCTGGGAGGTTTCGGTCCGCAAGTTGTCTGGCATGTAGGCTTTCTAGCCTGGCTTCGGCTAGCATTTCCATGTATTCGGCTGTGTTTACTTAGTTCTAGACCTAGTACCCGCATCTAACTTTGTCATAGAATATTTTTGCTGATCTCAAGAAAGAATACTGATTTGCTTTTCGGAAAACATGATTTGGCAGTTCCTTGGTAGGGAGTTCAGACTTCAGACTATGCCTGCATCAGTAAGGCTCGCCAGATGGCTCTGCTGATCTGTGCTATGCAACCGAAATGTCGAGCTTATTTGCGATTCAGACAATACGGAGAGAGAATTCACTTATTGTAGGTTCCCGCTTGTACTTCTCAACGAACTATTTCACGCTTACTTAGGGAGTAATTAAACCTGTTCTGGTCTAATATAATGGCCCTCTTTGCGGAAGTAGCATGCTAGCGGAGCCGCGAAGAGCAAAATCTGCGGACGGTGTAAAGAGCACGTGCGAGGGCTATGTGCGCTAGCCGATAGACCCAGATTGACGAAGACTGGTCTGGTCCAGGTCTCGTCCTTTGGCTCCTGGAGTCCAAACGCCGCATCGGTATAGCCCAAGTCTGGAGCCCAAGTCAAAGTGAGGGGTACTTAGCTTATGAATGACAGACCGGTTGTCCTGGGCGCATGCGCCTCACCCACAATCGGGTGTCACTATAGATTTGAAGACCATGGCCGTGTCTCTTTCCACTATCGTTAATTAGATGTCTCAGATGGTATAATTTACCATGACCCGAACTATAGGTACGTCCATTGTCTTTCTCCTCTTTGCGCACTTCAACGCCGAACGGCTCTATAGCAAGGGTCACTGTCACTTGTCACTGTCAGGAGCCCTATTAGCTATTTACCATAAGTACAACCTGACAAATAGGACGAACCGCCGGAGCCGCAGGCAAAAACCAGTGATCGCCTCACGTCAATAAGTTTTATGTTCGTATCACCTTCAACTTTCAACTTCAAAAATTGGCTCAAAGATAGGGTTTTTTGGTTGTTTTGGAGCAGGGTATATATATCCGGTTGTAAGATTTGCTTGGAAGGTAATGGAAGCATCAACTCGGATGTACCTGGGAGGAATCAGGAAAAGTTTCTCTTATTTATCAACATGCAAGAAGTATTGAGACTTCAGGCAGCATGATCCTTTAGCATCAGTCGTGTGGCTTTGATGGCAGATCCTCGTGATAGGAGTGCGGACAATGAATGTCACATCGCGAGCCAGTGGTGTGATGGCGCGCTACCCTTGACACCATTAGGCCGTCAAGCCAACAGGCAACGTGACTGCAAACATCTCCCATCACCATATTCTCGCTATAAGCAGTCAGCTTTGGCTCGCATAAAAACTGATCTGTAATACGGAATAGTGTAAGTATACGCCAGTGCAATATCCACTGAACTGAATGTTTAGTTAAGTAGACTAATTAGAGGGTGTAAAATTTCGGACTGCGAAAACGGTATAAATATTCCTGCTTAATCGGTTTTCTATTGATGCCTAGAGCTATAATTTTCTAGTGGAAGCACTGGCATGGTTTGAGAGTTTTTTGTGGTTTACATTATTTACGTATGAGTAAGGAGTGTTAACTTAACCACGCGTCTTACATCATTCGCGCAGGTTTTACTAAACTGTTACTAAACAGGATAGGAGAGTAAAATTCGAGAATTTGGTCGTCGATAGGAAAAAGAAACCTAGGTACAGTTGCTGGCGAAAAATCAAGGGCTATTGTAAGGTATACCTACAAATACCTACCAACCGAGTATAATAAAATAAATAGATAATTTTTCCTTAGCACCACCAATGTAGCATTACAGTGCTATATTTACCGCTCAATTAAGTGAATTTTCATCCCCCTTGGGGGTCTCTGATGATAGCGCGGTAGTGGGGTAAAAACAAGCTCTTCCGTAGGTATAGCCTGCGCTAGGGTATCGGCCTGTACTGGAATCTGCCTCGCCTTGAAGATGCCATCAGAACACGTCAACCTGAGCTTCTTCAGCCTTTAGGTCGTCATTCTTGGAGCTCCAAAATAGGCATTAAGCTAATGAGGTGTGGCCATCTTCGGTATCTACCCATCAGTATTGTTTTCGATGTAGTAACTTTGTGGTAGTTATTGGTACTCAGGCCCGTATCCAGAAAACGGTCATGGGGGGGGGGGTTTTGGGGTCATGGGGGGGGGGGGGGGGTTTCGCCTATATTTTTTTGCTTCACGTTAGCATTACCATGCATGTTAATTTTCCGCTCATGGGAGGGAGGGGGGGTTTAACCCTCCCGTGGATACGGCTATGTTGGTACAGGTACAACTTTGGCTTTATGAGTACCTAAATCAAGGCACGAGTAAAGCTGATCTGTGTTTTAGATATTGTCCTTACAAAAAAAAATACCTTGATTTTTTTGATAAGACAAATAATTAGAAGCGTGCCTACTGAGCTGCTGATGCCTCAGGACTAAAAGTCACCGGGACTGGGTCCACTTTTCTGATCATCAGGTTGAAGAGTTGCTGTACTGATCTAACTACTAAACATATTTAAAGTGATAGTGATTACTGCGTGCTCTGGACTCCAAAAGGCCTTGGTCAAGCAGAAGAGTCCTCGAATTTTCTTATTTAAGGGATTTTCAGTTTGGAGGCTCGTACTTACAGATGATCTAGTTGCTAGTCGTAGATTCCTCTCTTTGACAGCCTGTAGGCATGGAAACTTTACCGGACACGAAACAGGTTCCGCCAGAGAGCAGCCTTGCACCACAGATCGCACGTGTGTCTCCTCCGTGCCACACCTGCCTTTCACGTGGTTTCTCGGCTTCTCCCAAAGAAAGAGAAGATGGCCCAGATTATATTGCGAGGGAAAAATGCCCCGGAAGGTTCTTTTTTCGCAGTTTGTTTGGATACAGAGGAGGATAATTAAGCGGGTATATACTCAGGAAAGAACAGTTCTCCAGCCAATCCAAGCTAACGATGCAATAAGAGTTACCGAAAAGGAGAACCTCTCCTCTCCTAGAAGGGGTAAAATTTCGGTTACATAATTTGGATTTAATTTAATGTCATCGAACCAGATTGTTTTGAGTGACAACTCACCACACTATACCTATAGGTAGTACCATGAACTGTAAACCACTTTAGCAATACCTATTGACCTACAGTTCCTTTAGCTATACTTAAAACAGTCTGAAAATGACAACACCCTTCAACCATTATTTTGAATTTACCTATAAACGGGTGACGCAGAAGATGGAAATTTCTGAAATTTTCTAGACAGGCCACGGTCAATTTAATTTCTTTCCGGATGGTACCTACGAACAACTTATTCCAGTCGAACAGGAAGGAAGCTCGATAGTGTCAAGGACGAGGGCAATATAACCGGTCATAGCTGAGGCTCGCAATATGCACATTCACAAATCAGTGGTAAAGCTTGGGTAGAAACGATAACGACCTGTCGTTTGGCGATCAAAACCTGAGCAGAGTAGGTATAGGCGAGCCCTTGCGAACTGTGAAAAATAGGGACCCCGACCCTACATATTTCCACTAACTACTTGTGTGATCTGTGATATGGTGTATAGTGAAGTGTAGGTATAGGTACCTATCACTATGGCGTTGACGGATGCGTTGTTCCTTTTCCTATCAGTTCTGTGCAAACTATAAAACACAAATTAAAAATAATAGCTTGCAGGTAACCAAAAAACTATACTAACGTGATTTGACACTCCTAGGTATAGGTACATTCAATTTGAGGGCAGCTGGAGTAGCCTGATCCGATTATGACAAACAGTTTTCGAAGTAGGTCAAAATAAGATTGAAAACACGTTTGTATTTTGAAAAAGGGGGCAATCCGCTATGAGGAAGGTGCAGTGTTGTTGTTTGATCAGATGAAGATGTGGATCAGGGTGACAGGCACGGGCCGAAGGTCCAAAAAGGTCGCAAAATAGCCTTTGTGCCCCACAAAATGCATCTGCCTACCCGTTACTTGTCCTTCAAGCCTTCCATTAAACGAGCATAAAACTCGAATGACCCTCACCCTGCAAGAAGGGGTTAACCAGGTTCATACCTATGAATTGGTATTTACTGTTCCTTCCAAGTCTCAAGGACGAACTGTTAGTGAAATCTATTTCTTGTCCGTTTTCAGAACCATTCTTCAATCTCTAGGTATAGAACCAAAGAACGGTTTACAGCCCAATTGCAGGTGCCTATAGGTACCTATCACAGGACAGTGTCGAAAAAATCAAAACGCAGCTACCGCAGTGTAGGCAGTTGGTAGGCGCCTTAGATTTTTATTTCGATTATCTCCCTTCTATTTTTGGATTGAAAAAGAGAGACAGATAGACCTACCAGTAGGTACAAGTACAATTTTTTTGGGGGAAATATATATTTTTGAAATTTATTGCAGCTCGAATGGACCTGTAATTAGGGGAGTAGGTAGCTTAATGTTAGTTGGACCCTTTTGTCACAAATTTCGATTTTTGGCACATCTATTGACCAATGGTCACCTGCAGGGCATTAGCCACATTGGCTACGGCATTGTAGATACAAGGGTGCAAACATCTTCACATGCCCAACTTGGGCTTAGCTTATGGGCCACCTTAAGCCTGGCCCAGTGAGCTTATGTATAGAACCCGTTGTTTACGGGATATCTCGGACCCTCGTGAGTGTGTTTACAGTATCATCTGCACCCTTTCGCGAACCTTAACCCATTCAGGCTGTTTGTTCCCAGGTACAAGGGCAACTAACTGTACCTGAACTACAGTATCACCGCATAATACCTTTTTGAAGACAGATGGCCCAAACAACAATAGCAGCGATCGATTTTCAAAGGTTTAGTGAAAATATGGGAAACTCAGGTCCGCTAGGATTGATTTGACTCTGTGTTGGATTGACCTGAGCCCACCATTAAAGTTTAAGATAATACCGCGATAAACACTGGATTATATACAGTATTCTATTCTGAATAAGATTGCAGCGGATATCGGCCACTGTCCGGAATGTAACTCAGTATCAAAGTGTCAAGTAATTAAAGTCAATATTTTTAAAGTCTTTTAGATACGGTCTCACGATCGTCATTTCAACTGACCTGGAATTTAACAAAAGTTTCTTCGCATCCAACATTTGACCCTCTGTGATTTGACGAAGGAATGATGGAACAACTTTTGCTTCCAACTTTAACGGCCACCATACATTCTCGACAAACTCCGCCAAAACCACTGTGCGAAAGTAAATATTCGACAAAACTAATGTTTACATATTAGTACAACCGGAGACTGGTAATTGCAATATCGTATTGATTGTGTCTACTCTAAAAGCTAAGCATATAGTGTGCTATTTGAACACGAAACGAACGAGTAAAAGTAGGACACTATGTTTAGCTTTTACAGGAGAAAAGTAGAGAAATGCTGTTGAAATTACCCACTTCCGTAAGTGAAATAAAAATTGCCAAAATGCAACATGGCTACGGTAAATAGTACAAACATTTATCAAGCTTTTCTACTAAATGTGACGATAAAATCATACATTTTTTAGTCCGAAAATTTTCAAAAAAATATTCCGTATGAGGTAGTGTTGTGTTTTCGCGATCTGTCAAAAAAACATGTGGACTGGTAGTTGACTGTTTAAAATCACTCCCGTGGGCTTATTACTCCATTTCATGCAAAAATACAACACTACCTCACGACAAAGAGTCTCAGGTTTACATCCCCCTATAAACACTTTCCACTCGCCCTGTAACTTCGGAGTAGGGCTTGAAGTACGTAGCATTGCGAACCAAGTACGTGTAGCGAATGTATATTCAGCCTTAAGTGAAAAAGGTAGACAACTTGAACCCCCACCCCGCTTGTAGGTGTAGTGACAAAATAAAGAAGTGCCTGACATTTATTATGTATACCCGAGGGGGTAACCACTTCAGAGATTCCGTGAGATTCCCTTGAGATTACATAAAGATTTCCAAAGATTCCCAACGATATTCATTGAGAGATGAACCCCGAAGGGGTAACCACTCCAAAACATTCCAAGATTCCGTGAGATTTCATAAAGATTTCCAAATATTCCAAACGAGATTCCCAACGAGTGGTTAACCCCTCGTGTATACCTCAGGTATTTACTTTAGGAAGCCTTCGACTGCATGATGATAAGCATAGCCGCAAAATATTTCGTAATTTGGCATTTGCCACAAGTGGGGTTACGCCGTAACACAAAAGAAACACATCATGGCCACTAAGGCGACTCTGCCTTTAAAGATGGATGACCTTCCCTATGTGAGGAGGAAAAAACACCTGAAGCAATGGGAGATTCGTCACATCCCTTCAGACAAGGTCACATCCGTGGGAAATTGGACAAGGACGCCCTCCTAAAAGCGAAAGTACCCACAAAAAACCGAAAAATACGAAACAAAGTACCTGCACGCTAAGGTTTGGTCTATACTTAAAAATTTCCTAGAAAAACCCTAATTCCCACAACACCAAGTCAATGAAGTCGCCGACCTTGCCCGCCTAATTTTAATATGTAAAAAGGCCGGAAGGTATTAGGTATACCCAAACCTAAAGCATTTCAAGTTGATCTATGCATGAATTATTAGAAATTGAGAAAAGGGTAGGTGCAACATAAAACCCAGTCAACCCTTTTATATTCTTTAGTTTTCAACATGATCCTTTTTTTATTTATTAGACCTTGTTTAGTTGTAGGGAAAACCTTCCAGACTAGGTACCTCCGAGCCTTCCTCCAAAGCTATCGTACCTTAGTAATCTATCGCACTAATGACTACTTCAGATTCAGCCCTATCCCCTATCCATTCACTTTATTCACTACAGTAAGACGGGAAGCTAAAATGGCCCTTGAAGCAAAAGAAGACTAGGCGCATTCGCAAAACCTGGGTGACCTAGTTTCGACACCCCCTGCAGGAACTAATATACATAGGTTTTTGTATTGTAATACCAGTTTGCCACTAAAATGTAGGGGCCTCTCAACCGTTCCACAATAAACAAAGAACCAAGAAAGTAACCCACCTTCGTGAACTTTTTAAATTATCTACCATTCACCATTGATTTACTGTTTTTCTTTTCTCGTTTTTAGGTCAAGTAGTCATTGTGTCAAGGCTGTATTTTTTACTTTTTTTCAAAACAATTTTTTTTTCTATTTTCAAGGTTCATTTCAACATCCTACTGTTTTACTAAATTTAGTGGAATTACCTATATGGTTTTATGGGGCAACTTTATACCCATATCTATTGTACCTGTATTAGCTACAGAGCTCAAAGCGATCTATACTCAGCTCGACTCTTGGATGATAGTAAATTCAGACTTATCGAATGGTGGATAGGCTACAGATATGTGAATTGTCGTTGTCTTTCAGACCATTGTGACCCTTCTTCTCAAGTCTACTTCTGGTTCGGAACAAAAAATAATTTTGGGAACCCTGTTTGAACCCTGTGATAAGGTGGCTCTTTCCGAACGACTTTGAAAAATTAATTGCATTGGGCGAAATGCTATAGAATAAAATTATGGTTTTTCTAGCCAGTCCTTTTCAAAATAGTTGTTTTTCAGGTGCTCCTAAAAAAGGGAAATAAAAAAAATTCTGAAAAATGTTCCAACCGGCAATATGAGGAAGATCACCCCAGGGTTCCGCCCAGATGCGATGAAAAGTGGGTCACCGTATAACAGATGCTGCACACGCCCCCACCCGGTGTGCTGGTGACATGTAGGTAAGAAGGATAGCGCTTCAGAAAATACAACATGCGGCAGATGATAGAAAGAAATACGGCAAATCCCTAACGGCGCAACAGAAGTAGGCCGTATAATCGGCACAGCTGTCGAACCTGAGCCTGGAAGGGATACCAACCCCCTAAGCCCTAAGCATCACATCCCAGCTGCAGATCTTGATACATAAATAGCAGCCTATGGCGTTTTTTTAGCTGCGTCAATAGCTGTATAGTGAGATTTATCGGAAAGGTGTT
The DNA here is from genome assembly GCA_950004255.1 of Mesopsocus fuscifrons. Taxonomy (NCBI): domain Eukaryota; kingdom Metazoa; phylum Arthropoda; class Insecta; order Psocodea; family Mesopsocidae; genus Mesopsocus; species Mesopsocus fuscifrons. Next base: position 7,727,958 of record OX465380.1, read on the forward strand.
AGGCGTCAGTGGGGTAGGTAAAGAGGAGGGTGGGTTAACCACTCCAGGAATCTCGTTGCGAATCTCGTTGGGAATCTCAGGCAATCATTGGAAATCTCAGGGAATCTTGGAAATTTCTGGAGTATTTAGCTGAGGGTTGGGGGGACAAGCCCAGCAACTAGACCGTTTTCAAGAACTATCCATTGTGCTCAGCTGGCAGCACTACCAAATACCAGCTCCCCAGCCATCGAATAAACGATGGGGACCTACAGTTTTAGGTGGGTTCCGAACCACCACAGCCTCGATATACATTTCACTTGACATGCTGAACATATCAGAGGTGAATGCCGAGCAGAAAAACTTATTGGTATAGGATCGGGATCGAACCGGTGTGACCCGGCTCTCACAGCTCCCCAAAAGTCAACCATTTAGTCCACTCGGCTATCGAGGCCTCTCTGGAGTATTTAATCCTTAGGGGTGCATCGTCCCAAGAATCTCGTTGAGAATCTCAGGAAATCTTTGGAAATCTACATGCAATCTCAAGCAATCTCTGGAGTGGTTAACCCCTCGGTGAGGATTGAAATATGGGCCTACCAAAAATATCATAAATAATTTAGGGCTGCCTCTGTCTCATTTATGAGCAACTATAGCTTGCTGACAATAACTGATCAAATGTCTACCTACAGTAATACTCCGTTGCTTGGGTACTTGGAGGAGTACCTACCCTAGTCTCATAGTCTAGTTACAGGGGTCTAAGAGTTCGAAGTCCAGTGGGCCAGTATTTGTCCAATTAGATTTTCCACCTTATCTTGATTAGAGGATATTAATGGTTCGGAAACCAACCTACAACTGTACGATTCCATCCCCACGAAAGCCTGTCCCAGACGTTTGACCACTACAGCAAAAGAACACACACAAGGGATTGAACTGAATAAATTTTTCAAGACCATGGTGGGGGAAAACTCCAGAGGGATTTCCATTTTTCTCTTGCTTACAATTTCTGGTACTGCAGCAACTGATAATAGTAAAAAAAGACGGATAAAAATGTTCCTGTCACGAGTATAATAATTTATTCACGATTCACATATAAAAAAGGCCCTTTGTACCCTCTTTGGAAATGAAAAAAATGCGGGCTGAATCCTCCCCTGATAGCGCTATAGGTACACTGAGGGGCTAAGGGGCATCACAGGGAAAGTTGCTTTGTTTGCATAAGAAAGCCAGGGTCGTAAATGTGCCTGCGCAACCCAACCTAATACCGACCTAACATCACAATCTCCAATACGTCCTTTTAAAAAACATCCCCCACCTGAATAATTCATGCCTGAAGCCAATAATAAGGAACCACTCGAACAACATGGAGCGGCCCTCACTATGTAAATAATGCTGATTTATGCTAATTCATACATATTGACATGAAACGTTCGAGTTGATGAAGGTTCTCTCCGGTACGCGTGAAAAATCAGTTTCCAAAAAAATTGTTATTTCTGATTTTCAAACCCATGAATCTGTCGTTAAATAAATAACCGCACCTCCATTGAATAGTCCATCACGAAAGCTCAATAGTATCAGTATCCAAAAATAGGTTAGTATGTATGTACCTACCTATATGTATCCGAAAAAATTCGGAAATAAACATCCGTAGGTAGGTATTTAGTGTATTACTGCATGTAATATCTGAAAATTCCATTTTAGCTATTTTACAGTCCGAATTCTTTTCTCACATTTTATCAGTGGAAGACTTTTAGAGTAAAGAATGGTTTATTTTTATCTGTGTACAATAACTTATTTACAAACTGTAGATCCAGACGAAGGTGATTGAGAGATGGGGTGCGCCTGAGGATTCATGTTTATGCAATGTAGCTGCACGTGTGTTTCCGACCTCTACACATTTTTTCGACGGTACCTATTCCGTTCGCATCGCATTGCTTTCCCTCAAATTTTTGCCTTGCTAATTCCGAACAGTTTATATAGTGAAAAAAAATTATTTTCCAGATTTACTGAGGCACTCACATAGGTACTAAATCGTTATTTGATTTTATCGAGATCCTATTCGGTAGGTACTAAGTATAAATGTTGAATTAGTAATGAAAAAAAATAAGAAGATAAAACAAGAACACGAGGGGGTAACCACTCCAGAGATTCCACTGAGATTCCATAAAGATTTCCAAAGATTCCCAACGAGATTCCCAACGAGTGGATAACCCCTCGCAAGAACATTAAACGTGCAGCCTGATTTACTTTTTTCCATTTTATATTTCTGAACCTCCCATAATTTCAGGTTTGTGCTGCTCGTGCTGAAAATGACGGTGGTTTAACCACTGGGTGCGGTTTCCGATTACTGCTTTTAAAGTTTAATGTAACAGAAATAGAGATTAAGTAAAGGAACGGCTTTGGAGGAACGGCTGCTGCTTGGTAGCGCTGCAGTACCCCCATCGATTTGCGTCCCTCCGCTTTCACAACAGCCCGACACCTACAGCGACATTCAGAAAGGACCATGTGCTCACTTGCTGTGAATTAGTAAACCCCCACAGCAGCAGCACTCAGTGTTTACTTGTCAGAAAGGAACTGTCAGCGTATAAGACAGGTAAGCTTTGGATTACCTAACCTGGCTTTTATTTTCTTGCGGTTACCTAGGATAATAGTCAGTACGAAAAATATACTAACCCAATGCCTTAATCCTCGTCTTTGTATCGTCCTCAGAGGTGATAGGTTTCAGTAGGGTTGAATTTAGGAACTATAAGGTATAGGTACCTAGATAGGAACAGCCTCGATAGCCAAGTAGTCTAGTGTTTACCCACAGATGGTTGTCTTTAAAAGAACACTGACAACGGTTCTTTCTGATAGGTTTTCACCTCTGATATGTTCAAAGTTATTTTTACTGTTGCACTGTAGTAAGTCTTTCAAGTTACTTCTTCGATTCCATGAAAAAAAAAAGCAATGTAGCAATGTAGGTATGCCCGTTTGATCGGCCATTAACCTGCTCAACAATAAACTAGTTTATAATATGGACTTGTCTTGTAGGATGCCGCAAGGCCGGCACGTCATTTCGTTGACCAACATCAGTCAAAATGAGACGCTGACGCACTCGCTTCCTCTAGTCAAGGGCTATGTGTCCGGATGCGGACACAATGGACCTCAAGAGATCGTCTTGAGACGGCTCGACGATGAAACTGTCACAAGGTAAGAAAACTTCTTGTTCGCTTGATGATTTATCTGCGTCGGAGACGTCAGATTCTATTGTACTTGCATTTTTGGCATGATTGGATATAGGAATGGGAGTAACAACATATTCGTCACCTATACAATACAACGACCTATTGGAAGAACTGCCACGTCTTTCTATCACGGGATACCCCACTAAGAACAAGGAGTTAAGAGGAGTCCGAGGGGTTAACCACTCGTTGGGAATCATTGGAAATCTTTATGGAATCTCAGGGAATCTTGGATTTTTTTGGAGTGGTTACCCCTTCGCGGTTCATCTTTCTATGAATATCTTTGGAAATCTTTATGGAATCTCAATGAAATTTCTAGGAATCTCTGGAGTGGTTACCCCCTCGGAGGAGTCTATCCGCAGAATGTGGAAAGAGCATTTTTGGCAATATTGGAAGTAGGACGAGAAGCTGAATTTTCCTAATGGCAAATAGTGTTTTGAGAAAATGTACAGCCATTCAGCTTTAAAATGAGTCCAAATACGCCGGGTAAAATGAACAGGAAATACTGAAATTTGTAAATATAAGCAAGGTCTAAAATTCCCTAAAACTGATTCTGTGGACCTAAGCTATATGGAAAGCTGTAGCCAAACTGAGGGATAATTTAATACTTACAGGTACACCAGGTATTACATGACCATAACTTCAAAACATAAAGGGACCAATCTCAAAATGTACATGTTCAAGTCACCTAGACCCGTTGGTCTGTCGGCGCTAATACCCTGTATCGCTTTCATAATGTCCACAAAGAAAGAAAATGAATTGACACTACGTAAGTTAGATCTACCTTGGCATGCTGAACAAAAAAGTAAAAAAGAAGGATTATCAGAATTGTAACTATCGGATAAAGTATCAGGGAAGTTTTCCAATTGTTCCAGTCTAAAATATTCCTATTTCACAACTTGTGTAAGATCGGAGTATAGCTCAAAATCGTCAAGGGAGTGGGGATGTTCATGAGACATCTTTTATTACGCAAAGAAGAAATCAATTCTCCCAGGTTTTTGTGAATTTGTGACCAGAAGATCTCAGATTCTTAGATATTCAAACCTTTCTAAGATCCAACGGCATCAACCAAGATAAAACTGTTTGAAAAGAGCTAAGCGACGGATCCCTTTAACACCTTCCTCGCTGATATTGGGTTCGCTAGACAGAGAAGTGATTAGCCTTAACGCTGAAAGGTTACCAGGTCAACCGTCACATTTATCTTTTAAGCCCTTTATTTCCTTACTCCGTCCACCTATCTTGTTTTTAATCTCACTCTGCAGTCGCATTACCAGTCAAAGGACTGCAGAATATACGCTTGAGTGATGATTACTTTTTAATCTCTCTGGGAAAATAAATGTTAAAAACCTGAAACCCAGTGCCTCCCTTGGAACCCATTCCCTCAGACGGTATTACCGTATGAAAAAAAAAATAAAGGCTCCGACAATGGTCGCACTTGACTTTCTGGCATTTTTTGTGCTACTGAAAAACGATTTTTTTTTATTTTTTTATGTAATTATGTTTTTTTGGCCACAATTGTGATTTGCTCACAAAGATATTTTGCACACCCCTAGGCAATAATATTACGCATATGCATACCGAATTTCAAGCATATCCATTGAACGGTGAAGTTTCAGCTTACGGGCAAACTACTTGTTTATTCGTTTATTTATAACGACCGTAATTTTTGGAAAATCAGAATTCTGTTGAAAATGAGTCTTAAACATCTATCTGAGATCAACTTTTACCAATTTTCAAGATTATCGCTCCGTTAGTAACTTTCTCAGCCCATGTATTACATACGGGCGAGAAAGTAAAAACTATTCTGGAGTTTTCAGTCAACAGCGACCCTTGTCAAAAATAAGGCCCCACTCCAAGTGGCTCAGATACTGCAAATATTAACTTGGCCGAAGCCGAAGCTATATGCCACCAGATTCTAACCTCTGCGGCAAAGAGGAACCGTCAGAATATTTGGGGGTAAAGGGACCAACCCGAAAAAGTCATTCTTCTAGCGTTCTGACCTCTCCATCAATTAATAAAGGTCGAATTAAGACCTGTATGGGCCAAGAGGATTAATAGGCTTCTGTAAAGGCGTCTCCGCATAAAACCCGGTGGGGGTTCGGGGAAGATGGCCTTAAGGGTCCGCTATACCTGACGGTGCATTTTTTGCCGCCCATAAGATTAACATTGCGAGCGGCGATTCATTTTCAAGGTTTACCCTTCGAAGCAGATTTCCCATTTTTTTTTACTGGTTTTCGAGATACAGCACTTTTCTTGAAGTATGCGATGCTAGCATTTGCAAAACAGTTGGAATAAAAGAAACCAGTGAGAAATTGGGAAATCTGCTTCGAACACTCCCTAGAACATTGTTAGGGTTAGGTACAGGCAAAATTTTGAGTCTTTCCAACCAAGGGTAAACCTTGAAAATGAATCGCCGCTCGCAATGTTAATCTTATGGGCGGCAAAAAATGCATCGTCAGGTATAGCGTCCTCTTAAGCCTAAAGAACACATTCTAATGAGTGATTATAAAGTTAACTGTGCCCGTTTAGGAAGATAAAAGCAGGTAGGCACTGTAGGTACTGTCGGTCACAGGTATAGACCCGAACAGCAACAGTTTTTTCCCATTCATTGGAACAACGGAAAATTCCGCGAGAAAAAAAGCGAAACCGAGACCGGAGACAGAATTTTTTCGCATTTTATACAAATAATTATTGACGTGAGTTCAGTGGAGTCAACAGATACAGGAGGGCGACAGGCGGTAGTTCTAAAAATAAATTTCCATTTGGAGTCAGCACCCTCAACTTTGTGAGAGTCCGCCCCCTCCGGGTTCCGACTCGCTCCATATTACCTTTCTAAATTACTGTTTCATTTTCCTGACAAATATAGCTTCCATCAGACTGTTGTTCACAACACGAGTCCAGCTTTACGAAATACGTAATTACTATAGATTTCTCTATACCAGTTTAAAATGCCACACTTGATCCCTTCTATATAACTTGAAAAATAAGGTACCGACGGTATCTAGGAAGCGTCCACAGCACTAGTAGGTACCACATCGCACGGCCAACTTCGCAACAAATTTTTTACCTTTGTTTACTTTATTGAGGGCACAAAAGTTACCGGGCCGTTTTTTACGCTACCGACCAGCAGCAAAAATTAAACGTTTGCTCTGTCGCATTTTTCTCTATTTGTACGAATACTTATGGTTATCAGGTGGCCACTGGTGAATGGTAACTTCAAATGCCTTGCTGAGCTAAAATCAGGCATCAACTCATTCCGCCTTGAGTACCAAGACGCTTCCTTGGTCCTCAACCTGCAGCGCAGAAGTCATGCTTCTCCCTATCATGTGCTTCCTGTTTACATTATTTGCTCCGACCACGACGGCTCTTTCCAGGTTAGTAGTTAGTACCGTTAGGACTTTCAACAAGACCCTACTTTTCAAAGGAACCCTAGAACCCTTTTCAGAACCCTAATAAGCAGTTCCTCGAAGAAAATTTATTCGGCTTTTTTCGTTTCGGCGTCGTGTTTCACAGCGCCTGCGAAAACCATGATTATGTAATTGGAAAGTGGGTGTACACGTATTCGAGGCCACTTGCCGGACGGGACACTCTCACAACGCTTTGTCCCATTATATGCCATCAACATTTTCTTCCGCTACTCGCAATTTCTTTTTAACAGGGCCCTGAAGGGGAGGATTGTTCCCCAGCCAGTGCTCGGCGTCGTATCTCGCTAGGTTCCAGACTAATCCAAGCGGTAACAGCCGAGAAACTCCATGAGCTAGAACTGGGCCGGCGGACATTCCAACTGGCCAGCGATCTAGACGATAACTTAGACTGCATCCTCTTCCGTAGTCAGCTTTCTTCCACCACGGTAATGAAGTCCACAATTATTGAAACGCAATGAATTAACCATCGTTACAAGAATTTAAGATTATGCAACTTTGATGCTGGTTTCCTCTGCTGGTCCCCTTAACAAAGCATAACTTCCCTACAATCAACGCGTACATTTCATTTTCAGGTATATGAAATGGCACCTGAGGAGCTGTGGGAGCATTTTGGAAGAGAGCTGGTGAGCTCTCAGTACGGTAGAGAAGACAGAAAATTTCTGGCGTTTTTATCCTGCACACGATACATGGGAGACGCTACTGAGCCGGCTACCCACGATGAAGTAAGGCGTTACGCTCTGCTCGTTACGAGCACGATAGTAGGTAAACTTGAAGTATCGAGTGTCAAAAGGCACAATCGCGAGAAAACCCGACTGATATAACGACTTTGAACCGTGAAAGAGACGTAATGGCTGAGAAAACATCCCCCATACCTAATCCATTTGAAACTGAGTGTCTGTTTATTAGGTGGTGTCTCGGGTCCAAGGACATGTGGCCCTCGGAGGGGGTGGGCTGGCCATATTTGGCACGGGCTGTTTGCACACTTGGCCTGAAAAAGTGCAAGATGTCGTCAGCAGGTTCACCGATGACACCAAGATCGATAAATCCAAGTTTATGGATGACAGCTGCTACAGGCAAGACATTTTTAAATGATAGAAGAAAATAAATTTCACTGCTGGGTGAAAAATTATTTTCGATTTTTTACCTAGTATGAACTACTACCAAAAACAGGCTCCAAACTGAAAACTTAAAGTCCCAATTTAATTTGCAGGGGAACTTTGGGCAGCTGCTTTTCCACAACCCTGGGTGCAGTGTGCCATGAGTTAGGCCACGCCTTCGATTTAGGACACGCCAGGACCGGTATCATGGGCCGCGGATTTGACAACATTCGGCTGGTATTCACAGTAGGCGCACAACAACGTGACGCAAACCGTAACGTCGTGACACGAAGTGATGCACAACACGCTACTGTCGCGTTCACACGTGACCTCAATGTGACGGTGACTGTGGAGGCGTCACCCCGACGTCTGCAGAAGCGTCTGCCGCCCTCCAGACCTGGCTCTGTCACACCTGATACGCCACTTCCACGTGGGGCCGCCTTCACTCCACGCCATTTACCCTCCAATAAGGTAACTGAACTGTTTCAGGCGCGTTTAAAAGTGACAAAAATATTTTTGTTATGTATGTTGGGTTCACGTTGTTCGCAGGTGCCGGTAGATGATCTGACTTTCTGGGATAAAAGCAGTGCTGTGATGCTTCGATATCACAAGTAAGTTTTATAAAGTAATGTCAAAAAGGAGGTTAAACTTATAAAAACTATAAAACAATAAGCGTCCAAAAAATTTCTTTCAGATGGTTTGCTGATCCAAGGCTAGATACCCACGACGTCCCGAACGCATGCATAGATTTCGACGCTGACAGGTACGTTCCAATACTTCAGCTATGCCAACAAAATCCGAGCACTTTCCACACATTACGTAGGTAGTCAAACAAGTGAGCTAAACCAGGGGAAAGGAAAGGATCGAGGGGTGAACCACTCGTTGGAAATCATTGGAAATCTTTATGAAATCTCAGGGAATCTTGGAATTTTTTGGAGTGGTTACCCCTTCGGGTTTCATCTTTCTATGAATATCGTTGGGAATTTTTGTAAATCTTTATGGAATCTCAAGGAATCTCTGGAGTGGTTACCCCTTCGGAAGGGATTGTACAAGACACACACTGCTGAAGCCCTGTTACGGTTTCAGGAAGACGGTAACCTCGGCAGCTGGTCTGCGAGTAGTGGAGCTTCGTGGTGAGGATGGCCTCGTGCTTTCTTCCTGGCAGTTCCTTAGCACCTGGGTGCCGAAACAGTTCGTCCTGCCGGCCCAGGGCGAACACATCGAGCAGGCGAGGACGGTAGTCGCACAGGACTCGTTAGGAAATATCGTCAAGGAACCAGTCTGGACTGGATAGTTTCCCGTTTAACTGACAGGAATTTCTGAACGAGGTTTCCGTTGAACTGTTTTCGTCCTCTACTACAGAAAACCCTAATTTGTTCCAGCTGGGCAGTATGAAGGAAAAACCTAAGATCATCAGAAAAATTATCCACTGAACCGAACTATACTGGAAAATCAAATCAGGAAGCTGCTACCCCACTGTCAAACCTGCCATTTCTGTATACAGAAGTTTGCAGTACCTACAAATTTTAATCCTCCTAATAAGTTGGTGTATAGGTGCAAGTTTTGTCTCTGTGCCTGATTTTCATCTCTGTTTGGATTTACTCGTAAATTATCATCTTACCCTTTGCTAAATTACAGTCTCACTTAAACCAGTTTTAGAGGTCAGCAGCCAAAAGATACAGCTGAAATCTGTCAGTTCTTTTTCCTATGAAAGTATTTCATATTTTCCAAATACGTAGATAGGTACAAACACTTGAATTTTGAATGCCTTCCATTCCTAGTAAATAGATAAGTAGAATGTAGGAAAATAAGGTCAGAAAATAATTGGTAGTTGCATATAATGACCACTTTCTTCTAAACTCTAAAGTAGGTACATGACAGTGGCGATAACAAGTAAAAATTAAAATATACTGTAAATAAATAAAATCACTAATGCAACTACAATTATTTTTTACCAGTTTTTAAGAAAAAGTTTTAACGTAGCGTCGGCAGGGATTAGTAAAAAAATTACCAATTGTGAAAATTATTTCTCTCTTCTGATATTTAAAAATTATACAATACATGTAAAAAAAAATTATCATAAAACGGTCACTTGCCTTTGAATTCCTGTTGCTGTTTCTAGAGATTTCCTCTTTGCGCCTGATCGGCTTCTATGGCTTCAAACAGAGCTTTGAAGTTTCCAGCTCCAAAACCCTAGAAAAAAAATATATATCAGTTATGCGTTTCCTGCGAAAGACATGAGAAAAAAAATGGGAAATTGGTTTGAGTAGTCACTCTTCTATGTTTCACGGTTCCCTCCTACCACTGCACTGAGGTAGATTCTATTAAAGCCTTGTTTACGTAGATGACTTTCAGAAAACTTCTGCCAAGGTTTTTCTGTATAAAGCTCATATAGACGAACAGTATAGACACTGAGTGCATGGGTTGGTGAACCAAGTAATGTGTCAAGTAAAACTTACGTTGTGGTTGTTCCTTTGAATAACTTCGAGAAAAAGTGTAGGTCGGTCCTCCATATTTTTGGTGAAAATCTGCAGAAGATAGCCTTTTTCGTCGTAATCTACCAGGATTTTCAGCTCCTACACACAAACAAAAATTGATTTTAAGACACGTTTAGGTTCCTCAGTAGAATATTTTCCTGAGAGCAGAAACAACTTTTAAAAACTCTCCAAGTTTCATCCAGAGACAATCAATCCAAATTATACTGGCTCTGGTTCCCACTCTGTAAACTATCTCACTGGGTTTTTTATTTTTTCACTATTTTTTTTTACATATACTTATATGCCCCATAACAACATTTGGTGGGCAAATGGGGACTCGCCATTATTACCTGAAGAACTTGGAGGTCCTCCTTGAGCTGGAAGTGATCGGAGTCGAGCCTAGCGCGGAGCTGTTGATAGTAAGTGTCCGGGACCGAAAGGAACTGTGTTCCGCGCTTCCGTAAGGCCTTGATGGCCGCCACGATGTCCTGCGTGTTCAGGGCAATGTGCTGAACGCCTGCACCCCCATAATAGTCCACGTATTCCTGGATCTGGCTCTTCTTCTTCCCTGCTGCAGGCTCATTGATCGGCATCTAAACGCGAGTAATACAAAATCAATAAATGAAGCTATCCTAGCGAACTGCAACCCTCCAGACAAAACTCAAGTAGCCTTGGCTATGGCTACCTCTTCGATGGGGACCCTCAAAGTAATGAATTAATTTGTTTTCTACCACGCTTCCGCTCTCTCTGAACATTGGACTATTGTACGATGGTGCAGCTTAAGGGTCTTAACCTAACGATGCATTTTTTGCCGCCCATAAGATTAACATTGCGAGCGGCGATTCATTTTCAAGGTTTACCCTTGATTGGAAAGACACAAAATTATGCCTATACCTAGCCCCAGGCCCGTATCCAGAAAGCGGTCATGGGGGAGATTTTGGGCTCATGGGGGGGGGGGGGGGGGTTCTCGCCTATATTTTATTGCTTCACGTTGGCATTACCATGTTAATTTTCGCTCATGGGGGTTTAAATCCCCTAACCCCCCCGTGGATACGGCTATGCCTAGCCTTAACAATGTTGTAGGTCGTCATCGAAGCAGATTTCCAAATTTTTTACTGGTTTTCAGATACAGCACTTTTCCCCTTAAAAAATTGAGGTATGCGATGCTAGCATTTGCAAAACAGTTGCAATAAAAGAAACCAGTGAGAAATTGGGAAATCTGCTTCGATGACGACCTACAACATTGTTAGGGCTAGGTATAGGCAAACTTTTGTGTCTTTCCAACCAAGGGTAAACCTTAAAAATGCATCGTCAGGTTAAGCGGACCCTTAAGTACCAACCAAACAGTAAAATAACATACTGAGAAATTAATCTATGAACTATAAAAACAAGCGGTACGACACGGTCGGACAAAACTTTACCTGCTTATTTGCGTGATTCCTAGAAATAAACCCTTGGTTAAATGATTGGAGACGGAAAAACTTTTTGACGAAAGGAATGGCCCCAGAATGTTCTCCCAAGTACTTAGAGACCCCACACGACATACTTCGGCAACCACCCAAAACTATCCCCTAAAAGGAGGTGGGGTGGATGTGGAAGCTCGGAAAAACGTTTTGACAAAATAAATTGCCTCAGAACGTTTCCCTGAGCATTTTGATACCCCATACAACGTACTTTGGAAAGTATCCAAAACTCCCCCCATAGGGGGGGGGGGGGGGGTGTGGCGAAAAATCATTTTGACCATATAAATTGCCTCAGAACGATCTCCCGATCATTTTGAGCCCCCACAACCCATATTTCGCAAACCACTCAAATCTACCCCCCTTAGGGGGTGGGGTGCTTGGATACGTTCAGAAAAACTTTTTGATACAAAAAATTGCTTCACAACGTTCGCCCGAACAGTTTGAGACCCCATAAGCCGCACTTTAAAATTCACTCAAAATTGCCCCCCCCCCCCTGGGGGGGGGGGGGGAGGCTCGAAATGAGCCATATACCATTTGTGACGAGTATGGCCGTTGTCACGTGTCATATCCAGAACTACTCATATACCACAAACAACTGAATCCACTGATTTCGCCCTTTTACAGGTCCAGGGGGGACTTCCCCCCTTTTTTTAGCGGCCAGGGAGTTATGCGGGGGTAGTGGGTGGTATCATTGGATTCGTAATTATTTGTTCTATAATTGTCTAAAATTTGATCGAAATCGTTAGAGCCGATTTTGAGCAAATATTTTTTTTCTACTTTTTGGGGGTGTTTTAGGGGGGTAACCCCCCTTAATTTTAAAGGGGGGAAACTGGGCTTCTGGATTTTTATTTCTTCCAATTTTAGAAAGGTCACTACCGATTTTGAAGAAAATCGGTTGAAAAGTGTGCCGTCCAGGTCAATGCCACATACATAGCTACATACATACATACATACATACATACATACATACGTACATACACCTATACATACATACATACATACGTACTGACACGGCGTACCTGACCTCTTCTAAAAATTCCTGGGGGCAAACTTTTCATCGGATGAAAAAAGTGAGTTGGTTTTCATATTCCGAAGGCATGGACGTTTCCGAAATGTATATGCAAGTTCCAATCGGTTGTGAGGTCTGGGAGCAATGACGGTTCAAAGTTAAGGTTTGCCGAAAATTGGCCCGCACGAATACAATACTTTACCTTACGTATACTCCGTATACAGGTAAAGTAAACAAGCGGTACGACACGGTCGGACAAAACTTTACCTGCTTATTTGCGTGATTCCTAGAAATAAACCCTTGGTTAAATGATTAAAGACGGAAAAACTTTTTGACGAAAGGAATGGTCCCAGAATGTTCTCCCGAGTACTTAGAGACCCCACACGACATACTTCGGCAACCACACAAAACTACCCCCTAAAAGGAGGTGGGGTGGATGGGGAAGCTCGGAAAAACGTTTCGACAAAATAAATTGTCTCAGAACGTTTCCCTGAGCATTTTGATACCCCATACAATGTACTTTGGAAAGTATCCAAAACTCCCCCCATAGGGGGGGGGGGGGGTGCGGCGAAAAATCATTTTGACCATATAAATTGCCTCAGAACGATCTCCCGATCATTTTAAGCCCCCACAACCCATATTTCGCAAACCACTCAAATCTACCCCCCTTAGGGGGTGGGGTGCTTGGATACGTTCAGAAAAACTTTTTGATACAAAAACTTGCTTCACAACGTTCGCCCGAACAGTTTGAGACCCCATAAGCCGCACTTTAAAAGTCACTCAAAATTCGCCCCCCCCCCCCTGGGGGGGGGGGGGGAGGCTCGAAATAAGCCATATACCATTTGTGACGAGTATGGCCGTTGTCACGTGTCATATCCAGAACTACTCATATACCACAAAAAACTGAATCCACTGATTTTGCCCTTTTACAGGTCCAGGGGGGACTTCCCCCCCTTTTTTAGCGGCCAGGGAGTTATGCGGGGGTAGTGGGTGGTATCATTGGATTCGTAATTATTTGTTCTATAATTGTCTAAAATTTGATCGAAATCGTTAGAGCCGATTTTGAGCAAATATTTTTTTTCTACTTTTTGGGGGTGTTTTAGGGGGGTAACCCCCCTTAATTTTAAAGGGGGGAAACTGGGCTTCTGGATTTTTATTTCTTCCAATTTTAGAAAGGTCACTACCGATTTTGAAGAAAATCGGTTGAAAAGTGTGCCGTCCAGGTCAATGCCACATACATAGCTACATACATACATACATACATACATAGCTACATACATACATACATACATACATACATACATACATACGTACTGACACGGCGTACCTGACCTCTTCTAAAAATTCCTGGGGGCAAACTTTTCGTCGGATGACAAAAGTGAGTTGGTTTTCATATTCCGAAGGCATGGACGTTTCCGAAATGTATATGCAAGTTCCAATCGCTTTTGAGGTCTGGGAGCAATGACGGTTCAAAGTTGAGGTTTGCCGAAAATTGGCCCGCACGAATACAATACTTTACCTTACGTATACTCCGTATACAGGTAAAGTAAAAACACCAAAATTCTACCATTAATTTTTTTCTGACCTTGATAGATTCTTCCCAGTTGGTAACAACAATGGAACGAAGTGCGGAGAACTCGGTGTGAAGCTGCGTGTCGTCCACAGACCAGAAGCGATGGAACTGAAGGCAGCGCTCATACCACTGAGCCACTCGCTCCATTTCTCCTTCCGATTGGTTCCCAACCACGTGGTCTATGAAGTCTAACCCACAAGGGGGACTGAAAACAAGCAAGTCTCAAAGCCCTTTATACTTACAGCAGCAGTGCTTATACAGCGTACCTTCTTAAACAAGAGTCCAGTGTTTCATCTAAAGCGTTATACAGCGTTGTAGTTTCTACCTTTTCTACAAATTTTTTAATTCATTTGGCGCATGCTACCAATTTTTATCCAACTCCAACTCCTACCGAATATAATACACAGAGGTAGGTACGTAAATAGGACAGCATGTTTCGTGATACAAGAGCAAAGTTATTTTTATTTCTTTCCGACTTATACCGGATATAAAGGACGCAACGTAAGATTCGACGTTTGGGTTGACGCCGATCCGGATTTATAGGTTCCATATCCTACCATACGCTAAAAATACCAATCCGACCCTGAGCAGATATTTCCCTGATCAAGAAGAAGTTTCGATCAGCCCTAGATTTGCAAGAAATGATGAGTAACCGGTACGCTCCTAGCCTGACTTGGACTATAGTGCTACTTACACACACAACATAGAAGCAGGTAGGTACAGAGCAGGAGTGATTGGCCATACTGTTTGGCCTTCGAACACTCCAACGTGTAAAAATGTGTTGTTAAGTTGTGAAGGTACTTACAGCTGCTTGCAGAGGGTATCCTCGCAAGGAGGAGGCGCGAACCCAGGCAAGAAAAGGCCATGATAGTCAGTGCATTCTATTAGAGTGTGAGTCGTGTCGCCATACTGAAATTACACGAAGCTATAGTTACTTAGGTAGATTCCTGCACAAGGTCAGTGGAATAGACAGCAGCACACATCCGCACGATGTTATTTGTGAAGGTTCATTCTGTCATTTTTTGAGGAAAATAAAAATATAAGCATAGGTACCGTTTGTAAGGTGGCAAATCTAGCAACACCATCCTTATCCTGCTCCGTCCATGTCTCACGAACCACGACAGCTCCACGGGCCCGAGCTACTTCCAAGATGGAGTCCAAGTCCTCGACAGCAAAAGCCACGTCCTTGACTCCGTCTCCATGATGGCCGAGGTGACGTCCCAACTCTGAATCGTCTGGGTCGTAGCTCGATACGAATACGAATATTATCTGGAAAAAGTTAAGAGGTACAGCATGGTATCCACCACATCCCCAGGTTTTGTTGAGCTTATTGGTATCGTTGAGGGGTAGATGCATTTCAAAGAGAGTCAGCAGTCAACGGCAGCGGTTGGAGGTTGGAAAAATGTAGGCTCTGCCTTGGAACAGAACAGACTTGTACAATGGAAGAACTGTCCATATTAATTTTTTTTTCACCTTGTTCTGACGAACAGCATGGCACGCTCGATGTCTGTGTCCAGTTTCTAGTCCTTGGTAGGCCAACGGTTCAAATCCAAGACGAGTGCAGTAGAAGCTAGCAGCCTGAAAATATTACAAAATTATAACAACGAAAGCCCGATTAGAAAAAGAAAGAAGAAATATCAGAAGAAAAACAACTGACCTGCTTAGCGTTTCCAACCCAAAAGGTGACGTGGTGAAAGGCAAGAAATTTGCCTGCAGTAGGCTGCGGTCCTTTGTCCGCATACGTAGTCATCTCGATCAAGACTGAAGAACGAGAAGAACGAAGAAGCCTTTCCAAAGAGTCGTCAACAGCGTTATTACCTCAGAAACCTGTATTTTTCTCGTAAACATCTTCTGAGAAGACGCAACTGAAGACTGTACAGAGTGTCTTAGAGGATTGCTTGCCCATGGGGCATAACATTATAGAAGCAAGGAGGATAAGGAGTAGGTACTCCATCCACGCCATAACAAAGGAGTAACTTGTTTATTGGCACCAGGGTTCGAACCCAGATCTCTCAGGATACGACTCAGCCATGACAGAAGAGAAGTAACTTTGGGGGTCACTGATCATCACAAAAGAAAACAAAAAAAAAAAAAAAACGCAGGCCTGTTGTCAAAGCCACATAAGCTGCGTTTCTCGATAGAAATATTCGCTTGCCCTAGTCACTTATATCAGTACCTACCTAAGAATTTACCAGCTCAGCAGTGTATCAACTGCGATCGTATGAAAATCAATTATTTTGAGATTTCGGGTGTCCCATAATCATCAATATCGTCGCCTATCGCCCAAAAGATTCTAAGAAAAGAGTACCCTGTATATACAGGTTTACCATAAAAATCTTACTCCGTTACTGTCCCCGCCATGTGACGTTCCACAAGGAGGCCAGTCCAATGTCACCTTGTGATCCTCATCATAAAATTAATAGGCCAGCTTGGACGAGCCCCTGCTTAACGTAAACAAATAAATAACTTGTAACTACGACCACTTTCAGTAACAGCCTAATGCATAGTCATCGCACCAAGTTAGATTCCAATTTTTTACTGACTGCCAATGAAAATACAGGAACACCTCTCCCGACATAGCGGTGCACCGTTCTGGCCCTTTCACTGGGTCTATCCTCTACCCTCTCACCCCTGAGTGAAACCGCTGAGTGGCATCATCTTTAACATAAAATAAATTCCTCAATCTTCCATCAAGGGTCAGGTAAAGTGAAAATAACGCTGATTGCATTCAGTTTACGTATCATTTCAAAGATTACCTATTCATGGTCTAAAAAAATTAACAATAGATTTGTTCTCTAGCCTACCCCAACTCAAAGGGTTTCACATAACCATAACTTAGATCCTAGAAGGATATAACATTGTTAAACTAATAACAATAAACAAAGGATGATACTTATTAAGCAAGTTCCCACCATACACACTAAGGCTATGCAACAGCTGACGGCGCACTTCAGCCACCCTTTTTCCTTTTGTAGGAAACATGCATAATTCTGAGTCTTAGCGAAGTCCATCATCAATTTTTTCGATTTCCACTATTTTCAGATCTCTCAAATGGCATTCGGCATATTTAAGGGGTAGGGGAAATTTCAAAAATCACTAGGAAACTGAACGATGACCTGGCGACCTATAGGGCGGAAATGCACAGTCAGCTGTATACTGCATTAAACTAGTTAAGTAAATTCAGTTTAACCGAGTTTCAACTTCTAACGAGTTAGGTGGGATCCTGCCTCAGAAGTGCAACGATGGATATAACTGACCGAAAAGGAGGATCGGGAAACCAACATAAATTTTCTTCTTCTCTGCATTGGCTAATTGTTTATGTTTTTCCCGACCATTTTTTAGGACACTGTTGGATATCTAAATATTCTGAAATTTAACGTCTATTTCACGCTAGAAATTTACTGGATAAGTTTTGATTTTACAGTCTAGTGATTTTTGTAAAAAATTTGTCCACAATTAATCGATAGAAACTTCTGCCGTTAAAAAGACATAATATATTATAATTCAGAAAATTTAAATATCCAACATTTTCCCCAAAAAATGGGAAGTAAGATCAATCTGCTGCCCACGTGTTTCCCGATTGTGTAATTTCGCCTTTAACCAATAAATAAGCATGGCTTTAAGTACGTAAACTTTTCATGCTCTTGCTCGAATCCCACCTGTAACCTCAGGGTAGCAAAATGATAACATAAGCATACAATGATATACAGGGGTTCTAAGCAGTAGCTATGCTACCCAAGGTGTATTTAACACACATTCTGTTCTCTCGCATCTCTAGAAATCTAGAATATAACATCATAAGATAGTTAATTAGAATTTCGGTGAAATATACCTTCACAAGGAAAGCTGTGTCCCACCACACTCGGTTAAGAGAAAATCGTCGATTTTCTACCATGTTTGAAATTCCCAACAAAATCGAAGATTTTCTGTTAATGGAGTATGGTGGGGCGCAACCTAAGTATATCGGAAACTAAGCCGATTTACAATAACAATAGCATGCCATCAATCACTGGATGAATCCGAGAGAGAACTTGAAATAATATTGATCTTTCGTCTTTTAGGTATTCCACAATTAACTGATTTGTGTCTTTTAGCAGCCTTTTCACTGTGCCGTACTCTCCTTGCTATCCTTTCCACTCTCGTCATCTTTTTTCGCACCTGTATTCTCTCGCCTTCGTCCTCTTCACTGTCACTAGTAAAGACCGTAGCAGCTTCTTTCAGATTCATGACAATTTCACGAACTGTTCGACTTGGTTTGGAGACATGGCCCCCATTTGATACACAAGACTGACACAGAAGTTCTTGAGAAATAACATTCACCCAAAAAGCTGACGTTGGCATCGTCTGTTCACATTTTGAGCACGGAAACGTAGGCTTCTTTTGGAAAAGTCTGAAAACACTGGTTATAGGATCGAGAGTGACTGGAGGTGTGGGGACACGTACGTCCCTTGGAGGCCGCATGTCAAGGCTGGGGCTTCCTCCTTCTTTAGGTTGTTCGTCTGTTGGTATGCGCCTTGTCCCATCAATTACAGCTGGAGTCAATTCACCCAGCCTTACAGAACAAACACCTTTCGACGTAGCATTTTCAAATTTAATGACTTCCTTCACAGGTTGTGGCGCTGACACCCGTTCTAACGCTGCCCCCGATGCTTGCACGGAGGAAGGGGCAGGTAAGGCACTAACTGGTTTTGGAGATGGTTGTGTTGTTCTAGTATAGCTTGCAATGGACGCCGAAGTTGCCGAAATTTTTACTGAGGGTCTAGCAGTTGGCTTGCGTGTTCCAGGTAAAGAACGTCTCGGGGCACCAACAGGAGTTAGAACTGAAGGTTTTGATGTGACCGCTATAAGCGATATCTCAGGCTGTGCTTCCTGTTTCACGGCTGCCGGAGTGTCCAAAGTTAAGGTAGACTTGTCCGGTTCCAAGCGAAGATGCCCATTTTTAGGTTCAGCAGCAGCCTTGTTTCGAGGAGTAGAGGTAGTTTTCTTTCCAGAGTAAGTCGTAACATTTGGAACAATTCCAGAGCTGAGCGATGGAGGCAGGGTGCTTACATTTCTCACGATGTTTCTTTCCACGGAAGGTCTGTTTGGAACATTCTGGTTACTGAACGGCGAGGGAAGACCATTTGGACTTGCTACAATCTGAGAGTCAAACCACAAAGAAAAAGGGCTTTGATTTTCCACGGTCTGTCCTTGCACTGAAGCTCCAGGTGGAACAGCGGGAGAGTTCAACGATGACGACGAAGGAGCAGGAGCAGGAGCAGGAGCAGGAGCAGGCGCAGGAGCAGTTTGATTTACCCTGTTGTTTCTCAGGAAAGAAGCTCCGCTTGAAACAGTCTCCGAGTTGAACAGAGCGTTTTGATTTTCCATGCTCTTTTTCTCCACAGAAATTCCGTTTGGAACAGTCTGAGCGATGAACGACGAAGAAAGAGTGGCCTGATTTACCCTGTTATTTTTTTCAGCAATAGCTCCACTTGAATCAGTCTGAGAGTTGAACAACGAAGGTAGACCGGGATGATTTCCGCCCTTTCCGTCCACATTAGCTCCGCTTGAAACAAACTGACAGCTGAATGGCGAAGAGATACTCTTTTGATTTCCTGTGCTCCTTCTTTCCCCAGGAACTCCGCTTGGGAGAGTCGGCGCGACAAACGGCGAAGAAAAAGTGTTTTCATTTACTATGTTATTTCTTTCTCCTGCAGTTTCGCTAACTTTTGCAACTCCTTGCGCCATTCGGTTAACGTTATTAACGAAGCTTCCGGTAGCTGCATGCCGACTTCTAGCAAAATCACTAGTATCTTTCAACAATGCTGGTTTGATCGGTTGAACTCCCTTTCCGCCTTCCAGACGGGTGTCTACGTTACCTTCAGCCAAAGCAGAAGTACCGGGGACATGTGAATTGTTCGGGAGGTAAAAAACACCAGGTGGCTTAACGAACTCTCTCACTGTGCAGGGACTATAACTACTAAGTTTTGGCAGTCTGGTGAGGTATACCGAGCAATGTCTCAGAGTGGCGCCATAACGTACGAACGTCTGATATTTGATTCGTGATTGGACAGTAGGCGCAGGCGGTACTTTCGGAGTTGGTTTCGCCGTGTTTATCTTTTTAGGCTTATTTCGTCGCACAGGAATTTTACCTGGTGGGACGGTTAGATTACTTCGAAAGCTTGCTTCCCAAGCGTCATAAGTGGCTGCTCTGGCTCTTGAAATCGCAATTGCAGGAGGCTGCTCCACAGGCTGTGTTATTACGAAAGTCGGGTGACTTGCTGGCGGGACAATTGAGCCACCGACCAAGTTCTTCACCCGGGGACCACCATACACTTTCGGCTGTGAACTCTTAGGGTCAGTCTTACACTTATCCGTGATGCCACCTCTCGGCGGGATTTTTGCCACTTGAAAAGTTGGTATTTGATCCAAGTCGTTCGGCGGAACGTTCTGCTGTTGATAAGCTGGAGTTTGGTTCGGGCCTCGATACTGCAGGGTAGACCGATCCTGAAGGCCAAAATTGTGGTAAGCTCCTCCAGATGGGCCAGTGCCTGTCGGATTAAAGTTAATGATCCGGTAGTGGACAGCCTCTTGACTGGCTCCTGGCACACCAGTACCCCCCACCAGTGTGGCTTGAGGACTAGTTTGACTGCAGACAACAGGACCCCTATTTGCAATAGGGTTTTTAGACAGAGGCTGACTCTGAATATTAACTAGGGCACTTTCGGTATTGACAGGAGTTAAGGTTTGCACCCCCAAACTACTTCCTGTTCCAAATAACTGATCAGCACCAGAGGTAGGAGCTGGTCCAACAGGTGTCCGCTGATTGGTCGGTTTTTTTACAAGAACAGCCATCGTACCTGGGCGGTACTGAATTGGTTTCTGGATGGGTCTCCCAATGTCACTCTGTAGTCGCAGCTCTTGGTTGATGGTCCGCATTTCGGAAGCTAATTGCAAAGCACCCTTCCGTATCATACTTACTAGCCCATTTTCAGAGCACTGATTTACAGTCTCCTGGTTTGGCTGAGCACGCGGGTGTTGGAAAATTGGTGTTTGATCGATTGTTACTACCTGTGGAGGCGTCATTTCATTATCTTGGCGTATCCTGTTCCCAGAATAAGTAGAAGAAATGGTCCAAGGAGGGTTTTCTGCTGGAGGAGGGTTCGTCTCAACAGTAGGGGTTCCCGTCACCTGCACGAGGGCCACCCTCGTATTCTGATCTCTTAACGTCTGGATATTGTTTCTGTTGTCAGGATAGGAACGTAGTGGCAACCGGGTGTTGGCCTCCGACGTCAACTGATCATTGATTCCTGCTGAGACGACACCTCTTGCTTCATTCGCAAAGGGTGGATTAAATAGTTCACTGATGTCAGTATTAAGCAGATCTTCGGTTGAGACGGGCTCGCATTCTTTCATGTTCTTCAGAGCCCCGAAGTCCCGCACACGAATGCGCGGGCCAGCAGGCACTTCTGGTGGCTTACTCATTGTTTCCTGCAACGTAAACCAAATAATTGTCTTAGCAGAAATGGCGCAGTAATGCGGAAGTTCTTATTGGTAAGACAAGGGTTCAACAGAATGGCAAGTTAATAAAAATACCACAATGACGGGGAACCACACATTTGGGTGAATAAACCGAATATAGACCAGAAACAATCTGGCGAGTTGAATTGAACCACAGACCCGAGAGTCAGTGTTCCTCAAAGGACAATCATCTGGAGCACATGTGTATGGATTGCAAGGCCACCTACCATCGAATGCATGTCACCAAACAACACACACTCGGGCAACCCCACTTTCAACGGATAGATGGCAGAATGGTAATAAAGAAACTGCTAACGATGGCGAAACAGGTGGGCTAACGTCTGAGTAGACAAGCCAACGTAAAGTGATCAATCTCTCACTCTCTCTACCTACCAACAGCAGGTACGTACCTACAGCTTATTCTTGGCTGTATTTCATAAAAATCCTTGCCTCTGCAATCGGTCACATCCAAGCCCTGACATGTAGCATCTCCGGGACCTAAAAATTAGTGAAATAAATGAAATTTTAGGCATTTACGTACGATACTAAAGGCGGGGATGTCACGTAAGTTTTCTGTACTATTTTCACTCACCTAAAGACCGCCAGAAGCCAGAAATGTACCAAATTTTTAACTTATAGATGAGTTCTTACTTTACACTCTTTCTGAGGCGCACCCCCTTAATATCAATGTTTCTTTTCCGTGTAAAAGGTTGATTACTGTTCCTCTGTTGTCTCTTTTAATACTATCCATCGCCATTTTTCAGGGCCTTTTCATAAAATGTAAACAGTGTGCAGAAATTTAAAAGTCAAAAAAGTTTATTAAAAAGCTATTTTGCTATTTCAGTAGAAATTACAATAACAAATATTAATTAATTATATAACGATAACGATTTCTGAAAATACTTATTGTAAATTAATAGTTTCATTATTTTATTATTTTCTTAATTTTAGTATCTGTGCTAATAATGCGCCTCTGAGTGGTTTGTTTATGTTTTAAAATTCCCTCTCAATCTCCAGATTTTACCCAAAATTTCTTTTTTTGATATAAAAATTTGGTTAAGAGATTATATAAATGAGTCTGCTGTAGTCTGGTGAGTATTTGTGTCGTATTTCACCAGGATAGGCAACCAAGCTCTTGGATCGAGCACAAGCAGCTACAAGACATTTCAAGCCCAGGCTTGACAAGGATCTCCCTATTCTGTTCATCCTTTGCTGACATTATTTATCTTTAAACTGCCCGCTAGCGAACATTGTTTTATATTTTGTGTCTATGGAGCTTTGTAAATATGTATTTTGTGTTTCCCTCGCTTGTGTTGCAAGTATCGCAGATGACCATCAAAAGGTAAAAGTTATTTGGGGACATAAAGTTTGGGAAATAATAATAATCCGGTGTTGATCCCGTTCTACCTACAATAGTCAGATTCACTCACCATGTGAAAGTGAATTTGGAGTTTTTTATTATCTTGTTTCGTGGTGTTTCAGATACAACAAAGCCGTCTTGCTGGGAATAAAGGTGATTATGGAAGCATAGCAGCCTGGAGGGATAGCCGAGAAGGTTGGTACCAATTATCCCGTTTACATAAAGGGTGTTTCCCGATATTTTCGAAATAAACGTGATTTACAGACGTATGCCTACCCTGCCACAAACTCTATAATATGACTACCTATCTATAAAATAAAATAAAAATGTCATTGCCTTCAGATTTCATTTGGACCTCTTGTTGTTTTCAGCTCTCATTGTTGATGAGGTGGAAGAATTGATTGCCATACAGGCTGTTCCCAGCGACATAAAGAAATGGCTCTTGCTTGGCCAGAATGCTTCTATATTTATTGGAGTTGGGGAGGATTTGATCGTGCTGAAACATGCTTCAAACTCGACCAGTCCTACAAGCATAAAATGTAAGTACCTGCCTACGTACCTGTTTTGGTACTTAAGCCTGTCTAAAGTAAAAAACTCTTGACTGCCCGAAAAGATGACTGATCCTTCTCACACCATAGGAACCGAAGAATAAGTCTCGTCAACGATGGAGTTGTGATGTACATCGTGTACATTTCACTCAGGGCAGACATTGGGTGTTGCGGCTCTGGCAGCGGACGGGACTCCCCCTTGTTCTCCAGGCATAGTTCCAGCAGTAGATTGTCAGTTCACTTTTTTTTTTTCATTATTTTCAGACGATGGCCCAGTGACGTCAGCTGGAGTCGTTTATTCGCCAACCGCACGAAAAAGTGAATACGATATTATTGTGGTCGTCGAAACCAGCGATGGATCTCAACTTCTCACCTACGCCGTCGGTAATTCAACGCTGGTAAGCTTAACGCTCATTCCGCAATGTGGGGAATAATATTTTAATTATTATTATTTCCCTGGGAAAAAAACAATTCCAGTACTTCTTGAATTTTTCACCGGTAAAGACCCATGTTTTCAGGCTGAAATCTGGCGGGAACCGTTGGGCTTCCACATCGATGCCATCGCAGTGTGGGAGGACTTAATACTGGTGTCCGATGGCAGCGTGAAACAGCTGCTGTTGTACCGGAAACAACCTGATGGGTTGTGTCTGCAGGGTAGTCTTCCGCTTCCGGGCCGTGTGGCGGATATGGTTGTGGTTGATGAATTTGTCGCCGTTGCCGTTCCTTCTGTGGGCGAAGTTCTTGTTCACCGTTTGAGTGAAGGTAATTTAACAAAATCAAGTTAGCGATGGATCTGTTCTGGTTGCTTTCAGTCAGCGTTCGCTATGTTTTCATTATCATACATAACATTACTTCACCTCCGTGAGGTAAAATTACTCGTAAGCAAGTTGAGACATCTATCTGAATATACATTCGTTGATTATTCCCACTACCTCTTTTAATTTCTTAAACGAAATTCAACTCAGACCTAGATTAAGGGGTGGGGATGGCTTACATTCATATTTAATAAAAATCTTTTCGCCCAAGGATGATATACCTATTTATAAAGTATATTATGGTGTCGCCCTTCCGCCATTCTATTACAAATCTTTCTAGACTGCTAAGAAAATAAATGTTCCATTTTAGGTTCAAAACCAATCACACGTCTGTCAGTTATAAAAAGTCGGCACGTGCGTTCTCTGGCTGCGTTTCGCCTTGGGATGAGTCACTACCTGGCTGTAGGGGGTGAGGACTCTGGAGTATGGCGATTGGAGAATGACTCTGGGCCCTACCGACTGACAGCCAATGAGGAGCCAGTGGAAGCTTGGCTCGCGATCCCATTGGACACTTACCGTCACGATGTGTTGCTGTTGGCTGAAACAAGGGATGGGGTGACCGTGTTGACCCCTGATGGGTTTTCCGAGTTTCGCAGTGAGGGAGATATAAATATGTTGTGTCGTTCGAATAATGGTGAGATGTATAATAAAAAATGTGTATTGTTAATACAAGAAACTGGTTAATGTGTATATGTTGGAATTTAGTGTCAAAAAATATGTTTATTAGGTTGATATTCGTGAAATTTCCCATAAAAAACATTAGAAACCTAATAACCTCGTTTTTCTTACAGAAACTTGTGGGGAAATGGGGAATGTAGATTTGTTGAAGGCAGCATCACGGTTGGATACGGTTCTGTTACCTACTCGTGACGGGATGGTCTTCTGGTTACGACTGAACCACCGCTTGGAGGCCGTCCCCGACCAAATGGAAGTCCTAGTCCAGGAACTGGATGATCTTCAGAGTAGTATGCTTGTAAGTAACAAGTTATGTACACAGTTATTAAACGGGGAAGTAAATTGTACAGTCGGGCTTGGAAAAAGTTACTTATTGAACATTTTCACTTCATTTTTATTTCACTTACGTAACGCGGCTTTGCCCTTATCCTCATGTAATATTGAATTTACTACGTCGCCTTCTATAACTGAATGCTTTGTCATTGATTACTGGCAGAGCTACTTCGTTAACCCACACTGGTGTGTGCTTGTGTCAAATCTATCCATCTAAAAGAGAGCTGACTCCTCTCACATCATTTTGTTTGTATCCATCGCTAAATTCTTCATTCAGTTTAAGTCATCGAGGCTACCTAGAACTAGGTACAGAAAAACGCTTCGTGATAGATGTAAAATAATTGATGTCATTCGATATTTGCCCCAAGTGCAGAGGCACCCTAATAGAGAAATGTACATTTGACACCAGATTGTTTTCGTCAGTTGTTTTTACTGTTATTTTCAATTTCAGACCATTTTAGATGAGCAAGACGCGGAAGCAGAAATTCTGCTGTCACAAGAGATAAATCCGATGGACGTGAACGCTACCAACGTTGTATCGGCCTTGTGGTTCATCGACACGATGAATGTAAATAGCGCTGTGTTTGAGGAAGTCAACGATACAAGCGGTTTTGAAGTTGATGGTTGGATATTCGCTGGGAGGAAAGATTGGTCGGAAGATGATATAAACATCGATCTCGAGACTTTGAAACAGTCGCTCACTCAATTGCTTAGAGATGTCCATAATTTAAGAGATCAGGTTTGTTTATTTTTTATTTGTTATTAGTCTCTTCGATAGTGATGGGGTGACCTTCCAAAATTATCAGTTTTCTTTGTACTTATTGTTTTCAGCTGCAGGATGCCATGTTTACAGAGGAGAGTCAAGTGCGGGATTATCTGCCATCGTATGTGAACACAGGATTTAGTGTGGAAGGGATGGTGACCGTGGGACAGCTTCAGGTTGAGAACCTCAACGGATACCACACCGATACCTGGCTCAGCGACTGCTTCAGGTATTCTATGTTCAGTCTCTTCATCTCGATCCTCCCAGAAACATTGACGAAGTGACGACCAAACATACCGACGACAGGAATGATTTTTTTCTGACACCTGGTCATTATTGCTTTTTTGTTCTGGTACCTATAGAGAAAGTCATTAAACATCATTTAGTGATACATAATAGATGAAAATTAATTAACCTAGCCGTTTTCATTGATTATTTCAGGTCTAACCGTGATATGTCCCTATCAGGAGTCAAAACAGCTGTTTCTGTAAAAACAAACAGTCTGCATTTTGGAAGCTTGGATGAGATCAGGTCGTCTGACCTTGTCTTCGCCCACTCTTACGCAGACATTCAAGGTGACCTGATCCTCGAGGCGGATGTGACCGTGACGGATAGTATTGATCTGCCCCCGGAAGGCACGGTCAATGGCCTCTATTTGAAGGACGACTTGCTGCTTGTTGACACTCCTTTTATGGGTGAGAATACGACTGCTTAGCGCTATAACCCGAAAAAGGCTAGGGTCAGGGTACGTGCCTCATTGAGAATGGAATGGCTTTTGTGAAATAGCTGCTTTCCTGTCATGGCGATTCGAAAAAGTCTAGTATCTAGGTACACTGGGTTTGCAGAAGTCACTCACATTACTACCAAAAGCCTCAAGGTCCTATTCATCCCCCTGTACATGGCCGTTATGCTACCTAATGATACCAGTCGACGTGGATGAAGTTGAGATATACTACCAACCTAATCTGTTATCTGTGTTATATGTAATTGCCATGCTGCGTATAAGTAACATTATATATCATAACATCAGGAGGTGGCACAGGCCTATTGCCTTCATTCTTACTAACCATATTGTATCTTATTGTATTGCTTTGTGTTGTATATGTGAAATGTGGCTAATAATAATATAATATATCATATCATATAACTGCCATAAGCGAAACAAATAAGTACCTAACCGAAGCTATCTGTCCTCCAAGAATTGGAGTTCCTACCCTGAGCACCCTGAACCTATAGGATTCGAAAATGGTTACCTACCTGCTACTCATCCTAAATTTAATGTTTTAATAGGTGAGGTGTCACTGGACGCACTAGTAGTGAATGGAGATGCCCAGATGGTGGAGACTTCGCTGGATCGTGACGAGCCACCGACTATTCTTCCCGCTCACTTCTCCCTGGAGGACGTGGACCCTGGCAGCCTGCAGCAGGCCCGCGTGGATGACGTGGTTGTCGCCCACAATTTGGATGTGCTCTACATTAATGGAGAAAATGTCAACACTTTGCTGTCTGGTGATGTGGCAGACGTTTCGGAAGAAAAAGTGAGACTTTTAAATAATTCCATGGGAACTCCCGATCGTTTGGAGATCTAGTAAATTCTGTCTGTAAGGTCGGAGCAAACGTCACATTGTTGTGCTCTTAGTAGTAGAAGCAGTCATCCAGAAGAATGCTCTGTTTGCAGGAGGAGCTATCTTTGTCGTCGTTGTCTATCCAGTACCTAAATGGACAGAAGTTCCCAGAAGCATTCGTTCGAGCTTCGGACAAGTCACCCGTACTCCTCGGAGGCGAAAAAAACTTTGCTCATTTACAAGTTTCCGACCTGCGAACCTCTGAAAATAGTTTCCTAGACCTACTCATGGGCGATGTCTTTTCGGAAGTAGAAGGAAAAAGTGCTGAACATTTGGAAGAAAATGGTGATAGGAGTGAAAACAGTAGTTTGGTCTATATCTTTCGTGATCTTGAAGTCCTGCGGCCTTTACAAGCAGAACTAGTCAACAACGCTACTTGGTTGGACCTGAAAACTCTGACAGAAAAGGTGAGTTTCAGTTTTAGAAATATGGGCGTAATATACGTACGCTGTGTAAATAGCCATCTATTTCCGTTCTCCAAAACCCAGTCAATAGACAATTCGTTTATGCCATTCGTTCAGTACCTACTAGTGAAAGTGAAGAAGGATGTGAGCGGTGAGGGCTTCAACTTCATAACGTCTCTAATGAACCTTCAACCGTGAAAAGTTCTATTACAAAAATCCTCCAGTTACTGATTTTTGTTCAATAGACCCAGGAAACTCAAAGAAAAAGCAAAAAAAATATTCAGACCGGAAGAAGACGCTGTAGGAGGGAGATTTCTGTCAGTGGAGAAGAAAATAATATTGTTGAAGATGACGATTTTGATCCTCTTGCTCTGATTGCCGAAGCTGTGGAAATTCAAGGCTCTGTAACAACAGGGACCTTGGTAAGTCAGTGAGTCACGATGAATGGGGTCATGTAAGATGTATAGCAAACGCTGCTTGTTTGCTGATGTTTTTAGTTGTGGCAAAAAATTAAAATACTTAACGGCCACCATACATTCTCGACGAACTCCGCCAAAACCACTGTGCGAAAGTAAATATTCGACAAAACTAATGTTTACATTTTAGTACAACCGGAGACTGGTAATTGCAATATCGTATTGATTGTGTCTACTCTAAAAGCTAAGCATAGTGTGCTATTTAAACGCGAAACGAACGAGTAAAAGTAGGACACTATGTTTAGCTTTTACAGGAGAAAAGTAGAGAAATGCTGTTGAAATTACCCACTTCCGTAAGTGAAATAAAAATTGCCAAAATGCAACATGGCTACGGTAAATAGTACAAACATTTATCAAGCTTTTCTACTAAATGTGACGATAAAATCATACATTTTTTAGTCCGAAAATTTTCAAAAAAATATTTCGCATGAGGTAGTGTTGTGTTTTCGCGATCTGTCAAAAAAACATGTGGACTGGTAGTTGACTGTTTAAAATCGCTCCTGTGGGCTTATTACTCCATTTCATGCAAAAATACAACACTACCTCACGACAAAGAGTCTCAGGTTTACATCCCCCTATAAACACTTTCCACTCGCCCTGTAACTTCGGAGTAGGGCTTGAAGTACTTAGCATTGCGAACCAAGTACGTGTAGCGAATGTATATTCAGCCTTAATTTCCTCTGACAAATTTTTATTTTCAACTACTTAGTTTAAGATACTGGAAGGATGTTGATAATACATTTCTGATCAAAATACACTTGCCTAAGGGTGCGTCCCACCATGCCCAGTTAAAAGTAAACTGGAGATTTACCATGTTAAATTTAACTTAAAAGTTAAATTTAACATGGTAAACATAGGACAAAATTAACCGTTAACCGAGTATGGTGGGACGCACCCTAAGAGAAATAAAAACGAAATTCTTTTAAATTAGTCACTCTTCAGTCTCTCGTTTCTGAAATCAATTTCGGGATAGATCATTTACAAAGTCATCTAATTTATTTTAGGTCTCCGGTTTCTCCCTTAGTCGCTACTCCAGGTACCTCAGCAAAACCAAAGCACAAACCATCAAGACACCTTCTTCTGCTGAAATGTTGACTGTGATGGGAAATCTGACTCTAACGGAGCGCTTAAACCCTGTCAGCAAGCAGCTGGGTCAGCACAGTCAGGTGGAACGGCTTGCCATCTTTGGAGACCTGAAAGCTGATATAGTTTCCTTTATGCGTCCTGTGGAAGTTGAGAAAATTATCGTGAACGGCTTGTTGTGTGGTCTGGAGATAGAGGTTTGTATAATTCTTTCCTCTGGTTTTATCGAATTGAAATTAGGATGCTGGATAAATATGGGTTGTCATAGTTAAACATGCGAAGGTAAATTTCACCAACTATATAAGTATTGTGAACGTCCATAAGCAAATAGCCTCACTGTTTAACGATTTTTAAAAAATTGCTAAAATCATATTTACTTGAAAATATTTTTTATAGTTTAGAGGAATTTCTAAATTTGTAATTTAACTGGACAACCAGGCGTTTCATACTTTAGTTCCACCTATTTTTGGTGGGACAAGGTCAACAAAACGTAAAAAAAAAAAAAAAAAAAAAAAAAAAAAATGTAATGACCAAAATCGTCTAATTTTTAGGCATTACACCGCGACACAGTGCTAAGAACGGATGAAAACGTTTTCTTACGTGGAAAGAAAACATTCCCGCAAGGGCTGACAGTGAACAATATGAATGTGCATACGATGAATGGTCGACGACCCACAGGCGTGGCCACTTGCCAGGGTGATCACCCGTTCTCAGGCTCGATAGTCCTGAAGGGGCGAATCCTCGTCAAAAGTGACCTGCTTGCCCTCGGCCTTGTCAACGGTGTCAACCTGACTGATTTGGGGCTTCGAGTTTCAACTGGCTTTGGAGCATTTGTGGTTCCCGGAGATTTCTTGCTGGCTCCTCATGCCACAATTGAGAACCTGATTGTTGATGGTTTCATACAGTCGCAAAACTTTACTAAACTGATGGGCCAAGTGGTTTTTAAAGGAGAAGACTTTGAGATCGATTCTGCCAACATTACATTTCTACAAGATGTAAGTATAGTACTTTGGATAGGCCAATCAGATGTTTAAATTTGCCACCTGAAGGTTAAGATGGAGATATGGTCTCACCTCCTGTCTCCTGTCACTGTCCGATGGGAAATATTTATATTATTTATATTTATAAATTTTTTAATGTTAAGTGTGCTACTAGAGTTCTTGTATACACTAGTGACAGAAAATCCTCAGAGTAACAGAGTGGTAGTGTCAGTCAGCTCATATTTTGGGTTTTTTAAATTTTATTTTAGGTTAGAATACTCGGCGACTTGACCGTGTCCGACACTGTAAATGACGTTAACGTGACGGAACTGTTCAATGATATGGTGCTCCTGAACCGGACAGCTCGGCTGCAACACCTTGTGCTTAGTAACAACGCCCTCATTGCTCATCTAGATGTTGAGAAAAAGCTTACTGCGCCCCTGGTGGATGGTTGTGATGTAAATCGCTGGCGGGAAGACGCCATTTCATTGGATCAGGTAATTAATAAATTTAATTAATCCGGTAATTGTCAAGAAAAGAAAATCAGTCAAGCTAGACTGGCACGGATTGTATTTTTAGTCTTGACACTGTCATGTTTTAAATGAAATTTTTTTGAAATAAAGTTGAAGTAAGGAAGAGATATCTAAGAAACAAAATTAATTTAATTTTGGAACGCCCATCCATTTCAGGACATCTTCGTTCCTGGCGTTGTCAAGTTCTCCGAGGCGAGAGTGCACGGCGACGCGCTGGTGACTTTGTTGAACGGAGGCTCCACAGCCTCCTTAATCCCTCTAAAGTCAGCTGAAAACATCCCCGGCAAGCTCATCGTACGCCAGATTACCGCAGCCAGCAGCATCAGCGTTCAGCATTTCGTCAACGGGCGCCACCTTCCCGATGTATGGAAGGACTCATTCAGGGTGAGTCATCTCTATGTATCTTCCTCTGGACAAAATCTGGACCCATCTAGGTGGGTTTGAGACGAATAAATTCGATATGTAGCACCTGCCTATCTACTGAAGGCTGGGCGTTTATTCTTGCCGGATTATGGCTAACTATTTTCAATTTTCGTTTATTTAGAACAACGCCAGCCAAGTAGTTACGGGGGTGAAACGTTTCGCGTCAGACGTGGAGGTGGATGGAGAAATCGACGTTGAAGCAGTGAATGGACGCCACATTGCTGACTTTGTCACTCTGGACACACCACAAAATGTGTCAAGCGGGCTCACCTGGACTGGAGGAGTCACTTTGCGGAGTCATCTTTACAGTTCAGGCTTCTTGGGCGGGGTAAATATCACCGAGTGGACTTCCAGACTTCTCCTGCCTGGGACCAATCAGGTTTGTAACTTATTAGCCCTCTTTATCTATTCCAGTGTAGAGAACAGAGAACACGTTTGGTACCAGAATGTTATTTCTGACACCTTTCCAAGATAACCCCTAAGCTAAAAAACACCTAAGCAAAAAATACCTTTTTTTTTTTTTTTTTTTTTTTTTTGAAAAAAAATCTTTTCTGCAGAGATTCTTCTTCTTGTTTTTTTTTCTTTTTCTAAAACTGAATCTTCGCTTCTGCCTACAGACAATCCATGGGTCTTGGACCATCACCGGAAATACGACAGTCCACAGTAACATCGAAGGTAGCGGCCTCCTATTGGATAAAAGTCTAGTCAACACGTCATTAGCAGTAGCTGATAAAATAAAGCGAAGAAATCATTTGGAGACCCAGATGTGGCAAGATTTTCAAATGCAGTGTGAGCGCGTCCTGGCTTCCGCTGTCGCCACAAAAAATCAATTGCGTGTGTTGGAAATGTTCGATGATATTCAGGGTTTGGAGTTCCACACCCCCATCCACACAGTTATTGACTATCAGGTAAGTTCAAACCGTTTTAATTTTTTATTTCTCTTATCGTCTTCAAATCTTTGATTCCAAGAAATATTAATAATTTCAGGCTGGCGACGAGCGCTTTATATTAGTGACATTCTCGGGCCGGTGTTCGGCGGTGGTGTACCGCTGGAATGAAACAGAATCCAAGTTCGCCAGACAAACGCGCGTCAAGACGGGTCCTATCGATGCATGGACCACTCTGCCTACTAGTGAAGGGTCATACGTAGTTGTATCTGGACCTCGTGCTTGCCAGGTATGGTATATTCTGATTATACAGTGGAAGAACTGGATTAATTTGATATAGAAATTTATGTTGTACCATGGGTTGCGATTTTTGAATTTGGGTTGCTATTATTTTCAGCGAACAGAGCCGTCTGGTGGAGTATGGAAAGTGATGGGAGCGAACTGGACGCAAGTGGCAACCTTGGACGCGTTCTCGGATGTTGTTGCAGACAATGTAACGGTCGCTGGCTTCCACATCGTCAACAGGAACGGCTCCGTCACTACGTGGTCTTTAGTCAATGGGGAGATTCATCGCGGAGTTACGACCCAGATGCCTCGTGGTAAGGATTAGCGCTTAGGACAGCAAAGAGCTACGTCTGGGTTTATGAAGGGAGAGTTGCTGCTTCATGAATTCACTTGGGTGTCTGTATTTCTCAACACAGCGGTTGCTTGTGAGTGGTAAACACCAAAATAACTTGGGGTTTTTTTTTTTTACTTTTAGGTCACTACAAGTTCGTCCCCTTTTCCCTGGGTTTGGGACTAGCTCTATGGGATGGCGATCGAATAGTCACCGTTGTGGGAAGTAACAGCAACATGGCCGGGAACAGCCGCCTTCCCGGCGCATCGGTGGCGGTTTCATCGGATGGTTTGGTTGCCCTGTCTGACGGTGTGGGCCGTGTGGAGCTCCATCGGAACCTTCCCCATAGAGAACTTATAGACGCTCTACACTTCTCAGTGCCTACGCATCTATACTGGGTTGATCTGAAAGCACCTGGCGAGCTCTACTTGGTTTTCGCTTCGGATCATCACAAAATTCAAGTTTTTCAATATAAGGGTGAGTGGTTGACATTAAACCCACCGACTAATAATTACAATCCATCTGCTCTATTTTTAACACGGAAAAAAGTTTCCTAAGATGTAACTCCCGTGTCATTTTTGTCAAACAGGCAAAAAACCACACGATTGTTAAATCAGAGCGAGTAACTAGTTTCTGATGTTAAAAACATACATCTAATTTAAAATGTTCTGTTGCCACTTATGTTTTTAGCCTTAAAGGGGACTAAAGAAATCCCCCCTAGTGAAGGGGAAGGGGAATCACTGATAAAGTATTTTCTAGGTGCCTCCGGGTTGGTGAAACGGTCTGCCCTTCCCTACCCGTCATCAAGTGTATCGGTACTGGAGCTGCCCCACGGAGAGGATGCGCCCACTCCACACCTGCTCATAGTGTACGGGAGGACCCTCCATTTACTGCACGCTCGAGCACATGGCCAACCTACTCTCGAATTGGACCTGCAGTGCAGTAGCAATTCATATCTCCCTTACAACGTCTAGTTCCTACCTGTTTCTGATCGTAACGCATTTTACTGCACTTAGCAGTTGGCCCTATCATATTTTAGTCAAAAATAAGTAAGCAAGCCATTCCGTATTTCGTCAGCCTGTGTTCAGTGAATACCGCAGTGTCAGTAAAGTTGCAAAAATAAAAATAACTATTTTTGGATATTTAAATATTTTGAAATATGCTCGTCATAATTATGAGGCTATGTTGTAATTTCACGATCGGTTAATTTTGGACAATTTTTTTGGTTTCAAAAATCACTCGATCGTAAAATCACAACATAGCCATCAAATTCATGACGCTAAAAAGACATATTATATTTCAGAACATTCAAATATCCAATAGTTTCCTCACGAAGTTTGAAGTAAAAACGTAAACAAATAGCGAATGTATTTTGGCCCTTTAGTCTAAACGGAAGCATAAGGTGTTTCACCCCTTGTACGAGCTTGTCCTTGTGATAGTTATGCATCACTTCAAATCAGACAGGAATATCTGCCGAAATTTTTGACTCAGCTGTTGCGCTACTTCATTTGAAGAGTGAGAAATTGCCCAGAGAACATTCCATCCACTAATTTTTTTTATTTGCCTCTTTTATTTTCATTCATAATAACAACGACTTTAGAAATCATCAGTCGCTTCTGATCGCACATTCCATCTGTACATCGTTCCAACCTGTGCACACTTAGGGACCAGAATTTGTTATACATTTTTTTTCGAGTGCTTGCAAGAGGTCTCAAAATGAGGTTTAAATTTAAAATTTTACCAGTAAATCCTCGGGGGTTCTTTTCTAACCACGCAAGCATTCGAAGAAGTGGTGTCATTTCTTTAATTTTATGTCCTAAGATGATGCTGTACCTATTCCATTCAGTGGCAATTATGTAACAACATACTTGATTCGTGAGGTAGAAGTTTCCATTTTTGAACAGTTATGATGACGCAAAAAATGCAGGTATGTCATTGTTTTCTTTAAAAGTCACTGCTACAAACCAAAGACATAGTACACTGTTTCGACTAGTTATTTGTCACTTTTGATAACCTGCTCAAAAATGGAATCTGTGCCTCAAACCTATTAATTTCAGCAGAAGTGTGCATGTACAGAAATTCTCGACAATAGCGACATGGGCACATCCCAAACCTCGGCAATATTATTTTCGTTCGCAGTAAAGTACATTAGTTTCTTTCCAACTGGCTACGTTAGCGACGTAGAAAACAATTAAAAAATGAAAGGTCCTATTTTGTTAAGTTTAGTAAATACTAGCGGATACCTTATGTGTCAGAAATCTCATTAGGAAATACATACAACACAGAGTTCATTCCAGTTCACAGGATTGCCGCTTTCCCTTTTGTAGATTTTTATCTATCCAATAATATGCTTTTTGGACAAAAATCGGTAATAGGGCATTACAAACAGCAACCGAATGAGTTTATGTAGCCGAGGTCTAGGCTGCTGCGACACGGCTCTACAGCTGGTAACTTGAAAAACATTTCTAGACAACAACAAGATCATCAAAAAAGATACGAGAGGAATTAACCATCCTTTGATAAATCTAGTGGATAAACATTAGATATAAATTGTTTTTTCTTTATTACCGCAAATATGTGCGTCACGATGACCAGTAGTTATTTCCCTATATTTACATTTACATGATGGATTTAATATTAATGATCAACCACGCAAATGCATGAAGTTCTAAGTAATCCTCGTTGATTTTTTTTTTGTTCAGTACGTTTTTTATAAACTTGAAAGAAACTCAATCGCCTCAGAACATGGGGGAAGTACAGTAAGAACATGCTCATTACAATAACACCTCCTTTCATAGGAAACTCACTAAATTATTTCCCCCACGTTATTTCCAAACAGACCAAATGACCAAATGAGCATTTTGGTGGTTTGGAACCGAAAAGATCAATCTAGTCATACATGAAACAGTAACAACGATTAAAGTTAAAAAACGTTATCTTGCCCGTCTGCTTCTAGAGAAAGTCACATTAACAAGTACGGAAAAATAGCAACAGTCGAGAGACAAGTTAACTGATTTTAACAACAAGTTGGACGCAACCAAATAAAATATTCATTCCATTTGTTCTCACTCCTGAAATACTTGCTCCATATAAATGTTTCCAAAAGAAAATAATTATTGTGATGTTGAACGAAAATAAAGAACAGAACCTACAAATTCAGTCGCGATATTGTGAGACTTAAATAAAGGTAACAACCGCTATATTAAAAAGACTGTGAGTGACTATTTCAGTTATAAAACGCTGTAACAAGACACCTCCCGGGATGTTGCGTTTTTATCAATTAAATTATCCTAACGCGTTCATTCAACAGCCCTGAATGTGTTCACTGCAATTCAGCTCTAACTTGTTTTCTTGATTTAATCGATGTCCAATATTACACAATGATGGAGGGCAAGGTTTGGATCTTGCGGGAGATATTTTTGAAGAACTTTACTTTTTCAACTAATGTCATGTCATAATATTCGAAAAAGTAGGTTACCTACAGTTTTTTCAATCAGGATTTCAAGAATATATGTCTTATCGAAAGTGTTCGACTTCGAAGATGACCAAAGACGGAACACTAACAGTTTAAATGTAATTTTAAATCCTTAGCTCCCTGTTAGAGGGCGAACTGTAAAATTCTGAAGATGTGAGTGATGCAATAAAGTGAAAATGAAAGCGATCCCAGAAAGCCCTCTATGGACTAAAGCTAAGCTTCTGCTAAGTTTCTATCATCAGTCTTTCCACTTTAGAAATAACGTAACAACGGGAGCCAATCTAATATCTACAAGTGGAATTGAACAGTAAGCAAAATAACAGAAAAGACTGGTATGGTAGAAAAAGTTGGAATAAAGTGCAAAGTGGAATATTGTGTGGGCACAGGGACACAATCACGCAAAGTTTGCATTTACACTCTGTATCCTTGAAAGAAAATTTTAACAAGAAACATGTGATTGAGTGTTACACATTGTCTTAAGTATGGTAGAATTGTCAACAAGGCGGCCTCTGACTTTAACAAAAAACATAATGAAAAACTTGGATTGTTTAAAATGATTTGGTTGATAGCAAACACCGACCGACCGAGCAAAGTAAATGAATATAAATATAACCTCTGGTTTCCCGAGGACATTCTCTTTTTCTTGTCAACCAACGACAACAGAATTTTTGACAGTTAACAAAAGCGTTATCAAGAACAATGTCTAATCGACCTATTTTGCGGAAAATTTTATCAAATAAATCCATGGAAGAATATGAAAAAGAATGTTAACGTGTAATCCCCAGCGAAGAATCACAGCACTTTGTCAAGTGAAAAGTGAAAAAAGTGCCCCTACAATTACCGCACACTGACTTTTAACCGCAAATCAAAATACTGCTCACACGAACATTTTATTTTTTTGTGAAATGTCTTCATCGCTTTGTGGAAGACTGGAGACGAAGTAATAAATAAATAAACAAGGAAAAAATGACTGAATGACGTAGGTAGCTAGCTAATATAGATGAGACCGTACACTCTAAATTGACAACAATTTTTTTTTTCAAATATTTACATCAACGTTGAATTTCTATGACACCTGAAATATTTTATTATTTCAAACTTTCTATCGGAAGACACCACCCCACTACTGGTAAACGTTGAATCACCAACAATACACACGGCTGTGCTTACCTTCAGGAGCTATGTTCCTCTAGTGTAGACAGGGAGCAAACGTGCTTCTTAAAGTAAATAGAGGTGTAGACTGGGATTAAACACTTCCCGGTAGTGAGATGGCGCCTTGACACTTTTTCTGCGTGACTATGCAGATAACTATTTCTCACTTGGGCATGGTCATAAATTCAACATCATATCCAGAAGAGAAATTCTCTGAATGTTAAAAGGCTATAAAATACAGCGGGCAGCTTTCTACTTTTAAGCGTCTTTTACCACTCTTGAATTACTCACAAAAAAGATACAATAAAAATATAGGTACGTTTAAAGATAGATTCACAACAAACGGAAGGTAAGATAGGTACTGAGAATCGTGAATGAAATTTTGAGTTTTCGTAGTCATGGGTTCGAGATATTCGCCTTCCAGAATGGTTCTAATGTTGACCGTCAAACGATTTTCCTCGTGAGTACAAAAGCGAAACGAATTCTCCTTGACCCCATGTAAAAGGACAACGTTTAGATTTCAATTCCATTTCCAAGTCGGGTCGTTGGGATGAAAGTAAGGCTGGCTTTGGCTAACCGTCAAAGACATGAGCGTAAGTTTAAATCAAACTATGACGGTCATTGTCTCCGACAGGTCACTTACATCCAGCATAGACAGTTAAAAATCTGAGTGCGAATCATTTCGATGAGTGCCATTTAAAAACGAGTAAGGGGGCCTGCTCTGATTTCGTCTCAAGTATTTCGTGTTTAGTTGAAAAAGTAATACCACTGAACTCAACAGTTTTGGAATGATAACTAGGCCTTGCGATTGACGCAAGGTCCACGTTTATTACGGCAATCACGAACAGAACTGTTGCCATAGCAAACGCCCAAAATAGCTTCAAGGTAAATTAAGTGGAAGAGACCGTTTCCTATGAGTTGAACTCAGTGGACTAGCTTGGACTTGAACTCGCTGAAGAGTCGGATCAATGAGCTAAGGCAGTTCAGCTCATGATAAGGAATGAAAATAACTTTGAAGCTGGCAGCAGACAGTTCTTCTTCTTTCTTCTGCCATGTCGTTCACGATTTGCACGCGCTCTGCCGCTGCCATCTACAAACAACCACAATTATCTTATTTTTTCTGGGGTATGTTCTTAGTGCTAGTAAGAGGTCTAGGGAGATAGGTAAGTTCTGTTTCCGGGAATGCTGAGGTAAGTTGCTCAAGTTCTCTGGCCAGGAAACGCCCCTTAAAAGGTACCGGCAGGACTGCACGAAATAAAGTGGAGCTACTTACGGGACTAAAAGTTCTGCTGTTCTGATGTGGAGGTCTTCTGCTTGAAGAGAACTGTCTCCTCGAAGATAAAATTCTTGAGGGTTTCCTTCGGTAGATCGTCCAATTCCATCGAAAACCGAAAAGGCTCTTCGGCCACAGGCTGAAACAATCACAACGAACGTTGCACTAAGATTCTCGCTGTACCCATTTGCCAGCTGCAAGCACTTAACTGTTTTTCGACAATTTCAAGTGACTTAATGTCTATAAAATGTCTATAAAAATTACAGAAAAATATCGAACTAAAATAATCCCTTGTAACCTGTCGCCTGGGTGCGTGGCAATTTTGAGCATTCTTTGTAGCGCAGATTCAAATAAAAAGATAAATCATATGTATCTTCAGATAACTTATATCTTTCACGAGATTAATTTGAGCTGTGTGCCATGAGTAGTTTGCACTAGGGAAGCCTGACTAAGGAAAACGAAGACGTAAATCGAGAAACAAGCGCGGGAAGAAGGAATAACCGTTCACCCAAGCTGATAGAACTTAGGGTGTCAACAAAAGACATGCTGAAAGCATTTTGCTTTTGTCTTCATGCTCCAGTATTTACGAGTAATCTCTTTATTTCGGTCTCAGAATAATACACAAAGACGAACGTTTCCTTTGATAGGGGAAAACTTGCTTCCGTGTGATCATGATTTGGCTAGTATTGTAGGTACCTCAACAGTGTTTGAACAACTGTCCGTAAGAAGCTCTGGCTCCAGGTAATACGTAATAAGGTCGGATCATCTCCGCGGAAAACTAAGGAAGGAAGAAAATTGGATGACAGGGAGATGGGAATAATTCCCAGTTCCCATCTCATCCCTATGTTACCTTCAAATTAATGAAAAAAAAAAGAAGAAAAATATGGAAGGAAGGGGGAAGAGGAAGTTTCCCAGAGGGAATGGCTCTGCTAATCATTGCAACTTCTCTACATCCAAGTCCTCCTCTTACCCTCCACTCGTCATCACAAAATCTTCACAGCTTCACAGCTAAATCGTGCTTCCTCGCAGCCTACTCGTCGCTACTTCATCTTCACAAGGAAGACCCAAGTGTTAACAAAGTGAAATACGAAAGGAAACCAAATTTAAACGCTTCGTTTATGCGACTAACTATTCGGCGTTATGGTTAATAGCCACGTCCTAGGGTACTAGGGCGTCCTACGTATGAGAGTATGCTCACCTCATCAGCAGGGTCGTAGTACTGCTCGAGGTAAGGATGTGCCAGGGCGTCCTCCACTACTATCCTATTGTGTGGATTGAAAGTCAGCATTTTATCCAGCAGATCCAAAGCGTTTGCGTCTGCGTTAGGGAATAGCCGCGTCCACGGTACTTTCGGCTTAAACGGCAGGGACTGTAGGTAACTCCGTGCCTAAAAATGCAATTGGTTTTGACGTCTCAGTAAAAACGACCACTGATGGAATACAATCCCGTCGCTCCTCCTCAAATCAATCACCCTGAGGAACTCCGGATGCAGCTATGAGCTTTATTACAACTGGGAAGGTTACCAGTTCAGATGAACAACTGAAAAATTCCAGATACATTGTGGGTAACTTACCAGCAGAAGATAAATAATGGAACTTGCCGACCAACTTTCCAAGATTGCACCTGCAATCGCTCAAATGTTCAGCTGAACAGCTCAACTTGCTCTGGTTTGTAACCCTAAATTCATTCCAAGCCATTTCACTTAAAAACATAAAAAAAAAACATTTAAAATCCAGAAGAAAAAAAACCCCTTTACCTTTTCATTGATGATACACTCAAGGTCGTCCTGTGAGGGAGATCCGAGGATACCGAGGATGTGGTTGAGTTGGTCGAGGTAGTGTTTACCGGGGAATATGGGTCGGTTGCTCAGCATTTCCGCCAGAATGCAGCCCACGGACCACATATCGATGGACTTGGTATAGCCCTTGGAATTGAGCATAATTTCGGGCGCTCGGTACCACCGGGTGGCCACGTACTCAGTTAGAAAGCCCGTATGGTCATGGTCGGGATCCGCCACTCGCGCCAGGCCGAAGTCACAGATCTAAACAAGAAACATATAAATAATGAGAGTGGTGAGGAGGAACTAGCAATCTAGAAACTAGAAATCTTACCTACGGCAATATATCAAAAAATAAGGTGTCCTGGTCGAGGTTCAACAATTTGAATGTCCCCTTAAACGCTACAGAGTACTGAGTTCTTCGTTAAGTTGGGAAGTTCAAGGAAACTGCGACGTCTAAGCCCTTTGAAGCAAACTGTTATTACTGGTGGTAACAATTCCAAGTTCTCTAAGTGAGAGAACCTCTAGAATCAACAAGAAGTATTTACGAAATCCAATAATTAACTGGTTTTCCAATCAAGACCTAGGTAGTGCTACTGAAATCTTTCAGCAACACAAATTATTTCATGCAACTTTAACGGGCAAGTGTTTGAGATGGAGTAAATAATGCACGAAACCTTTCTAGAGAATATTCAAAGCTGCTTCGGAAACCTCAAAGCGGTTTTCAGACTTAGCAAGAATTCCTCGACTATTGAAAATTTCGAGCACGAGCAGAACAAGGTTTCCGGCTAATTATTTCCTGTTTAATACGTAACAACACATGTCATACAATATTCATACACCACATCCCTCCCTTCGGTCTACAGGAAGGCCTTCCT
This sequence comes from Mesopsocus fuscifrons, assembly GCA_950004255.1. Classification (NCBI taxonomy): domain Eukaryota; kingdom Metazoa; phylum Arthropoda; class Insecta; order Psocodea; family Mesopsocidae; genus Mesopsocus; species Mesopsocus fuscifrons. The sequence goes on from OX465380.1 coordinate 7,769,769, forward strand.
TTCTTTGAACTCATTCTAGGCCGCAATCCTTGTAATTTCCAGACCGGGTGCAAAAGTTCCTCTTACCGCTGACCGCCACGTTTCAACCATGTCTGACTTATGGTCAACCTCACTGGGTGGAAAAGTTGTGACTAGCGTCTATACTCCATGCGCATCTTGGATGATTCATACTTATCGAAGGGCGGATAGGCTACAGATATGTGAATTGTCGTTGTTAAACTCTTTTAGATCATTATGACCCTACTTCTCAAGTCTACTTCTGGTTCTGAACAAAAACTAATTTTGGGAACCCTGTGTTTTTTTGAAAATAATGTGTGAAGTTACTGTCACCCAAGATGCGCGTGGAGTATAGGTGGTGTTGAGTACCTTGAGATCGCAGGTGGTATTGAGAAGCAGGTTGCTAGGTTTGAGGTCTCGATGCAGCACGTTGGCGCTGTGAATATACTTGAGACCCCGCAGGATTTGGTAGAGGAAGTAGCAAATGTGGTCGTTGCTCAACCGTTGTGTCTTTAGAAGTTTATACAGGTCTGTTTCCATCAGGCACTGTACGATGTAAACATCTTTCATCTGGTCGATAGAACTTGCGCGTAAAATATCTCGGATGTCAATTATCTAAATTAAACAAAGCAATAAAACTAATTAAGGGTGAACACACAAGTGGCACCAGAAAGGGGTTTAATGTCCGTTATTTGAAGAATGTCTTTTTAACTTTAGCTAAACCAGTTTTAACACGTTGTGATTTTCCGATCAAGTTATTTTTTTTTTTACAAATTAGTTCCTAATGAAAAAAAAATAATAATAATAAAATTGTATAAATTGTATGGAAGGCCGGTTTTAATAATTTTTAAATCGAAAGCCTTGAGAGCGAAAGTGGAGAAAGGGATTAATTACCTTGAGAAAGATGAAAAAATAAAAAAGCACAAATGAACTTACATTTTCATGTCTAAACCTTGTGAGAATCTTGATCTCTCGTAATGTCCTTTGGCAGTACGTCTGGTGCTCAAACGGGGAAATCTTCTTTATGGCCACTTTCGTCCGTGTCACGTTGTCATAGGCCGAGCTGTAACAGAGACCAAATACAAAATTATTATGGTGAAAAAACAAATAAAACTTCCTTTTTCCAACAATGGCTAGAGAGAATACACACGGGAGGGGATCCTTTGTTCTGGAACAAAAGAATTCATTATAACATCCTAAACAAATGAATTAACTAGACTCTAGACAAATTAGAAAACTCACTCTATTGTAGATACCTAGGTAGTGATGCTAAAGTAATTTCTTATATCGCAGCACAAAGAATTTTCTTGAAGGATCTTTAAGGCTTCACTGTGCTACTAGCTTTGTAGTTTTTTCCCCTGATGAATAATGGAATGTCACAGAGCTAATTTTTAATTCGTGCTTCTACAATGATGGAAGCAGGCAAAGGCTGGAAGAGACTTTCGCGCCATCTTTTATGAAAAGTTAATGAACGGGTTATATTCGGCTCCAGGAAAGATCACCGCTTTTTTACTTCTTCAGCCGCACAGAGTTTTGTAATTGAGATTTTGAGCTTTCCACGAACCTGGGGGCCCTCTGAGTCGAGAAAGGTGGTTCCAGGGAGGGGGTAACCACTCAAGAGATTCCTTGAGATTCCATCAAGATTTCCAAAGATTCCCAACGATATTCATAGAAAGATGAACCCCGAAGGATTAACCACTCCAAAAAATTCCAAGATTCCCTAAGATTTCATTGAGATTGAACCCATGATTCAAATTATTCCCAACGAGATTCCAAACGAGTGGTTAACCCCTCGGTTCCAGGGAAAGTCTGTCCGTCAGTGCATTGCCAGGTTAGCCTACACTGAAGCTTTCAACAGAGGAAAACAACGATAAAAAAGCGAAAAACTGACCGACCCTTTACTAAACATACAATAATGATCCAGATTGGTTTACAGCCTCGTGAGACTGGGACAGAGGCCGCAAGGAGATAAAGTGGGACCATTAGAAGGGATGACGGAGGGTAGGGATAGGGGAAGGAAGCTCACTAAGCTCAGCCGCGAGCCATGAAAAGCTTCAGTCCACCAAGGTAAAACTTAATATCCGGCAACTTCTGTCCACAATATCAGGGCGCTGGACGCCAATATCAAATATCATCTGGCGCCCACCCTTCACCTATCTGTCCCCAGGGAAGCATCACAGTCTAGTAGCTAAATGTAGGACTAGTGACAGCCAAGTTCAAACTCCGGCGGCCCAAGATTTTTTTCTCTTAAATTTTTCATTTAATTTGGGTATTGGATAATGGATCCCTTGGTGTTTTGGAGCCCAACGAGGGGTTAACCACTCGTTGGGAATCATTGGAAATCTTTATGAAATCTCAGGGAATCTTGGAAACCCCTTCGGGGTTCATCTTTCTATGAATATCGTTGGGAATCTTCGGAAATCTTTATGGAATCTCTGGAGTGGTTACCCCCTCGGAGCCCACCTTAAAATGTAGGTACCCATCAAAGCCTGTGGGACGTTTGGATACACCAGAGATATTAATTCCTCTCCGCAGTAGATACTCATAATAGTAGATAACCAAATAATAACTAAGCGTCTCCAAGCGAGACCGGTAACCTGCTCCCGACTTCAGTTTGATTACCAACATAATTTCGCGTGGATGCGGTTAGACTTAGCTGAAACCCAGTGCACCCTACAAATATTCGTAATACCTTGTACTTACAAAGGTAACCACAGTTCTGCTAAGCAGCTCCTTCCTGCTGCTGATTCAAGTTTCATATCAACCTCACATCTTCTCTCAGCTGTAACTAGGTCGCGGTTACAAGCTCTCAGTTTCTAGTTCATTGAGTTCCACTTCCGGACTTAAAAACATTCTGTTACTCACGATCTTATGATAAAAGCATAGTATGGAAGTAGAGGTTCACACCTTTACTGGAATCAACAACTCAAACACAACCACTCAGAATGATGAACTATCTTTCATATTATGTCTTTTTATGCAATGGGTGGGTACCATCCAACTTATGTGTCTGACACACAGAGAAAATGAGTAATGCGACCGTTTTTTAATAAAACCGGGCAAATATGATAAAAACCTTGAGTAGAGATGAAACCTTCAATCGAACCGGTATTAAAAAAAAACTCCTTGGCGCAACAGTCCTTGGTAAAAAATAATCTTGGTCACTACGTTATTAAATTAAAAATAAATGTCCCATATTAAGGGCCACCATACATTCGCTATTTTTTTACGTTTGGACTTCAAAATTTGTGAGAAAACTATTGGATAATTAAATATTCTGAAATATAATATGTCTTTTTAACGTCATTACTCATGAGAGTCATGAGGCTATGTTGTAATTTTACGATCGAGTGATTTTTGTCACAAAAAAAAAATTGTCCAAAATTAATCGATCGTGAAATCACAACATGACTCTCATGAGTAATGACGTTAAAAAGTCATATTATATTTCAGAATATTTAAATAATCTATAGCTTTCTAATGTATATTCAGCCTTAAATTAAACAGGATTTATTTTGGGGGACTGCTAAGACCTCTCCTATACCTGAACAGATCATGATGATCGTCCTGATGCCTCAAAATGAGGTCTAAGAAATTGATACAAATTAGAAAGGTTTGAGTATAGGTAACCTTGCTGACCCTCAAACACAATATTTACGCAGTCTCATCCTCAGGGTATATTGTGTATACTTTTCTTTCTACCCTTCACCCAACCCAATCTTTATTCAGGTGCGAACGAAGCCTTTCTCGCCTGACTCCTAAGGCTTGTTTCAGCCAAGTGAAAATAAACCCAAATACACCCCCAGTCACTATCTCATAAAGTAAACGTTCCAACCCGCGGGTATTTACTTTCCAGGGTTCTAATCTCTCATCTCTACAATACGTTTCTGACTGAAGTCAGTATACAAAACATTTGAAACAGCAAAGGAAAAAAGGGAGGTTCACTTTTCTTCCTCACTAGCCAAAATGGCGCAAAAGTATTGTTTTCGTGAAAAATTTCGAAATCGATTTTTGGTTTCTCCTGATCCTGGGGTCCCCTCTATCGAAAAAGATGGCGGCTACACGATATTGATGACATTTCGGTTCAGCTGTAAAATTTACATCCAGATTATCTCCCACTGACGTGTATAAACTGCTTACCGGGCTATATCTTCTATTGTACCACACCACATGCAATGGATAAATAATTTTCCCCCCCAAAAAAAAAAAAAAAAAAATCGCTTGGGTGATATCTAAAACTTATGGGACTTCCCTTAGTGATCACGACTCGTGACGCATATGTAATACCAAACTAGGGGTATAAAATTGCATCCGAGTTATAGATTGTATACATAGACCCATAAATATGTCATATCATGGCAGGAACAAGCAATTAAATGCAAATCCCCGACAGCCATAGCGAAGTAATATTGAAATGTTGCGATTTAAAAAGCTTTTTATTAAAAACGCAACGTGCTTCGAAGCCCCTGAATCCCCCAATTGTGTTTCATGTATGGTTCTATGCTGACTTATTGTTTGTAACTGTACGGGGAGTATGGGGGTCACACAAGCCCTGCACTGCTATCTCATAAATCATGCAAACACAAAATTCGTACCTTAGGGATCTAGAACAGTGCAAGCGTATGTGCCCCCAGGTTATACGCGTGCTTAAGGCTGAATATACATTCGCTATTTTTTTACGTTCCGATTTCAAACTTTGTGCGAAAACTATTGGATATTTATATATTCTGAAATATAATATGTCTTCTTAACGTCCATTACTCATGAGATTATGTTGTGATTTCACGATTGGTTGATTTTGGACGATTTTTTTTGTGTGACAACAATCACTCGATCGTAAAATCACAACATAGCCTCATGACTCTCATGAGTAATGACGTTAAAAAGACATATTACATTTCAGAATATTTAAATATCCAATAGTTTTCTCACAAATTTTGAAGTCTAAACGTAAAAAAATAGCGAATGTATGGTGGCCCTTAATATGGGACATTTATTTTTAATTTAATAACGTAGTGACCAAGATTATTTTTTACCAAGGACTGTTGCGCCAAGGAGTTTTTTTTTTAATACCGGTTCGATTGAAGGTTTCATCTCTACTCAAGGTTTTTATCATATTTGCCCGGTTTTATTAAAAAACGGTCGACAAGACAAGACATATTATATTTCAGAATATTTAAATATCCCATGGTTTTCTCACAAAGTTTGAAATCAGAAAATAAAAAAATAGCGATTGCATATTCAGCCGCAAAGAGCAAAGAGGACACGGTCAATTTTTTCAAAAATTACTCTCTAAAATCAGAACACACTATATACAAGTTCCCAACGTTAAAGCATAGGTACTTATAACATTTCAGAACAAATAAATAGCCAAAAGTTTCCTCATGAAACGGAAATTACGAAATCACCAAACAGCGTTGTGTAGTGAGGCTATAGGGAGTGAGGCTTTAGGGAGTGAGGCTTTAGGGAGTGAGGCTTTAGGGAGTGAGACTTTAGGGAGTGAGGCTTTAGGGAGTGAGGCTTTAGGGAGTGAGGCTTTAGGGAGTGAGGCTTTCGGGAGTGAGGCTTTCGGGAGTGAGGCTTTCGGGAGTGAGGCTTTAGGGAGTGAGGCTTTAGGGAGTGAGGCTATAGGGAGTGAGGCTTTAGGGAGAGAGGCTTTAGGGAGTGAGGCTATAGGGAGTGAGGCTTTAGGGAGTGAGGCTTTAGGGAGTGAGGCTTTAGGGAGTGAGGCTTTAGGGAGTGAGGCTATAGGGAGTGAGGCTTTAGGGAGTGAGGCTTTAGGGAGTGAGGCTTTAGGGAGTGAGGCTTTAGGGAGTGAGGCTTTAGGGAGTGAGGCTTTAGGGAGTGAGGCTTTAGGGAGTGAGGCTTTAGGGAGTGAGGCTTTAGGGAGTGAGGCTATAGGGAGTGAGGCTTTAGGGAGTGAGGCTTTAGGGAGTGAGGCTTTAGGGAGTGAGGCTTTAGGGAGTGAGGCTTTAGGGAGTGAGGCTATAGGGAGTGAGGCTTTAGGGAGTGAGGCTTTAGGGAGTGAGGCTTTAGGGAGTGAGGCTTTAGGGAGTGAGGCTTTAGGGAGTGAGGCTATAGGGAGTGAGGCTTTAGGGAGTGAGGCTTTAGGGAGTGAGGCTTTAGGGAGTGAGGCTTTAGGGAGTGAGGCTTTAGGGAGTGAGGCTTTAGGGAGTGAGGCTTTAGGGAGTGAGGCTATAGGGAGTGAGGCTTTAGGGAGTGAGGCTTTAGGGAGTGAGGCTTTAGGGAGTGAGGCTTTAGGGAGTGAGGCTTTAGGGAGTGAGGCTTTAGGGAGTGAGGCTTTAGGGAGTGAGGCTATAGGGAGTGAGGCTTTAGGGAGTGAGGCTTTAGGGAGTGAGGCTTTAGGGAGTGAGGGTTTAGGGAGTGAGGCTTTAGGGAGTGAGGCTTTAGGGAGTGAGGCTTTAGGGACACCAATTATCGGAAAACCTGAACAAGAGTTAAATGCGGGGCTCGGGCTTCTTCATCAAAGGAGACGTATATCGTATATCAGTGACAAACAAATAATCACTATGTAATAAAAAGTCTACATTTCATTTTATCGCATTTCTTACGTGAATGTATATTTATTATTATTAGTTACATTTTAGAAAACGTTATGTCCCCGTTTCATGCAAAAAGCGCCTGCAAAATGATGATTATGTAATTTGAAAGTGGGTGTACACGTATCTTACAGCGCCTGCGAAAACCGTGATTATGTATTCAGAAAGTGGGTGTACATGTACCTATATTCAGTCATCCTGACGAATTTTTTTTTCCGAAATATTTTATTATAATATTATCACTATTATCAGTACCTGGTGGCTAAGACTCTAGCAGTGATGCATAAAAATTTCAGAGAACAAGAACAAGAAATGCCGTTTCTTGTTCTTGCATCGTGCATCACTAGACTCTAGCCCCCCCCCCCCCAAGATATTCAATGCTGCGTGAGGACACCTTGGTCAGTTTGCGAACATTTTGAACTTGTACACCTGGGGGTGTATTCCCTTTCTCGAACGCCAGCAAACCCACCCAACTAACACATTCAAAATTTATTGTAAGAAGATAAGGCACACCATGATGCAATATATGGAGAACAGTTCTTCTTACAATAAATTTTGAAGGTGTTGGGTGGGTTTGCTGGCGTTCGAGAAAGGGAATACACTTGCTGGACTGTATCCACCTGAGACAACATTCTGAGTGGTACTCCCGTGCATTGTGCCCCACAGCTCGCTAACTAGAGTTACGCACTATAGCTGAGAATACGCACCTGTGAGTGCATTCATGAATACGATTTTGATAGTTCAGCACTTTTAGATTAAAACTGCGAGCGGGAAATTTATATAATTTTTATCCTGACAGTCTCAACTTTTTGCAGGTACCAAACTTCAAAGTTGTAAAGAAAAAACATGACCAAACCCACCGGCTGCCGTAATATTATTTAAGTAACAAAGTAAAGACGTTAGCTTAATTTCGAGGTTGCTTTTGCCTTGGGGCGGATGAACTTTTCAGAGGTAAAAAAGGTAATGGGAGAAGCCTCAGTTGGGGAGATATTTCATCCTCGCCTTTCTCATCCTTTATAACGGGATACCTACCGGGAAGGTTCGTCATAAATGAATAATTACTCTCCCAACACATAGGTGAAATATCAAAGTTGTACAGCGGGTGGTGATTCACAACGAGAAGCGACTGAAGACTTTTGGGAAATGTGAACTTGGTGGGGATTAATCATTAAAGGTTCGTCCGGCGCCACATAACAAGCCTAATGACGAGTCACGAGTCACGAGCCTACCCAGGTATGGGTATATCTACTGAAGGAGACCGGGTTTGGGTCACTTGCGGTAGGGGATATGAGTGATTTTTGAAATCGCCTTTTCTAATGTAATAGGTCAGTAGGTCAGACCAGGCTAATAAAAATATATTCCAATGATATACGATTCCCAAACGGATAATAAATAATTATAAAATAATATACCCACCCATATCATGTTAAATTTACAAAAATACCACCACTTGCATCTTCCACAAAAACTTACTACATATTTAAGGTGGAATACACGTATTTGGTTTGCAATGCTACGTACTTCAAGCCCTACTCCGAAGTTACAGGGCGAGTGAAAAGTGTTTATTGGGGGATGTAAACCTGAGACTCTTTGTCGTGAGGTAGTGTTGTATTTTTGCATGAAATGGAGTAATAAGCCCACAGGAGCGGTTTTAAACAGTCAACTACCAGTCCACATGTTTTTTTGACAGATCGCGAAAACACAACACTACCTCACGCGAAATGTTTTTTTGTAACGTTTCGGACTAAAACAGTATGATTTTATTGTCACATTTAGTAGAAAAGCTTGATAAATGTTTGTAATATTTACCGCCGCCATGTTACATGTTGACAATTTTTATTTCACTTACGGAAGTGGGTAATTTCAACACCATTTCTCTACTTTTTCTCCTGTAAAAGCTAAACATAGTGTCCTACTTTCACTCGTTGGTTTCGCGTTCGAATAGCACACTATGTTTAGCTTTTAGAGTAGACACAACCATTACGAGATTGCAATTACCAGTCTCCGGCTGTACTAAAATGTAAACATTAGTTTTGTCGAATATTTACTTTCGCACAGTGGTTTTGGTGGAGTTCGTCGAGAATGTATGGTGGCCCTTAAACAACAACAAGAAGTTTCTTAAATTGTCATTTCTTCAAGCTAACAAAACACTTTCAAAACTGTGTATTATTCCAAGTAAGGAGGAAAAACTAGTATGCACTTCTTGAATGTTAGTTGCCTGAATTGTTGTCTGGTGAGCTGAGAGAGGCAGAACTTCCGTTATTGCTAAACTTGGTAAGCCATTGTAAGGCACCCCTGGTGAGATTATGCACAGGCTGCGCGGCAGGGAGCATCTGGTCTCAGCAGCATGACAGACAGTCAGCAACCCTTTTGAATGCCAGTCTGGAGTGAATAATGTAGCTAAAAGATCATTCTGAACAAAGCTTAGTTAAACTTTCAGTAGTTATAAACCATATCAAAATAGGTTCATAGGTAGGAGATAGCTGTAGGACACTGCTGTTCTGACTAGTGATGCACGAAAATTTCTTGTCTTGCTTTTGTTCTGGCATGCAAGAACAAGAACAATAGCAAGAACAAGAGTCGAATTTTGGCTGCAAGAACAAGAAGTGACTTGCAAGAACAAGAACTCTTGCAAGAGTCTTGCATAAACCCAGGCAGTTTTTTTCCAAAGATTCAGTCATGGATTGCAGTCCATATTTTATATATACGAGAAACTCTGCAGACTATGCGACGATAGATTGCACTTAAAATGGCCGCTCGGTAGGCAACAACCCACATTTTAACAGCAGAAAATTCCATTTGTATGCAAGAAATTGCAAAAGTCTTGCAGCAAGAACAAGAACAAGAGCAAGAAATGATTTCTACTGCAAGAACAAGAACAAGAACAATATAGGATTTTGACTGCAAGAACAAGAGCAAGAGTCGTTTTGCGAGAACAAGAACAAGAAATGCCGTTTCTTGTTCTTGTTCTTGCATCGTGCATCACTAGTTCTGACCATTTTCTGATCACACTGTTGGATAGTTACTTGTTCTGAAATATAAAACTATGCTTTTTTTAACTCAGACACCAGTTTAATAAGTCAGGGTTAATTTCGTCACTTAAAAAAATGGTCAAAAATTAATTGAAGTATTTTCTACTGAAAATGGATGCAAAATAAAAAACACTGTGAATAAGCCAGAGAAATCATTTGGAGCCGGCTATCTTTAGACACGAGCGCCTGTCCTGACTGGACCATTTAAATCTCCCATTTTCGGCTAGTTTCCATTTCGCTCTGAGTCTGTAATAAGCCGGAGAGGTGATATGGCAACGGAACGCCTCAGCATATTGATTTTGTAATTTCGCAGCAGTAATGGCCGAATGCCGAAGGGAATAATCGGATTGACTAGATGCAAGCGCAAGGGTCTCACAAGGTATAGAGCGCAATATTAGTTAGTTTGGAGAGTGGTGTCATCGTAAGTCACGAGGGGGTAACCACTCCAGAGATTCCTTGAGATTCCATAAAGATTTCCAAAGCTTCCCAACGATATTCATAGAAATATGAACCCCGAAGAGGTAACCACTCCAAAAAAAATTCCAAAATTCCCTGAGATTTCATAAAGATTTCCAATGATTCCCAACGAGTGGTTAACCCCTTGATAAGTCACACTCATATCATGTCAAGAAAACTGACGTTCATACGCCAAGGGCACTCTTAAATTGAGAAAACGATGTAGTTAAAAGGGGATTGTAACGTAGCAACGGCAACGGCTTCAGTCTTGATTTTCTAGGAAACAGTTGAAACGCTTTTATTGGATCTCAGTTTCTATAAATTTTCAAACATATATTATATTTCAGAGCAAAAACATATCCAACGGTTTCCTCAGAAGAGTGCCACCAATAAAACATCGTTCGTACCTACGTTACAGTTTTTTTTTTAACGCGCGACGTTCAGAGAACATATTATGCGCCGATGAGTTAGTTGTTACATTTTTTCTGGCCGAAGCTGAAGACGAAGTGGCCGAAGCCGAATATGAGTGGGTCGAAGCCACTTTAGTAGTGGGCCGAAGCCAATACATCCATGTCGGAAGCGGAAAATATTTCCGTCCCGCCGGGATTCGAACCCGGACCTCTCAGGACACAAAGCGGACCCCTTGACCACTCGGCCACTGAGAGGCGCGTTACTGCGTTACAGCGAAATATCTGATGATTAATATAGGGAAGAGGGGCACAGACCCCTCTCCCCCCTACCCCGCCCCTCACCCGTGTGATCGATAGGCCGACTAGTAGAATTACGTGGTAGGAGAGACGGTAATCAATTTACTCGAAGCGACTTTCATTTGCGGTAACGTAATCAATATAAACAGCGACATGGCTTTGGCATTAATGAACCTGAACCTTGGCCGCATCCCAACACCAACCCCCCACCAACAACATCACCCCTGCTCATTTAGCCACATGGAAGAATTGACCTCAAAAGGGCTAACGGGAAAAATGTAATTGAGGGCGCGGGTCATTGGGACAACGGACGCGGAATAAGTAAAGGGGGAGGGAGGGGGAGGGAGGGGTTTGTTAAAAAGAACAGCCCTCCCTAAATCGTCAACTACCATGACCGACAATACATTCGCTGTATTTGTTTACATTTTTACTGCACACTTTATGAGGAAACTATTGGATGAGTTTAGAAATATATTATGACTTTTTAACGTCATGATCACGACCATGTGATTTTACGATCGGATATTCTCGGGCAAATTTTTTGTTGACAAAAATCACTTGATCGTAAAATCACAAAATAGCCTATTAATTTCGGTCGTTAAAAAGACATATTATATTTTAGAACATTTAAATATCCAATAGTATCCTAGTAAAATGAACAGAAAAAAACGTAAACAAACACACAAGCCATTTGTACCCCGAAATCTAAATTCCACCAACAGAGAGAGCTTAATTTTTTTCCAAAATGTAAGCGAAAAAGCTACGGTCATCAAGTTCAACGAACACCCCTTTCAGTCTGAATTGCTGGCTATGCAGAAATGCAAAGCACGAACGAATTTGTGAGATAGAAAGTTTTTAAGTTTGATTCCGGATTTCAAAAAGGAACGTTGTCATGGAAACGAGAGGAACCTTCACCTGTTGATGGACCAAACCGATGGTCTGTAAATTCAGGAAGTTGTCCCGTTTGACTGTGAAAAGAGGTCAAATTAACTATATTCAGGTAAAGACGTCAACTCACACTGACATACATATCACATCCTTTACGTCGCACTTTAGCTGAATATGCAGAAAACTGTAGGTTCACATACATCCCGCATCTTCCAAGATGAAGTGGAAAATGGTTTGGTATTCTCAAACTTTTGGTGCCGGTTTGCTGACGTTTCATTACGATATGGTTGTAAGGAAACTATCGGATTCTGAAATATAATGTACTAATCTCTATGATGGCAGAAACGCACCACCAGTTGCTGCTTAGGTAGAATTTGGATAACTCATGAATCGGAGCTGCACTACCCAAATGAAAAGAGGACGCATTTCAAAACATGCAGCGATCCAGAGCACCTGTTGACACAGGTATGATATTTCCCCCTGCAGCACACCCAATAGCAGACAGCGGATGCTGAAAATAGGGCCACCGGGGGTTAATACGGGCCACCAACTGTATTTCTACCCAGCATTTCCCGGAAAATCAGAGTGACTGTGTCCGTTGGCATGGTAACGGCCGCCGGATGTAGCACCTGTTGAACCTAGCCACCCCGAACCTCTCCAAATAATGAATGTAAGGGGAAGGGGGAAAATGAGACCAGGATGAGGGTGGAGGGTCATATTCTGCAAATGCTAATGCACATATTCATAGGTCCATGCTCCCAACTAATTAGAATACCATTCTTACACAATTTATAAGTAAGTAAGGGTGCGTCCCACCATACTCGGATAAGAGAAAAACTCCGATTTTCTCGGAAATTTAATACGGTAAACATTGGAGAAAACCTCCAGTTTTCTCTTAACTGGGCATGGTAGGACGCACCCTAAGGTTAACGGTTAATCTCCAGTTAAATTCGGTTTTTACCGTGCAATAATTGAAATTTAACTGGAGACGCACCCTGAGTGTACCATCATTTATGTTTCAATTTAACATTTTAAGTAAATTTATTCGCATTCTCATAGAGAAGGGAAACTACAAATACTCTAAACAAGCACACTTCCCGAAACCTTTGAAACACTAAAAAAAACTTCTTAAAAAATATATTCTAAAGTTTATACAGAGATGAGAGGAGAAGCGAAACACGCACAAACATGCCCTTGGGATTTTATGAGACTAGAAAGTTCAAATTTCATTTCCACATTTTTCATCTTGGTGGCATTTTTCCTTCTTCACTGGACCTTCACATTTTCTTAGTCATTTATTACATATCGAGTTACCTGTTAAAGGTAAATCACCAGGGAATGGGGACTCGAGGAAAACTTATGGTCTACGCCTTCTTTTGTGTCAGTAAAAATATCACCGCCAAATGGAGGAGGAAAATAGCTAAGGAATCAATGCTGAACCTCTTGCTACTGCATGCACTCCCTAAAACCTCACAAGGCCGATGGGTGGGTAGAATGCTGGGCTACGGCCTCTACGGCATAAATATTTATCACCCTCAAAGGGGCGAGGGGGGTAACTCAGGTATCATGTGTCAATTTTTTGTCCAGGACTGCTAAAAACAGAAGTAATTGGTGAATCAAAAATGTAACTAATATTTTAGTAAATAAAGGGTCCGACAACAGTCGCACTAAACTTTCTCGCCCAGAATGATTTTTTTTTTTTTTTTTGAGATTTTTTTGCGGGCGTAATTTTTAAGCAATCCAAAATCGGTTGAAAATGACCCACGAGCATCTATCTGAGATCACTCACACCAAATCTCACGTCTGTCATTTTATTACTGAAGTCCCAAATGCGTTCCGACCATTCAAAAACGTGGTTTCTCATTCTCAACTCATTTTCGACACTTTTTTGACTAGAACGGCCGTAATTTTGAAGATAACAAAATTCTGTTCGACAGATGTTTAAGTTACATGGTTCTACACAAATTTACCAAATTTCATGACAATCGGTGAATAAATGTGAATGGCGCCGAAACGATCGAACTTTGGTCCAGAACAGCCGTAATTTTCAACCAATTCAATTTTAGTTGCAAATGACCTCGAATCATCTATTTGTCAACACACATACCAATTTTCAGTGTTATAGATTGAAAAGTGTACCGTCGGCGCTTGTCTAACTAACCAAAAACACGATTTTTGAATTATTTTGGTGGTTTTTTGACAATAGCGGCCGCAATTTTAGACCAATCAAAAAATCCTTAAAAATGCCCCTCGGCAGTGATTTTAGACAGGTCCATACCAAATTTCATCAAAATCGGATGAACGGTATAGGCGCTAAAGCACTGCACGGACTGACGGACTGACGGACGGACAGACTTTTTCCAGAAACCACTTTTTTGGACTCAGGGGACCCCCAGGATCATGGGAAACCCAAAATCTCAATTTCGAAATTTTGCACGAAAACAATACTTTCTCGCCATATATGAGAAAGTAAAAAAGCTAGCCCAAGAGCTCCCTCATAGCCTCTATCTATCTCTATACCGTAAGTAGTAAGCCTATACTCTCTAACAAAGCTGAGAGGCGTATGCTGTCAAGGCCAGGCTTCTTTTTCCAATTACTGAAAAGCGCCTTATTGTGAAAAAGCTGGAGGTAAGCTTTTGTTTCAGGTCAGAAATATCATGGGGCTTAGTTAAGTTGGAACTTTTCAACCCAAAGTGGTTGCCTATAAGGTAAACATGAACTCTCACATCCCTGCCATGCATTCGGCTATTCCGTTCCAGGTTAACAAACCTGTGAAGAGCCGATAGTTTCTCCAAAAAAATGTTATTCAAAACATAAACAATTATTGCAGCAATGTATACTGCACTTAGCACTCCACTCTTCATATTTCACAATGGAATAAATATCAATATCATCCGTCTAGTTTAAGCTAGTACTGGTTTAACGTATTTAATCTTTTCGCATGGTCCCTGTAGACCTGTAGAGTAAAAATATGAACCAAATCAGCCCCGAATTTTTTCCAAATCAATTTTTTTGGACTAGAGGAAACTTAAGGGTCCGCTATACCTGACGGTGCATTTTTTGCCGCCCATAAGATTAACATTGCGAGCGGCGATTCATTTTCAAGGTTTATCCTTGGTTGGAAAGACACAACATTTTGCCTGTACCTAGCCGTAACAATGTTCTAGGGAGCGTTCGAAGCAGATTTCCCATTTTTTTTACTGGTTTTCGAGATACAGCACTTTTCTTGAGGTATGCGATGCTAGCATTTCCAAAACAGTTGCAATAAAAGAAACCAGTGAGAAATTGGGAAATCTGCTTCGAACACTCCCTAGAACATTGTTAGGGCTAGGTACAGGCAAAATTTTGTGTCTTTCCAACCAAGGGTAAACCTTGAAAATGAATCACCGCTCGCAATGTTAACCTTATGGGCGGCAAAAAATGCATCGTCAGGTATAGCGTCCTCTTAAGGATTATGGGAAACGCACAATCTCGAAATGGATTTCATGTACGACCATAACACATCCCCTATACACTGCGTGAATGGGAAAGTAAAAAATGATGGAAAGAATTTTTAGTAAATACTGGCAGGTATTCAGTCTCTTTTCATGTGACAAAAACTGGATTTTTTCGCGATCACGTCAATCTATCAGGCATTGTAGGGCACAATAGCCTTCATTTTATTACATATTAGCAGGCTCACGGAACACATCATTTTATCAACTCTTTTCCTCCCTTTACCGACAAAGGGGCAAAAACGGCGTCACTACGTTTAAATAACAAACTACATAAGTATTATCTATTACTTTTTTGTCAAGACATTATAATTTGTCCAATAAAAATATTCCAGGGTAACAAAAATATTTTTTGTTACAGAAACATTAAAGTTTTGTAAACTCCATGCACATTTTTATTGTTTCTCTGAGGCTGGATTTAGCTAATTTCGGAATGGAATTTACCCCAATATTTTTCTGTAAGTAAAACAAAGTTGCCATGGGTTGCTAGAGAAACAAAATTCCGACTTTAATTACCTTAGCAACGCATAGCAACCTTGTTTAACTTACAGAAAAAAAATCGGGTAAATTCCATTCCGAAATTAGCTAAATCCAGCCTGACTGTTAAAGCAAAAATTTGAGTTCTTTCACTGGGGTTGCAGAAACACAATATTGCGCTGCCGAATGTAAAACTATTAGCACTATTAATTAGTCGGCATCCCAAGTCGCAGATTAATCTAATTATGTTTCCAGACTAATAATTATTCATTAGTTCATTATCAGTGCGGGCCCTCGGCTACTAACTATGTTACCCTGGTTAATTAGCTATCCTACTTACGGTTAATTTAATTAGAGGAATGAATATCTACTGGTGGAAAAGTCCATTTTTAATCTTATGGTTAATAATGGTGTCTGCACTTTTATAGGTTACTTGTTACTTTACTTACTTTCATGGTTTTAATTTAGTCGCTAGGTAGAATTTACGGGGTAGGAAATATTCCTAGTTTACTGCTCGCAATTGTGTTTTATTGTGTTTTCTGCGTCCCGAGAATGGGGAACTTAATTCAAAAGAACATCCCAGTCGATTATTTAGCGGTCTGCGGCCGTAACGGTAAGAAAACCGCAAAGTTTTTGCTTTATAATATAGTCGAAGCCCGAAAAGGAGACCAAAATGGCAGATGGCAGCGGAGGGGTTGGTACCCCCTCTACGTGGCACCAGTACCTATGAGGCTGAGCTGCGACCCACACTAGGCTAAGCTAAGCATCGGCTATAAATAGATTCTGCCTGTATATCATGTGACATAGCCAATAGTGTGGGTTGCAGCTCAGCCTCATATAGGTACTGGTGCCACGTAGAGGGGGTACCCACCCCTCCGCTGCCATCTGCCATTTTGGTCTCCTTTTCGGGCTTCCACTATACTTGTAGAATAATAATATGAAAAATATGAAGAAACAAATCAATGTGGTGCTTATCGTAAATTCTAGGAGTTGGAGAGAAAAAGGTACAACACACAATACAATAGTACAATATTATGGGTCACCCGCTACCAAAACAGACCCACCGTCATGAACCTGAGGCCATGTTATTATTGTCTTTGCTTATTTTCCCAGGAGGATATTCATCGGCTCATTTTGTTTACCTCCATTTCGAGTGCACGGCAACAGGGCCATACCAGTGGAGTATGTGCAATCTCATTTACTCCACGCTATTTTACTGTAGTAAAACGTTGCATTAGTTTACAGGAAATAATAAAGGGTTCGACAATGGTCGCACATGACTTCCTCACGCCAGTCGCGTCAGTGACGTCTCTACATTCTGTGTATTCCTCGAGGGGGTAACCACTCCAGAGATTCCTTGAGATTCCATAAATATTTCCAAAGATTCCCAACGTTATTCATAGAAAGATGAACCCTGAAGGGGTAACCACTCCAAAAAATATCAAGATTCCCTAAGATTTCATAAAGATTTCCAATGATTCCCAACGAGTGGTTAACCCCTCAGTATTCCTAGAAAAACCGAAAAATACTATATTAATACATCCATTCAGTCAGCAATGAACCATGCAGAAAGGGACCAAGTCAGGAACTGATGGCGAATTTTTGGCTAATAATTGCAGAATGACGAAGAAACATCAGTTAACAATGTGACCCCTGCATTTCAATGAGGCTGCTGGCAGTGACAGCCAATTGCTGTCTAATGGGTCATTAGTGCTTGACTCATTTCACAGCCAGCCACAGCCACGCCCCGATACAGGAGAACAAGTCACTAAACTAACTGCCTGTTTTTTTTTTTTTTTTTACCTGTTTTTTTTCCTTGTGTTTTCATTTATCAGGTATTATTATTTGTTCGCGAACACCCAGAACACTTCCCTCTTAATTCAAACTTTCACTCTTATAAAACTCGGTCGTGTTCAAATATACATGTAGGCAAATTTGGTACCTCCCTTCGTTTGAACAGTCCTCCGATTTTAGGTGTTCGTCTATATAACGCTCTCCCGGTTGAAATTAAATCTGAAGAAAGTTTAACGATTTTTAAAAAATTGCTAAAATCATATTTACTTGAAAATGTTTTTTGTAGTTTAGAGGAATTTCTAAATTTGTAATTTAACTGGACAACCAGGCGTTTTATACTTTAGTTCCACCTATTTTTGGTGGGACAAGGTCAACAAAACGTAAAAAAAAAAAAAAAAAAAAAAAAAATGCAGTATTTTCGCAGTCCTGTGATGTTAATTGCTATAAGATGCGGTCTAAACACCTCCACGAAACTTAAAGTGGCAGAGCGTTTTTTGTCCTCAGGCCTCACTATATAAAAGTGAGGATAAAACCTTCAAATTCAGAAAGGTGGTCCCAAATTCCCAAACGTATACTTTTCATATAGAACGTTTTTCATCTGCGTACATCTGAAGTTGAATAATGTCCGGTTACGGCTTTGAATTTTTATTGAGTCATAAAGCGTAGGGGTTGATAGCTGAACCCGGTGCGATACAAGCCTATTTAGAACGGTTATAACTCAAATACTGTATACGTTATGTTCATTTTTATGGTTTTTGAAACATTTCAGGTCAACAGGAGCTTAGCCTGTTATAGTCCGTTTTGTTATCAGACTTGGAAAAGCGGATCATGCATCTCGGACGTTGCTACCTGTTGTGGAGCAACCACGAGTTCGGGGTTTACGTTGTATCTATCAGAAATAGCTACCCGGGCGATATTGGCATTAACTTGCACGAGAGGTCATGTGAGGCATTCAAACCCTTATCTTATAAAAGTTATAAGACTACCATTGGAGAGATAGGTTACATATTATGTATATGTATACTCCACGCGCATCTTTGGATGATAGTAAATTCAGACTTATCGAAGAGTGGATAGGCTACAGATATGTGAATTGTCGTTGTTAAACTCTTTTAGATCATCGTGACCCTACTTCTCATGTCTATTTCTGGTTCTGAACGAAAAATAATTTTGGGAACCCTGTGTTTTTTTGAAAAAAATGTGTGAAGTTACTGATAATATTATATGAGAGACATCGCTAGCGAAAGTTTCCATCGGGGCTCTGGTTGTGTGGGACTTTGCCTTAGCACCAGATTTATAACTGACCCTAAGGCTGGAGCAGCAATACAATTGTTTGGAATTCTGTGCACGGAGTCAGGCAGGCGGCGGGTAATTGAATAAGCCACCCGACCCAGACTCGCCCACTCTAAGCCGTTGTAAACTGCACCGAACAGCCATAAAAATTAAACAACACTAAAATTATTATCACCCTTGGCAGTAGGAAATAGACCGGGGGCTGAGGGGGTCTGTTCCTGACGAAGGGGAGGAAAAGGTTTGAGCCCGTGGAGCGATGGGGAGGCACTGGTAGTTTCAGGAAACCTGAGTCTTACTGTCCGCCGTTGGGGCTTTTGGGGGCTACAAATTTTTTAAATCGGGAAATTTTCGAAAAAATCTGACGAACGGGAGGACGAAAAATTCCGCCTTCAGAAGATAGGGGGCTTGCCCCAGTATATAAAAACCAGGAAATAAGACACTTCGGTTGGGGCTTTCTACCCTTAAGACGCAATCCAAAATCGGTGGAGACCGGAAAAATCTGACGAACGGGAGGACGAAAAATTTCCCCTTCAGAAGATAGGGGGCATGCCCTAGTATAGAAAAATCAAAAAATAAGACACTTTGGTTGGGGCTTTCATCCCTTAAGACGGGGTTGAAAATTTCGAAAAATTCGTCAGGACGAACGAGGGGACGATAAATTTCACCTGTGAACGATAGGGGGCATACCCTAGTATATGAAAATCAAGAAATAAGGCACTTCGGTTGGGGCTTTCTACCCTTAAGACGCAATCCAAAATCGGTGGAGACCGGAAAAATCTGACGAACGGGAGGACGAAAAATTTCCCCTTCAGAAGATAGGGGGCACGCCCTAGTATAGAAAAATCAAAAAATAAGACACTTTGGTTGGGGCTTTCATCCCTTAAGACGGGGTTGAAAATTTCGAAAAATTCGTCAGGACGAACGAGGGGACCATAAATTTCACCTGTGAACGATAGGGGGCATACCCTAGTATATGAAAATCAAGAAATAAGGCACTTCGGTTGGGGCTTTCTACCCTTAAGACGCAATCCAAAATTTGGCAAGTACCTCAAATTGTGCCGAAAATCAGCCCAAGAGGTACCAACACCAATCAGAGTAAAAATTCACCGTTAAACTCCAAATCTTATAGTAAGACACCAAATTGGGGGGCTTCTGGGTCTTAAATCACCCCTCAAATTTTGAAATGGGCGAAAAGTTACCCCAGAACTTGCTTAGTAAGTATGATATTGAGTTTTTTCGTGTTGCTATGAATTTCTCTTAATATTATCTACAACTTTTGTCTTGTAAAGTTTTTCGTCTGAAGTAACCTTATCGCAGGGGGTGGAGGGAATGAGTCGGAAACAACTGAAAATTGTCTTATTCTACATTCTTAATGATTTCGCACTGCACTTGATGGATCAATATAAATTTAGGAATAAACCTACGGCTATCGGGCATACCGAAAGGAATTTCTTCAAATTTTGGTATTTTCATCTCTATAAACACTACTACTGTTCCGTAAATGGGATGAATCAGTGGTACGAAACGTAATAAAAGCGTCCAGAACGCTAACTTGACCGAAAATTACAACCCTGTACTCCCCTACCAGTCTACCGCTTCTCCTTGAGCAGGGTGTGTGACCTTATACTACTCTCCAGGTCAGAAACATAGCCTAAACTGGC
>OX465380.1:9788527-9949608 GCA_950004255.1 Mesopsocus fuscifrons
GACGCTTCTGGTGCCGTCTGCTCGCTTCGATGTGTGATCGATAGTGGATCTCATGTCAACTTTGTTTCTGAAAATGCTGCTCAATGTCTGGGTCTCAAACGTCACCATGATAAGACTATCGTTCAAGGTCTTGGTGGTACTCTCTCTTCTAAGGGTAAAGTGTGTTTGGAAGTGTCTTCTAGGCTTGACCCTAACTTCATTCGATATCTCAGTGCCGTAGTAATTCCTCGAATTTGCGGTAGTCTCCCTGCCTCGCCACTACCTAGTAGTGTCAGCTTGGCTTCTGAAGGCCTGCGCTTGGCAGACCCCTCGTTCGCTCAGCCTGGTGAAATTCATATTTTGCTTGGTGCCTCTGTGATCTCAGAGATTCTGTCTGACAGCCTCCCCTTAATTCGTATTGGTGGTCTGGTTGCTCAGTACTCTCATCTTGGGTACCTGGTTAGTGGCTCCCTTGGGGGTGCGGCCTCGAATCCCACCTCGTTGCTCTCTGTTGATGATTCGCTCACTCAGCTTGTTAATAAATTCTTTGAAGTTGAAAGTGAGAATCACGTCGTTGTTCCTGATCCTGACGATCTGTATTGTGAACACTTTTTCAAGGAAACGACCACTCGTCTTTCTGATGGTCGTTATGTTGTTCGTCTCCCCTTTCGGGAAAGCCCTGTTGATTTGGGACCTAATAAGTTTTGCCCTGTCGCAAACTTTCTGAAAACGGAATCCCGTTTGTATCGTAAACCTGAGGTTCATGCTCAGTATGTCAAGTTCTTCGATGATTACATTTCTGAAGAAAAAATGTATCCTGCTCAAAATAGGGCGCAGTACATTTTGCCTCATCATCCTGTCTTCAAGGAATCTAATGGAACTATGAAAGTTCGTGGTGTTTTCAATGCTAGTTCTCTTGATGTCAAGGGTTCCTCTTTAAACAAGAAACTTCATATTGGACCTAAATTACAGTCTGATATCTCTGACGTTCTCGTTCGTTTTCGCCTGCATGAGATAGGTTTGATTTGTGATGTTAAAGGCATGTACAATGCCATCCTTCTGCATCCTGAGGATCGCATCTACCAGCATATTCTCTGGCGTGATGATCCTGACTCTGAACTCATTGAGTACGAAATGTCTCGTGTCACATTCGGACTCGCTCCATCGGGTTATTTAGCCCAAAGGGTCATTTCGGACCTAGTCGATGTGGAAAAGGAAAATTTCCCTTTAGCCGCAAAATCTCTCAAGACATGTACCTATGTTGACGATGTCTGTCTCAGTGCTCCTTCCGTCGAAGAAGCCATTGAAATCAAATCTCAAATGGTCAACCTCCTGGAAAAGGGTGGTTTCGAACTCAGAAAATTCGCATCGTCCAAACAAGAAGTTTTGGAAGATTTACCTCCTGATTTTCGGCAAATCAGTTTCAGTGATGATGAAGAATTCATCAAAGTTCTTGGCTTGAGTTGGTCTCCTGATAATGATTGTTTCTTTTACAATGTCAATGCCTTCTCTGGTCCGCTATCCAAAAGGAATGTGCTGAGTTTTTTAGCTCGCATATTCGATGTTTTGGGGTTTTTGTGTCCCCTTGTCTTGAAAATCAAGTTGTTTCTTCGCAAACTCTGGTTGTCTTCTCTCGATTGGGATGAACCTTTCGATGACTCACTTGCCCAAGAGTGGACAAGTTTCTGTGCTGTTCTAAATCTTGATGATTTGCGCATTCCTCGTTGTATTCCAACTGACTCGGCTGTGTCCATTCAAGTTGTTGGTTTCTGTGACGGTAGCAAAGATGGTTATGGTGCCGCTTTGTATCTTCGTTGTGTGTTCTCTACGCATGCTCGTATGTATCTTCTCAAGGCAAAGTCAAAGCCTTCTCCATCGAAACCTCTTACTATTCCTCGTACTGAGCTTCAAGCTGCAAAGATGCTAGCTTCTCTTTATGATGGTGTTCGTAAATCTCTCGAAGAGCTCAGTATTTCAGCTACTTATTTCCTGTCGGATTCTAGTATCGTTCTAGCATGGCTGCGGACTGCCCCGCATCGCCTCAAAACGTATGTCAGCAACAGAGTGGTTGCTATTTTGGAAAAAACATCTCTCGAAAATTGGAGATACATTCCTTCTGAGCTAAACTGTGCTGATATCGCATCTCGTGGTGCTTCTGCTCCTCAACTCGTCTCTTGTGATCTTTGGTGGTCAGGTCCTGAATTCTTGCAGGAAGTCTACCCTGTCTGGCCTGATCGCTCTCCACTGTCGGTCGAGCTGCCCGACGTCGTTGTGGAAAAACCCACATCTCTCCTCGCTCCTCTCGCAGAGCTTGACATTGAGGACGCTCTCATTTCTCGTTTTTAGTGACTTACGAAGACTCATTCGTGTCACATCGTACTGCTTGCGTTTCATCGCTAATTGCAATCGCAAAAAGTCACAAAAGGAACTCAGTACTGGTTATCTCAGTATTTCGGAGCTCCGTCACTCGTTGGATGTTCTACTTCTTGGGGTACAAGGAAAGTACTTCTCTGACATTCTCAAGGGCAAACCTCTCAGTCGTGAGCTCTTACCTCTGTCTCCTTTCGTCGAGTCCAGCAGTGGGCTCATCAGGGTTGGAGGGCGCCTTGATAAGGCTCCTCTAAGTTTCTCTGCTAGGCATCCCTGCCTTCTTCCTCATCAGTCGGTCCTATCTCAGCTGATAGTCCGCGATGCTCATCTCAACACGCTTCATGGTGGTAATGCAGTCACCAAAGCCTATGTGGCCCAGAAATTTTGGATTCTTGGTGGTAATCGTCTTATCAAGAAGTCAATCTATCAATGTCTCCCCTGTTTTCGACTTCGTGCTCATCCCTCTGAGCCCATGATGGCTGATCTGCCAGCCTCTAGGTTTGAGCAAGTTCGTCCTTTTCTCCACGTGTCCTCTGATTTTGCTGGACCTTTCTATGTCCACGCTGGTATTCACAGTCGTGCTAAAATTGATAAGGTTTATGTTTGTGTATTTTCTTGTCTCTCAACCCGTGCTACTCATCTGGAAGTAGTCACAAGTCTCAGTGCCGAAAGTTTTCTGGCTGCTCTCGATGCTTTCACTGCGCGTCGAGGCAAATGTATCAGTATCGTTTCTGATAACGGTACAAACTATGCTTCAGGAAGCAAGATGCTTGATGAAGTAAAGTCGTTCCTCTCTCAGCATGGTTCGGATGTTGAAAAGCTGCTTGCACAAAATCAGGTCAAGTTTTCTTTCGTAAGTCCTGCCTCTCCTTGGAAAAATGGTGTTTCCGAGTCTTTGGTTTCTGTTATGAAGAAACTTTTCGTGCGTTCCGTCGCCGATCGTCGTCTCACTCTCCCGGAATTCATCACTTTGGTTACCCGTATTGAGGGCGTGATGAACTCTCGTCCTCTTATTCCTTTGTCGTCTGTAGAACCAGGCGTTTTCTTGTGCCCTGGTCACTTCCTCATCGGAAGCCCTATGTTCTCCGTCCCTGAGGAGGACCTGACTCAGAGCAAACTCAGTCATCTAGGTCGATGGCAAGTTATGCGCGTCACCCTTCAGCTGTTTTGGAAGGCATGGCGTCAGCATTATCTAAATACGTTGATCTCTCGCTGCAAGTGGAACAAGTCCACTCCCAATCTCGAAAAGGGTGCCATTGTTCTCATCAAGTCTGAGAACACTCCCCCTCAGTCCTACCCTCTCGGTGCCGTGGAAGAAGTCCTTCCTCACTCTGACGGTGTTGTTCGTGTCGTTCGCGTTCGCACTGCTTCCGGATCTTTGATTCGTCCGGTCAACAAACTTCTTGTTTATCATGTAGACTAACGCTTTATGCATGTCTTCTCTTAGCTTAAGGTTCATATTCATGTATTCTCGGGTTTCATTGTATTTTTATTGGGTATATTCTTTATGTTTGTGCTTGCTTGTACAGGTTCAAGCAAGGTCGGCCGAGAATGTCTGCAACCCTCTATGGTGCTCGCTAGATGGAGCGCAATGTCTCTTTTATATATATAAAATTGCTAAGTCAGTTAAACAATATCTTCAATAGTCAGTGACGCTAAGTTACCAGTTGCACTCACATCTCTTTGTCTCCCGCGCATCTCGGTGCCTTCTTTGCGGTGTTCCACCGTGCTCAACCTCATCAACTCATACTTCTCTTCTCATTTCTGGATCGGATATACATCGCCTCATTCCCAAACTGTATGTTTTATGTCTATCCCTCATTATTATCGTTAATTTACCTATTTTTAATCCTTTGGCCTGACTCCTTTCCGAGGCTCTGTTTGCGAGTTTACGCCTCCTAAACGTCAATGGTAAGTTAACTTCTTTCTCACGTGATCAGTGAGTGGTCCTTCGAACGTATCCCCCACATGGGTGATCGGGTGTACCAAAAATGTAATAATACCGCGGTGATCTATAGGAAGGTACAATACCTATGTGGTTTGCAGGGAATAATCCTCCCCCGCGAACTGTATATAGTGAGTGAGGATAGCCATTATTTATAATAGGGGATACATAATGATTCCCCCCCAGTGGCTGTACCAGCTTAAGAGTAAAGCAGGAACCAGAAAGGGGGAATGGTTGGCCGTCTCCTCTGTTTACATCCGTATATGTATATTTCATGACATATCTCTGCCCCTTTCACCGATTCATATCTTGTGTATACAGAGCGTCACCCTTGACTTCCTCAAAGTGCATATATGCCTTTTGATCAGTGCAAGCAATGGAAAATTATCACTGCGGCCGAGTGCGAGGAGCTCTATTTGCGCTTCATTTCACCACAATGTGCGGTCTGGGTCACAATGCATATTAAAGCAGCTTGCCAAGTTTCAGTTTTTAGCTGCTATATGACTCACAGGTCCCCATTTATAACTCTGCATCTGGCCAAGTTGCACAATAGTATATGCATCGATCGTCTCGTTTACTTTCGCTCGCACGTCGAGACTCGTGGGTTAGCGGCTTGCTCCGTCAAGGGCAGCAGGAAAGGGAAACCAACTCTTGTCGGTCTAATGTTTTTGCCAAACAATCACAGTTAGGTTTACAAAACCATGTGGGACCCTTCATACAAATTTTTGAGCATTCACAAGTCAGCATAGTGTCCTTAAGGGCGTCTACGCAGTCGTGTTTGTTTACGTTTTTTTCTGCACTACTGTTTATGAGGAAACTATTGTTTATTTTAATGTTCTGATATATAATATGGGTTTTTAACGGCCGAAATTAACAGGCTGTGTTGTGATTTTACGATCGGTTTGTTTTGGACAAATTTTTTGTTTACAAAATCACATGATCGCAAAATCACCACACAGCCTGGTAATTTCGGTCGTTAAAAAGACTTATTATGTTTCAGAACATTTAAATATCCAATAGGTTCTGCATAAAGTAGCGAATGTATGTTCGGTAATTGCCTCATTGACCCTTATTGAACCTGGCTGAACCTGATTCTGCCCCTGCTGCCTCGCAGGAGATATTGTAATGGCACGAGGGTTTTTCTCCAGATTGGGGCACTTTTAACGACGCCCTGGAGGTGAACGTACACAGACGTGCACATTACATCGGAATTAAAAACAACCCCCTTTGGAAGCCACCCCTGCTGCCCCAGCATGGGCATCAGACTGAAATAGATCGATCGCGGGGGAGCAACCCCTCGAGCATTCCACCACCCTATCTCACCCTCCCGCCACTTCCTTCTAATTCACCCCACTTTCACCTATACAACTCAACTCGTTTGTGGATACATACCTAAGTATGACTACCGTGACACTCAGGCTGGGGCGCGGGAAGGGTGGGGTCGAGGGGTTAACCACTCGTTCGGAATCTCGTTGGGAATCATTGGAAATCTTTATGAAATCACAGGGAATCTTGGATTTTTTTTTGGAGTGTTCACCCCTTCGGGGTTCATCTTTCTATGAATATCGTTGGGAATATTTGGAAATCTTTATGGAATCCCAGTGGAATCTGAAGGAATCTCTGGAGTGGTTACCCCCTCGGGGTATTTTTGTCACTAAATGTCAAAATTGTCAATTAATGTAGAATGACTTACAATACCTGAACCGTCTAAGACAACTCACTTATTTTTTAGTTTATCCGTCACCAATAATTGTGGTGCCGTCCCCAGCTCATCAGGACGAGCCTTAAAAGTTATTTTCATTTTTTGAATTGGAAATACTTGCCTAAAATCTTTTATGCAAAGAATGGGAGTAATGCGACTATTGTAGCACCGAGGTTGGCACATTTTGCCCAAAAGCCACCTTTAGCACTAAGGGGACCTGAAGAAAGGATCATGGGAAACCATAAAAAAATTGCACGATGACAAATTATTCTGAACCTACAGAATTTCATAAAAGGCGAGACAGAGGTAAGAGGCGTAATATTAGTAAAAGTAGGTATCAGTTACGGAGGTAAAGTACAAACCACACAACCACTTGACAAATCGACAAATCTCCATGTCATGTAGGTATCTACATTTTTCAAAACAATTTTATTTTTCACCAATCCCCCTCTTTTTCCTTTCCAATACTTTAATTCAATTCCGATTCTGGAGGGCTCATATCACTTTCTGCTCCATTTATTTTTAAGTATTGTGTATTTTACTTTCTCGCTAGTCATATAAATATGGAGACATAGAATTTTTCATTTTTAAATTTTCAGAAATGAAAAAAAAACTGTCTTTCAATCCATGATTTTGATAAATTCTCAACAATCGATTTTTAAAAACAGAGTCACCAAAATGAGTGAAAAAAAAAATCGATTATGTCAGGATTCGAACCTATCCATGGATAATGAATTAGTTCATTTTAGACCAATCATAATAAATCATTTTGCTATAGGTATTGTAAGTATAAAAATTCGTTAGCCTGAGTGATTTTGTGACAGGCCTGGAGTGGAGTCAAATCCCTCCAAACGAATCTTTTTCACTTGTGACTTGTGACTTACTCTTTGTCCGTTTACACTCGGCGTATATGTCGTATGTCCAAAAATCTCAATGCAACTTCTGATAGTTATTCTGTTGCGTCAGCAGTTAAACTAAAATTTAGTACGTAACTATATGATGAATTCTTGCAATAGGTACAGTATGAGAAAGTCAAGCGGGAACATTGTCGAACCGCCGCTTCAGCCCTTTATTACATCTCCCTTTCACTCCTGTTTACCCCGAGCACACTTCGCCTGCAGATTCATGATTATGTACTCTCTGAGTGGGTGTACATGTTTTCTGTTTTCAAATTTCTATCTTATTTTCTATCTTCCTATACGTATTATTTGTAATAGGTATATGTAATCCATCTAATTTATTTCTACACATTAGGGAACCGCCTGTATAATCATTTGTGGTAATCTTTGGTTTGCCTGTGTGGGGTAGGAACTTCCTTGTGAATATATTTTATGTATATAGTTTCTCATTTGGCTCCTTTGTATTCGAACCCCTACTCAGTCCCCCTGGGACTCATCGTCATTTGCCGCTCCACCATATTTCTTGCTTCTTTTTAGGTCAACAAGAAACTGCGCACCATGAAGAGTAGAATGACCTCGCAGACTGTGCGAGGGAAATGACGTCCATAATGTGAATGTCTGGGTCAAAGCGCATGTAAAACAGCCCCAGTTTCGAAGGAACAGCGCAATAATGCACCCCCAGTCCACTCCCCCAGCACATACAAGTGAAAGTAGGATACGGGGTGGGGACCGTCCCCCCCTTCGCGCATGCTCCAGGGGACGCGGCCGACGACCTCGAATTCGAACACGACGCATGCGGGTTCCATCCCCGCCAGTCTGAGGACCATGGAAAGCAAAAGAAAGTTTATAGCTTGGGGTTGTTGAATGCTTCATACTTATAGGGGACGAGAGGGGGTGCCCCCTCCATTGCCCTGTTTTCATCGGGGATTTTTTCTGTAGCTTGATTGAGAAGTGGAAAAAGTTTTCTAATTAGGATATCAGGGGCAGGGGAAAAGTTTCTACGATTGGCTTGAAGACAATGTAGGTAGTGTACAGTAGAATAATTTGAGAAGTACGAGCTCGAACATAGAGAGAGATAAGATGAAATAAGGATGAAATGGATAAAAATTGTTCAAGTGATAGTAGCTGAAGAATTCTATCGTCTCTCAAAATACATCCTGTTGCAACGTGGACGTACATGAGACAGGATGTGGCAGAACAAAGAATGAGCCGAAAATACCAAAACCTGAAACCGGAAACCAAACCTAAAACATACCTAGATATATGTACTTATACCTACCTATACACGAACCTACCTATTTATGACGTTTTGATTCACTTTTCAACTCCACGGCTAACATATTGATATGGAACACTCAGATAAAGCCGAGGGGGTAACAACAACCACTCCAGAGATTCCTTGAGATTCCCTGAGATTCCATAAAGATTTCCAAAGATTCCCAACGATATTCATAGAAAGATGAACCCTGAAGGGGTAACCACTCCAAAAAATTCCAAGATTCCCTGAGATTACATAAAGATTTCCAATGATTCCCAACGAGTGGTTGACCCCTCGGATAAGGCCTTTAGGAGCTAACGGTGCGAAGCACGTGTCATTTACCTTAGCACGCTATATGAAATGGGGGGGGGGGGGGGAGTATGAAGAGCCAGTAACCCTGTAGGAATATTAGTTATGCAGCTGTACAAGTGCCATAACAACAACAAACCACGTGCCTCTCAGTGGCCGAGCGATCAAGGAGTCCGCTTTGTGTTCTGAGAGGTCCGGGTTCGAATCCCGGCGTAATGGAAAAATTTTCAGCTTACGGCATGGATGTATTGGCTTTGGCCCACTCATATTTGGCTTTGGCAAATTCTTCTTCGGCTTCGGCCAAAAAGCTATAACAAACCAGCTCACCAGCTCATGTGTTTTCTAATTTAAACAAATCCCTTTCGGCAGCTCCGAAAGGCGTAGAGCTGTAGATTTCGAAGATTACTTCCATCCACTAAAAGCAGTCTTA
Organism: Mesopsocus fuscifrons; assembly: GCA_950004255.1. NCBI lineage: Eukaryota > Metazoa > Arthropoda > Insecta > Psocodea > Mesopsocidae > Mesopsocus > Mesopsocus fuscifrons. The sequence goes on from OX465380.1 coordinate 9,797,420, forward strand.
AATAATTTATAATGACGGTTAAGAAGATTTTCAGTTGACCCAAATGCATTCTCTACAATAACAACGGAGGATTTGAGTTTTGAAATTTCACCCCCCCCCCCCCCCCCCCCCCTTAAGGGCCACCATACATTCTCGACAAACTCCACCAAAACCACTGTGCGAAAGTAAATATTCGACAAAACTAATGTTTACATTTTAGTACAGCCGGAGACTGGTAATTGCAATCTCGTAATGGTTGTGTCTACTCTAAAAGCTAAACATAGTGTGCTATTCGAACGCGAAACCAACGAGTGAAAGTAGGACACTATGTTTAGCTTTTACAGGAGAAAAAGTAGAGAAATGCTGTTGAAATTACCCACTTCCGTAAGTGAAATAAAAATTGTCAACATGTAACATGGCGGCGGTAAATATTACAAACATTTATCAAGCTTTTCTACTAAATGTGACAATAAAATCATACTGTTTTAGTCCGAAACGTTACAAAAAAATATTTCGCGTGAGGTAGTGTTGTGTTTTCGCGATCTGTCAAAAAAACATGTGGACTGGTAGTTGACTGTTTAAAACCGCTCCTGTGGGCTTATTACTCCATTTCATGCAAAAATACAACACTACCTCACGACGAAGAGTCTCAGGTTTACATCCCCCAATAAACACTTTTCACTCGCCCTGTAACTTCGGAGTAGGGCTTGAAGTACGTAGCATTGCGAACCAAATACGTGTATTCCACCTTAACAAGAAAATGAAAGTGATTTTAAAAAAACTTTTTCAGACAAAAGTTGTAGATATTAATTATAGAAACTCATAGCAAAAAGAATAAACTCAATATCTCACCAAATAAGTGAGTTATGACGTTTTGAAAATTCAACCCCCCACCCCCTGCCTTAACGGTGTGTTGGACGAAAAATTTTCAGACAAAAGCTGTAGGTAATATTCAGGTTAATGCACTTCAAAACGAAAGAACTCGATAAAACACCTAAAACACAAGTTATGAATTTTTGTGTGTGCAAAACCCTGTTATTACACCCTTATTCAACCATTAGGGGTGGGATCAAAAAACGTTACAAACAAAAGTTGTAGGTAGTACTGTTAGACGACCCTCAGAGAAAACCACGTTTCATTAGTTGCAATATTAAGGGAGTTATGGCCAAAAAAACCAGATTTCGAAAAAGTCCCCCCATTCCCCCCCCCTTCGTCCGATTTCCCCCATTAACGAACTCGACCGAGATTTTAGTCCCTTATATTTTATTAAACAGTCAAAACCAATTATTTTTCAAAAATACGGCTCCTAGCGTGTTCACAAGGAAGTGAAAATGATAGATAGATATATATATATATATATATATAAACTTTTTAACTGACGGTGGTTTTGGGATCCAGGGGTCATAAAGAGAAGAACTGTGAAGAAATTTTTCAAAAGTGAGACTATACTGGTACGACTACAATAGGTAGATTTTTCTTCGAAATCTACCTAAAAATCCAAATAAATATCTATACGTACCTACTTATGTGAGGTTCCCGTATTCTTTAATTAATTTCATTCTAATATGATTAGGGGGAGGGACGGCAGGATGGGAACGATGACTGATGTCTATACGTCTCCCACACAGATTTCTTGACGCATGACGACGACGGGGGGGGGGGGGGGGGGGGGGGGCAATCCTAGAGCAGACGTATAGAAATGCTGGCAGGCATACTAATGCATTGTAGCATGAAACCATCTACACCCCCTTCCCTACTCCTTACTTTCACGTCTAATTCCGAGATATTTCTCAGACTTTATCCAAGAGAAAGCGAAATCCTGATTAGTCTGCATCAAGCCATGTCAAAAAGCAACGGAGAGGAGTTCCAGGGGGGGAGGGGGGGGAAGCTGTCTGGAGCACGGTGGTCTGCCCCCCTCACCCCCCCCCCCCCTGTTTCGACGAGTTCAAGGTTTTCCTATGCTACGCATACGCAGACCTGGGTGATCCAGCCCAAGTCTACCTGTCTGTGACAGTGAGGTAAATTTCTGTCTGCCTACCTATCAGATTTGAAACCTTCATGACTGCAAATGACAACTTAACTACTGTAATGAAACAGCTTCTAAATATATCTTTGTAGGTTTGTTCTCGTACTATGACATCGAGCCTTAGTACCTATAGGCACCCTCCTGAGCTTCAGACTAAGCCATATTTTTACTTTCTCGCTCGCCATATATGGCGGGAAAGTACCTATTGTTTTCGTACAAAATTTCGAAATTGAGATTTTAGGTTTCCCATGATCCAGGGGGTCCCCTGAGTCCAAAAAAGTGGTTTCTGGAAAAAGTCTGTCCGTCCGTCCGTTCCCTACTCTAGAGCCTACACCGTTCATCCCATTTTGATGTAATTTGGTACGGACTTGTCTAAAATTATGGCCGAGGAATGATTTCAAGGAATGTTTGATTGGTCAAAAATAGGGCCGGCTATTGCCAAAAAATCGTGCTTTTGGTTAGTCGGACAAGCGCCGACGGTATACTTTTCAATCTGTAACATTGAAAATTGGTAAGTGTGTTGCCAAATAGATTTTTCGAGGTTTTTTGCATCAAAAATTGAATTGGTTCAAAATTACGGCCGTTTTGGACCAAAGTTCGATCCTTTCGGCGCCATTCACATTTATTGACCGATTGTCATGAAATTAAGTACATTTGTGTAAAACCACGCAACATAAACATTTTTCGAACAGAATTTTGTTATCTTGAAAATTACGGCCGTTTTTGCCAAAAAAGTGTTGAAAATAAGAAACCACGTTTTTGAATAGTCTGACCGCATTTGGTAACTACATTACAGTAAATGAGCAGGGAAAGTCATGAAATTCGGTAAGAGTGATCTCAGATTAATGCTTGTGGGTCACTTTCAACCGATTTTGGATTGCTTAAAAAATTACGCCCGCAAAAAAATCTCAAGAAAAAAAAAACGAAAATTGCATATGGCGCGAGAAAGTTAAGTGCGACTGTTGTCGCATCCTTTATTTTGAAAAAATACGAGTTACTGAAAGATTTAAATAATTGAATATTTATTGATTAATGATTACAAAACAGAAGGCATATACCTTCATCGCCTTCATAAGTAGATAGGTATAAGGTGGGTTAGGTGTAAGTGTGAGAGGAAAAGACGATAAAGACTCAGCGAAGCGAAAGTTACAATTAAAGGAAAAAAACTTATTTCCCAGCGCTTTCTGTTTCAAAAACCAATAGTTTTATAACTTTTAGTTACAAAGAGAAAAATCTCTTTTGTCAGCGAATAAACTTTATATCCCTCATGGTGGGTGAAAAATGAGTGAGAGAAGTCCAATAAAGGGTCCGACAATGGTCGCACTAGACTTTCTCGCAATTTTTACGCCAGCGGTATCGAAAATTTTGATTTTTTTTTACGTAATTTACTTTTTTGGACCAAATTTTTAACTTTTTCTAAAAAATATTTTGCCATACACTGGACAATAATTTTAGGCACCTACTCACCGGATTTCAAACATATCCGTCGAATGGTGAAGTGTCCTTCGACGCGCAAAGTACGTGTTTTCTATTTTCCATGTCACGGCCTTAATTTTCAAGTAATTGAAAATCTATTGAAAATGACCTTGAAGCATCTATCCGAAACCACTTTCACCAATTTTCAAGGAAATCTGTCGATTAGGGTTGTTGCAAATCCGTCTGAACCAATCAAAAACGTGATTTCCATTTTTGGAAAATTTTCCTACGATAATGCCAATATTGGCCATAATTATTATGTTGGATAAATTTCGTTCGGTTAAACATGAAACTAGGTTAAAGTACACCTCCCTACCAATTTTTATTGAAATCGATCGAATAGTGCTACCGGAGTGACGACCAACGCGTTTGGGCCAAAACTGGGCCAAGTTACTGGCCCACCTCCAAGTGATTGTAAAAGACCTAAAAGCATCTATTCAAAAACACTTTCGCAAATTTTCAAGGTTCCAACTTGATATACGTAGCTTCCAGCCCTTCTTAACTGTCAAAAAACACGATTTTTTGCCTTTTTTTGACCATAGCAGGCGCAATTTTTGAGTTATCAAAATTTATCAAAAAACATGTCCAGATATTTACATTAGGTATCTACATACCGAATTTGAGCAAAATCGGACGAACGGTGTGACGTCCAGTTGCGCGACAGACTGACGTACGTACGTACGTACGTCGGACGGACATTTTTTAAAAACCACTTTTTTGGACTCGGGGGACCTCCAGGATCATGGGAAACCCAAAATCTCAAAATCGAAATTTTGCACGAAGACATAACTTTCTCAGCCCATGTATTACATACGGGCGAGAAAGTAAAAAGGGTTTTATTTCGACGAATAGAAAGAGATTATGGGATGGGTGCGTGGATTTGTATGTATAGACTAGCGGGGGGACCACAATATCAGCCAACCCATGTAACAGAACTAAAAATTAATAAATGGAACTCGTAGCTCGTCAGCTATTATAAGCTACTTATTATTTATAAGTATAACCTCCATCTGTGCCTCTTTGTGTCCTGAGAGGTCCGGGTCCGAATCCCGGCGTAAGGAAAAATTTTTCCTAGACTAAAATTCTATTTGGCTTCGGCCAAAACAAATCTCACAGCCCAATCATCCTAAAATGTTATTCCCTGAACGTCGCGCGTTAAAAAAAAAATAATAATAACAAAAATAAACGCCATCTAATTGACAAATTAAGGCTGTATATACATTCTCGACGAACTCCACCAAAACCACTGTGCGAAAGTAAATATTCGACAAAACTAATGTTTACTTATTAGTACTGCCGCAGACTGGTAATTGCAATATCGTATTGGTTGCGTCTACTCTAAAAGCTAAACATAGTATGTTATTTGAACGCGAAACGAACGAGTGAAAGTAGGACACTATGTTTAGCTTTTACAGGAGAAAAAGCAGAGAAATGCTGTTGAAATTACCCACTTCCGTAAGTTAAATAAAAATTGTCAAAATGTAAATGGCTACGGTAAATAGTACAAACATTTATCAAGCTTTTCTACTAAATGCGACGATAAAATCATACATATTTTAGTCCGAAACGTTACAAAAAAATATTCCGCATGAGGTAATCTTGTGTTTTCGCGATCTGTCAAAAAAAAACATGTGGACTGGTAGTTGACTGTTTAAAATCGCTCCTGTGGGCTTATAACAAAAATACAACACTACCTCACGACAAAGAGTCTCAGCTTTACATCCCCCTATAAACACTTTTCACTCGCCCTGTAACTTCGGTGTAGGGCTTGAAGTACGTAGCATTGCGAACCAAGTACGTGTAGTTGACCTTAAGTAGGTAAGTATAGGTACCTAGTAAGAGCGCAGTTTCAGGAAAAAATTAGAAGCTTGATTTTCTTAAAACTTTTGGGGGTGTGGGCCCCCCAGTCGAACCAATTGTGACCCCACTCAGAAAGTGCTCTAATAGGTCCAATACCTACCTGTCATTACCTTATATAAAACATAACTTTCTGACCGCACCTTGAACTTGTAGGCAGAAGCTCCCCAGCTCACGGTAGTTCATTTACACTTTCAATGTTGATAAAGACAAAGTTGAGCGCAGGTTGCATAAGACAAGCATTCAGAGAACAGACACACCGGCTGGCTCTCGTACCTATACCACAGTACACACCTGGCTCATACCTCAAGTTCAAGGCCTGCGAGAAAGGCACTTTGATGACTGACTTGGAGCGCTGCACATCATCATAAGAAAGTGAAATTCTATGAAAGTGGCCACACTTCACTTTTCTCCAGGTTATGTACTTATAGCTGGCTATAATGCTTACTCAGTGTAATTTGGTACCTCCCTTCGTTTGAACAGTCCTCCGATTTTAGGTGTTCGTCTATATAACGCTCTCCCGGTTGAAATTAAATCTGAAGAAAGTTTAACGATTTTTAAAAAATTGCTAAAATCATATTTACTTGAAAATGTTTTTTATAGTTTAGAGGAATTTCTAAATTTGTAATTTAACTGGACAACCAGGCGTTTTATACTTTAGTTCCACCTATTTTTGGTGGGACAAGGTCAACAAAAAAAAAAAAAAAAAAAAAAAAGTGCTTACAAGTTACTGGACTAGATACCTAGTCTTGTAAGGTATCCTGAGATGAAAAAGTGGAAACTGTGTGTGAAGGAGAGAGTAGGCACGGGGGATTGAAGGGGTGGTGAGTGCTGAGATTTTAAGCTGTGTAGGTACCTACCTACTCCAACATGAGTAAGCTTATTTCTGTTGGAGAGCAGTTTGCCCTCCTTAGCACATGTCGTACCTATACCAAGGCAGATAAACACATATATGAAGCTAAGTTTGGATATGTTACAGTGTTACACCATTTTCATATCTAAGGTCCAATACCAATACACCAGGAGCGCCTATTTTAGAATTTTTTGGAAACCTCTTGTTAGGTATTAGGTCTATAGGTATATACCTGGGTTTCAGTCCCATAAAAATGCTGACCCATAACCGCAGTAACCAGTGTAATAGGTAATAGGTACATACCGATAGGTACCTACATAGATTATACCGAAGTAGGTACCTTATTAACTACCGCCTCTGGTCCTATAAAGGCTGAAGTCTTGACCAGCCCTGACGACAGGTGTCTACTAATGGCTGGATGCTGGGAGGTTTATTCAGGGTCATGGTTGGACATCTGCCCTAATGCATTTCAAGAAGTACCATGGATAAGGTCGTACCTATACCTATAGGTACTCAGTACAGACACCTGCCGCCTCATCGTAGTCCATTTTGTACATGTAGCCACCTTCAGACCATCAACGCAGGTGTTTTCATTATTGTGTTCAGAGTTCAAACCCATGCACCATAATACCTACAAATCCAAAATTGAGGGGAAAGGTCATTATTTATCATGTCCTCAAACCTCACATGGATAGGTAAATAACATAACCTAACCTGAATAACATTATACCCACTTAGGTACCTACCTCCCGCCCTCAGAACATGTAGATAGGTTAGGTAGGTACCAGTATAGACGATAGGAGGTTGCATGCAGGTAGGACAGTACCTACTTACCTGATCTGGGCAAGACGTGTCACCAAAAACGAGACCAACAAACTGATATCCCACTAATAGGTACGCAGGCACAAAAATATTTTTCAAATCACACTTTTTTGTACTCGGGGGATCTCCAGGGTCATACGAAACAAAAATTCACCACATTCATTTTTTGCACGATCACTGTAATTTCCGAAAATAGGTACCTACTCCGTGTTTGTATACGCCACTGAGCAAAGAAACCCAATCAAAACTGAATTTACGCGTCATCTTTGAGATACAAATTAAACTAACTGAGATATAGTTTTAAAAACTGCCAATAGATGTCGCAACAATCAACAAATTTCAAGAGAACTGAAGGAATATTCCGGAAGGCCACATCATGACTTTCAATAATTTACAATAAGTGCTATATAAAAGATTTTGCATTAAATATCACTTAAAAAATATAATTTGATTTTTAAATACTTTTTTAGGTATCTTCAAGCCATTTAAGCAATTTTAAAAGACCGAAAGTAAATCAACGACTACAAAGTCGCAAAGCCACCATTTTGTTTGCAAATTCGTTTGAAACAAAAACAACACGTGTGGTCTCAAAGCGGATTTGCTCAATTTTCTATGAAATAAAGTGAATTTGACTTTGAAAAACTATCTGAAATATAGTGCGAGACTTGCGGCTTCAATTCCCGTCAGTTGGAGAACCTGCAATTCTGTAAGTACAACTTAAATCGCAATAGAACTACGATGCATCTGGCTGGTCGCCCATGCCTTGATTTTCTCCAGGAATCATCAGGAAACCGTTAGGTTGCTTAGTTTTGAAATGCAAACTCTCTTTAAAGAACTAGAACTGATTTATTCATGCAAAAGAACTGCTTTTGTATTTCACCTTGAACGTTTGAGACGTCTGGGGACCATTTTACACTGACCTCAGTGACTGAAGGCTAACTAGCCAAAAATGATTGAGAAATTGGTTAAAACGGAGGTAAGTAGGTACGTGCATACCTAGCCGCTGTTTTGGTAGTATGACGCGTGCTGATTGTTGGTAATTTTCAAGCCCAAAGTTTCGACTCATGTCCCAACTTTATTTGGCCTGGGACCCTGGGAGCACCAGCCGAAAACTTGGGCACACGTGTTTGGCTTTTCGACCGTAAACGTAGAGTTAAGTGTACCTAATCATATGATTCCTAAATATTCGCGTGTCCACAAATCGGGCTTTCAATATACTTCCTTATAATGAGCACACATCTTGAGTTTCAAGTTTTTAACTAGCATTAATCGCACTTCGATATCGCCACTGCGCAAAACATCACACATATTGAGGCTGGTGAAACAGACATATACCTCGAGTCCCGTCTATTTCACCTGTGTTTGTGTATGCACTCGCCGTTTTCCATGTAACTTTGCCTAGGTGTGTTAGTAGCTTCGTTTGTGGCACATCCAGGCAAGATCCATTAATGCCTGGGGTGACGTACCTATGTTTGTGGCCGTGGGGTAACAGGCTGTTTTAGCCGGCCAAAATTATGAAAGTTGAGCAATCCTTGACCAGTTTGGCAGTAATGGTGGCTACTGTCCCAGAAAACATCTAAGGTTGATCCAACAGCAAGGTATTGTGCAGATTATTGTGTGGAGCTTGGTCGCATGTTGCGGGCTATCAGTCCAGCATCACGTGGACTGTGGCTGTAGATTAGTGTCCAAGCCTGACCCAAATTAATGTAGTGGAAAACTTAACCGAGCGACCAGCCATATCAGGAAAAATTTGTCCAAAAGTTAAAGCGACCTTAAGTATGAATAGTATTGTAGGAATAGGATCTAGATTGTAGATCTGGATGCAAGGCTGGAATTGGATCTTGAATTGAATTGCTGAGTAATCTGGAGATAGATAGCCTCCCTCTCTCCCACTGAAACCGCCCACTATCTGGAGCAACCCTTGTGACGTCATCCTTCCAGCCTCATCAAAAAGACTGTTGTACAACTTCTTGGTATTTCTTACATCTGCTACTCCCTTATCCATGACGTTGATAGCTGTTGCCATGGCAACAGATCATCTGACTAAACTGTCGGACTCCGAAAGATAACTTCAGAATTAACAATAGCCTACTGGTGATTTTTTTATTTTTATTTATGTGGTCTTATCACGGTGTGGCTTCCGTGTTCCTACACAGTCTTCTTTTTCTGCTGCTTCCATTATGGGGTCCTCTGGCTTGATGGAAACTTTGCCCATATTGAGCCATTCCTGTAGCATGCCTGGTTCTTATGTGACGTCACTGTGGATTCATAAGCACAGTTTTTACATAACATTCTTTCTTGCTGTACGTTCCCTTACGTGGTTTACGTTGTAACATTTTGTTCTGGTACTGGGTTTGCAGAGAGGGCCGTTGGCACCAAACATTGCACTGTCGTACTATTTGGTACATGGTGAAAATTCCCAATAAATCCCTCTGGGTCAAGATGGGGGTTAATTCCGGAGTACCAACAGCATCGAATTTTACTAAAATTGTGCTGGCAACTGCTGTGAACTCGTCTGGGTATTTTGAGCCGTCAGTAATCCCCTTGGCCTTTCGATAACTGGAGTGCCATAGGAAAACCTCTGTATATTGTACATTCGCCAAATAGCCAACAAAATTAGCCGTTACGAATAAGCGTTTATGATCCACGAGTCCACGACTGGCTGGCTACTTCCCCCACATGCTCTGGTTTCCTGCGTCCGGGTGCATTAGCGCTGGATGGAGACGAGGGCCTGGGGGGGCCATTCTCGCTCTTACCTGTTCCCCAACACCGCCAACTGAAGAGAGAGAGAGATAAAATGGCAGGCAGGTACCCAACAATCAGGGGCCCCTAGCCCCGCCAGGCGGTATCTGGAGCTGATCAGCTGGTTACTCTCTTTGATGAATAGGCCGTAGCTCTGGTAGAATACAGAGTGTCCCAGACGTGAAAACGGTCTCATTTCGGTGGCTCAGGCTTTGTTGACTTTGAAGTCACAGCGCCATTGTGGAAAACAAGTAGGGTTGAAGTAAAACTTGAAAAGTTTCGCATGCTAAAGAGCTAAAGTATCACTGACAGCCAATTTTGATATTTAAATTATTTTGCATGGGATAAGAGCATGCACTCTTCAATATTGAGATTTCAACTAAAAGTGTAGGTACATACTTATACGACTTTTTAGTCGGACTTGGTTTAGTTAGACTTGTAAGAGGAATCCTTTTCTATATTCGAAATTCATGTTCAATGTTCATTCTCATGTTACTTCCATATACGTACGTGAAAGTGGATGAAAACGAGGGATTTAACATTCGAAGGTCGCCACGATACTTTCAAAGCCCGTATTGAGGGCCGTATTGAGTGACATCAACAGCTTTCCTTTAAGTGTAGAAATACATCATCAGCAAAACAAACAGCGCTATGAATATAATCTTATTTAGGAGAAATACACTCAGAAAAATGTCCCGTAGATTTAACGTGAACTTCCTGTTAAACTGGAGCTTACTAGAATGCCCCCTTACAGTAAACGACCACATTCCAGTAAACGGTGCAGTTAAAGTAAGTGAGTCGAAGAAGAAGATTCCATTTAATTTTCAGTCACTTAAACGAAGTGGAGGGCTTCAGTAACAACTGTCAAGTGATGACGTCACGACAATTGTGACATCATCAATTTGTATAGTTACCTTTATTGTCGGGAAGGCATTTACTGAAAATGAATATTTATTTGAAGTGACGGAACCCAGACATTTCCATGAACGGTGCATAAAATTAAAGGAAATGGAGTGCATCCATTAAGCGTAAATGAACCCAATCAAACCCTGCTATTAGATGAGTAGTGTAAGTAGATTCGCACAGTAAACTTAAGTGGATGTTTCACAAGGCTTCAGCGAAACATTTCCTAATATTGGAGGACACCTTTAGGGATAGCGTACTGTCCAGTAATACTCGTACCTATCCATTTACTATTAGGGTACCTATCCACTACCTAGTATGGTACCTGTCCACTACCTAGTATGGTACCTATCCAGTACCTAGTATGGTACCTATCCACTACCTAGTATGGTACCAATCCATTACCCCTACATGGGAAGGTCGTTTAAAGTAACCTACAGCAATCCGGTTACTGCAAGTGGCGCAATAGGGTGCTGCAGGCACCCCCTCCAGGCTAGGGGGCTCCCTCCACAGGGGAAGCTACCCCAGTAGCCCTCCTTAGCCATAGGGATGGTACCTGCACGACCCCGATGTAGACATGGCAGCCACATAGCAGTAACATTGCTGGAGGCTACCAATAACCTCTGGAAAAAGTATACAGTTATGTCTCCAGTCCAGTGAAACAGTATATTGCAAAAACACTGTGAGTGCGGTACGCAGGATATGGTACAGTGACAAAATACTGACACCTAAAACCGTGACCGACAGTTTTTAGATGACGCAGAAGAAGCTGAAGAGTCGCCACGCTGGGGAGATGGGTAAATCGGTGGAGGCCTTTCTGTCATAAGCGGTAGGTACAGCAGCCCCGCCAAAGAACATCCTTGTTCACCACCTGAGAGAAAAACAAACAAAACAAAAACATTAATAAAATGCTGATAAAAAATAGCCGATATGTAGGGGTAACATTATGCACGGTCATGGAAATGGAGGGATGTAAATATGCTTAGAATAAATACCATACATTGTGGTTTGATGACTGGTCCAGTAACCCACTTTTGTTCCACTTGAAGGATGTTCCTCAACTAAATGTACCTACATAACTATTTTCAGTAGAAACTATTCAAAATTTGTTCTGCGATATAATGCCTTTCTAACGCCAGAACGTAAGGTGTACAATAGTACTTTTACTATGGGATAATTTTTGCCAGATTTTTTTTTATGGCGTTAAAAAGACATAGACAACAAGACATTTCAGAACAAATCAACTTACCATTGAGCTCCTGATGGAGGTGTTCACATCCACACGAAGTCAGTACATCCAGTACAGATATCTCGGCCATTCTCAGTGTCTCCTTCGCTATCACTGTACGCGGGCAATTGATGAGACCCGAAGTTTTTTTTTTAGTATTGGCTGGACTTTCATTTACACCACAACAAAAATAACTGTAGGTAAGTATAACAAGTTCACATAACCGCGGAAAGTGGCACTGGAAGCAACAGAACACATTACCCACCCACGGACGTTGACACTTTAAACTGTACTGACGCCGCTGACGCGAAGGATGGATTTAGGCGTGTGACGCAACGCCAGTAACAGCGCCCTTAGCGGGGTGTCTGCAACTATTCCATTTACCTTAACCGCCTATGTCCACTTGCTTTAAATGGAATAGGGTGAACATTTAAATGAAATGAGCCCCTCCAATAATGTCCACTAGAAGTAATTGGAGCCCGTAAAAGTAAATGGATTTTCCGGGTTTTCCCATTGTCTCTTTTAATTTAAATAGAATTTTGACGTCATGATTGACACTTGCTATGGCACGCAATTTCCTGTTTCATCCACGCGCAAACTAAAGGGTGTCCTTCTCACCATTTTTTAGGGTAGTTATGTGTAAAGGGTAAAACGTTCACTCGAAAACTTCGTCTTCTGCTCTACCTTTGTTTAAAAACCAAATTTCTCCGCTGTATGGGCTCGAAATAAACAAAACCAGACAATAAGCACCACAGGTACGCCATACGTTCCTTCTCTCAGTGATATATCTCGGTGTCGGCTGTGTATGAATCTTCTAAATGCAATTTTCAGAAAAATTTCACTGTCTTTTGTCATTTTTTTCGTCTACAATGATTTTCCCCCTCCAACACATTGCATAAACTCCGAATAGACCATAAAACACTACAGACGGTTCTCCTTGCAAACCGTTTTCCGTTCCAACCTAACATTCTAAAAAATCCCGTGTCACTTCTGTCCAAGTTGACTCCCTTCGTCCCCCGGACAGTGGACCACGAAAACTCCTGTTCTCCATGTCGCACATATTTATAGTAAAATGCACATTGTGGCCTTGTTTGAACATATTTTTGAGAAAAACAAACACCAATCAACTCATAAAAATTAGATGAATGCGCCTTTAGGGGTGAAAACTTGATCAAATTCCAAATTACTAACTTTCACTTAAGGTCACAGTGGTGAAGATTTTATAAAATTCAAATTTAGCGCCAAAAAATTGCAGGTCACGTGGTTTTTTATTGGATGTACCATTTAATTTAAGTTGAAGCCTCCAATTAGAAGCTCGTGACGTCATGGATCAAAAAAAAAATTCAGGTCACGTGGTTTTTTTTATTGGAAATATCATTTAAGTCAAGTAGAAGCGTCTTTTGATGCTGGTGACGTCATGGAGGCGAGATAAAACCGACGTCACGTATATTTTTTATTGGATGCTTCACTTAAGAGAAGTGACTGACTCCATTTACATCTACCTGGATAATATACATTGTGACGTCACATCATTGTTAATTTAACCTAAGTGACAAACTCCACTATGAGGAACGGTAGGGTAATCCACTTAGTGATAGGGAACCAAAGTTCCAGTAAAAGAAAAGTAAAAATCTATTTAGGGGCCACGTGACCTAAAAGTTCCACTTAACAGAAACGGAGTGTGCCTTAAATGGAGAGTGCATCCTTACTAAAAATGAGCGCTCCATTTCCACTTATTGGCCAAAAATTAAATGAGCTGATTTTGGCCTCCATTAACCAATTATTTTTCTCAGTGTACATCTTAGGGCTTTTCTTTCGCTACATCATCAGCCTGGTACTTACGATTGTCCCGTCAGTTGAAGTCGACTCTCTCGTCCCCTCGTCACCACCCAGAAGAAATAACCGGACACTCTGTAGATGGTTACAAACCGGTCTTGATCTCCATGTCTGCCAGGATCAGGGTGGGGTCCTTTAATTATTGATAAGCAACCCAGGTGGGTTAGGAAATGTGCCCTGTGCTTGGCTGCTGCTTGCTGGTCACTGCCCTCCCCCTCCCGCATTCCCATATTTGTTTGCTTGCTGGTTCTTCAGCTAGAAATTTGAATATTCGGGAAATCTCACTGATGACTCTTATTATGACAACCTCGGTAGTTAGCCGGTTGTCTTTTAACATTTCAGATGGTTTGAACTTCATCTAAAACTTTACGCACGATGGCTAGGCAGTGCTAACTACGCCTGTTATCTTTGGGATGGCCGTACTTCCTATCACTGGCTAGATCCCACATTCCCACCATATGGAATTCGTGAAAATACCTACAGTCATTTTGTTTCGGAACTTGGAAGTTAAAAGTTCATTGTGGCAAAACAGTATACCATTCCTGAGCGTCAATGCTTACATTATTTGCGTCCCATTCGTGGGGTTTTCGCTTGGGTAACCCAATAAACTTCGATGGGATTTTATATCGCCGTATAGGGTGGCAAGTCATGTCTCTTGTTCGTATGTGACTTATGGAATAACTTTAAGACTGTGGATCTATCATCTATCACCTCGGAAGAGGAATTCGACTAGAGTAAATCTAGAGACTTGCGAGGGGTTAACTACTCGTTGGGAATCTCGTTGGAAATCTTTATGAAATCTCAGGGAATCTTGGAATTTTTTTTGGGGTGGTTACCCCTTCGGGGTTCATCTTTCTATATGAATATCGTTGGGAATCTTTGGAAATCTTTATGGAATCTCAAGGGATCTCTGGAGTGGTTACCCCCTCGGAGACTTGTTATTTCACTTGTTACTTCTCTCGACGGGTCTTAATCGTTCCTGCCTGTCCAACTCGCGCAGGTATATTGAAAGTGGACCCAGCTTGATGTATAACATACATGTAAATGTAGAGTTATAATAATGGTCGGCATGGAGTTGGCGTACTAATTGCTCTCAAGTGGCTTCCAGTCATGTGCCGATGATTTCAAGGCCATTCGCGCGAATCTGCTAAGGTCCTTGCACCTGTTTGGCCTTACATGGGTCCATTGGCTGGCTACTGTGAGGCTCCTTAATTAGTAACTTAAGATATTCTCAATCATTTGGGAATATCGAAGTCAGTGGTAGGTATAGGTGCATAAAATCCGAGGGGTTAACCACTCGTCGGGAATCTCGCTGGGAATCATTGGAAATCTTTATGAAATCTCAGGGAATCTTGGAATTTTTTGGAGTGGTTACCCCTGCGGGGTTCATCTTTCTATGAATATCGTTTGGAACCTTTGGAAATCTTTATGGAATGTCAGTGGAATCTCAAGGAATCTCTGGAGTGGTTACCCCCTCGATAAAATCAATCGTTCAACAATTCCTCTGTTACTACAGTTGTTTCGATTTAATGAAAATTATCCACGAGAAATGCGGCCGAGAATTCCTTACAGATTTCTTTGTCGGCTATTAGCTGTCTGATATTGACATTAACGATTTGTTTTATGATTTTTCAATATTTTTATTTACCAATTTGTACCACCGTAGTCGCGGTCCCAATTTTCTGAACTTTTGAAGGATCTCGGGTCTCACGAACGCTGGATTCGAAGGAACGGTCACCTACCTCAGGGTTATAAAAATACCTAAAAAGACCGGAGCCTTATGGGATGAGGGTCTCATGCACCTTTCGTTGCCTCTTTCTTAGCTGTATCCGAGGGGTAAGCCACTCGTTGGGAATCATTGGAAATCTTTATGAAATCTTTTGAATTTTTTGAAGTGGTTACCCCTTCGGGGTTCATCTTTCTATGAATATCGTTTGAAATCTTTGGAAATCTTTATGGAATCTCTGGAGTGGTTACCCCCTCGGCCCTCGGCTGTATCTAGGGCGCAACTTATGGGCAGATTAATTGGTTGCACCACCGTGTGGCCCCGAATGCATCAGGTCAAGTGACCAATGAGGACACTGTTCCATCGCTGTATATGTACCTGAAGGGTAGACTGTCACCAGACGGGTTGCCAAGAAGTGATCAGTCCAGTCAGACGTAAAGCCGCCTACACCTTTCCTGTTTCTGTCTTCTTAAGTACAATATTGTACCTGTACCTATAGTTGTGAATTTCCCAGGACTTGAAAGAATAGAGTTAGAGAAGTTCTTGTATGAGGTGAGTGACAGTTTAAATCGGAGGTAAAAAGTGAATATTCCTTAATAATGAAGAGAGCGACTTCCCTAAACGTCTCCTTGGATTTCAGTCGCCTTCTTAATAGGATAGAAAAGATAGCTCAAAGTTGAGGTTGCCTCTTAACAGTCCCACGCGAGGGGGTAACCACTTCAGAGATTCCATAAAGATTTCCAAAGATTCCTAACGATATTCATAGAAAGATGAACCCCGAAGGGGTAACCACTCCAAAAAAAATCCAAGATTCTCTGAGATTTCATAAAGATTTCAAATGATTCCCAACTCCCAACGAGATGGTTAACCCCTCGGTCCCACGCGAACACGAGACCTTACCTTTCTTATACTTTTTATATTTGATAAAGTAAGAAACTATGCTTCATCAAACCACCTCTGTAGCTTAGCTTGAGTGCCTAGGTCCAGGTAGACTGTCACTAGGCGGGTTTTCAAGAGCTTATCTGCTCAGTGATGCCTGAAGCCGCCCACACCTGGATGTACTTGCCCCCCAAATTCCTTTGTTTTACAAGTTTTAGGACCTTTAGGACCAACACTAATTGCTGTGGTTCTTTATCATGATTGATGGCGACATGTCGAGAAAAAGAACATTTTGCGACTTGCGAAGCGTGGACTTGAAGGCCAAACACAAAATTTATCTTGCAGCTTGAAGACTTGAAGTATAGGTACCTAAGTAGGTCTAGGCCCTATAGGTCTGTAGGGAAAAAAAATCGATTCCTAACTCTGAGGCTAAAATGGTAATTTGTGTAACCTAGACATTTATTAAGCAAACTGGAATATGGAATATACCTAAATGTTTTTTTTTCACTCTACTGTGCATGAGCTCCGCAATTCACCTATGTTTCTTCTATCCAGTACAGTTTCTCTTTTTCCTGTCCCCAAATTGTCCTGTCGCACATCCTTTTGTATTTTTCCCATTTCTATTTATTTCCATTTATTTACAACTATATTCTTTTCCTCCACATTTTCTCTACTACTTTCCTTTTGGCCCAATCGTTCCCTTAAAATTCTCCAACGATTCCCTTACGCCGTTTTGCCCGGCAGTCGGGTCAGTACTCTTTGCCACGGAACCTCTCTGTTATTGTCTTTCTAATGATCTTTCTAATGACCTGTTTGGTATTTCGAAGTGTACTGCATGTAGTGCCAATACGGAAGCAGGCACATTAGTATAGCTGCGTGGCTCGCTGTAGTAATCTTAATCAATCCTGATAGGTGGACTCTGATAACAAAAAACGGTTCAGTAATCGCCCTGCTGGCGCCTGATAGTGCGCCAAATGCGCCGTAAGTACTTATAGTACTGTCCCTTTTTCCTACGTATAGGTAGTAAACTGCACATAATGGCGGTGTGACTGAAGTCGATGAAGTCTATATTCTGGTTCAGCTAATGCAGCCTATCGTATACCTTCTCTCTGTAAGGGAAAATTTTTGCCTACAGTGAGTAAAATTAAATATTTTTTCTGTGTCATTTATTTGTTATTCAGTTGTTCTGATTCATCAAACAACCGAGACGGCTGCATGGAACTTTTACCGACTTTTTTTCAGTATAGTTTGCTGCTTTCTTTTTCCGTTGCAATTCTTCTGTTGCCTTGAACCATGCGATTTATAACGTAACTAGTGTCGGGTGTTGGGCCAGGGGCGGGGACATACCTGTATACTTTAACCTGATTAACGCTTGTCATCAGACCTGGTTTATGTCCACCTATCTTTGACAACCGCCAATTATGTTGGGGGCAAGGTCTTGTTTTAGGGGCTTTCATATTTAAATGCTAGGTTTTGGTATGAGTGAGAGAAAATTTATCCTTCTCAATCCATGATAGGGGAAATCGTAGGAGGGTTCCCTACTAATCTGCAAGTTATGTGCTCGATTCGTACCTGAAATTCTAAAAATATAAGACAGTTCCTGAGACGGTTCGAATAAGGCACACCTTGTGGAGTTGTCGTACTTTCTTTTGAAAGGTTTTTACATATTGAGAAGTGGAGGTGATTAACTTGGAAGTAGAAGACTGGTAGATGTTAGAACAATGTGTTGCCGGTGGCACCACCCGACCAACGGCACCCGGTGAGTGTGCAGAAAAAAACCCGTTCTCATTTTCATTCCTCCAGTCGCAGAATAATGCAGTTTGCAGGCAATAAACATTCCTCTATTGATAGATATGGATCTCATAGGGAGTCGTGCCAGTGGCGGACCTAGCCAGGGGTCAAACATGTCGATAGATTACTGGCTTGTAGAGCTTTATTTTGGTGGGGAGCTTGTTATTCTGGGTCGGATAATGTGTCATAGCGAGTCCTGACGTCATATCAAAATGAAACAACGTCTAGAAGAACACGTATAGAAGTTCACATCTTCCTGCACATCTGAAATCTGAAGCCGGTGCCCCCAGTAGGAACCATCGTCTGGGCTCAGACTTCTCGGTATTGCACCGGGCTTGACCCGTTCCCATATATGAAGGTGCTCCATTCTACATTCCAGTATGCTTCAATCCAACTCCAAAAACGATTGAAATTGGCCATGGTTGTGACATGCTATAGGATTGATTACACACTTATATTTTTTAGCGACGTTCCGTTTGTTGTAGGAGAGTGCCTACCGAGGGGTTAACCACTCCAAAGATTGTTTGAGATTGCATGAAGATTCCGAAAGATTTTCTGAGATTCTAAACGAGATTCGTGGAAAATTGAGCCCGAAGGGTTAACTACTCCAGAAATTTCCAAGATTCCCTGAGATTTCATAAAGATTTCCAATGATTGTCTGAGATTCCCAACGAGATTCCTGGAGTGGTGAACCCCTCGGTGCCTACATAACTCTTTGAGTTCTTACATGCAGGATAAATAGGAGATGCAGTTGTTGCTAAAAATTTGGACGCCCCATGCCATGTTATTGTACTGGCGTTAGCTAGTGTGAAGAAATCTGAAATAGGTCCGAGATGTATAGCCTGGACAGCGCAGGATTTTTATTGAGTTTTGACCTAACCCAGCTTAGAACATATTTCAAGCTCGACTCTGCATGACCAGGAAAAATGGGACCAGTTTGGTTCAGGGCTCTACTTAAAATTAATTTTAAGTAAAGATGGTGAGAAGATTTGGGCTTACCGCCGACACGAGTGGCAGTGTAGGAGAGTGGAAAAGGCTCGAGGGTGTGGACAGTCGAGCGAACCTGTCCGAGGAGTCTGCTATATAGCATAGCGAGCTATCGTAGCAAATTGCAATGCTGACCTTTTCTTATGGTGTAGGATATCTAGATCGCATGGGGCTCGGGCCCTGCATTCTGGCGGGGATAAATCTTTCCTTGTGAAATGGACTCACGCCCACCAAGGCCGATCTTGTGGTATGCGCGGGCAAGTACATTGCATGTAGCACAACCCAAGCTGAATTATGGAGGTGTTTTCATTAAATACCTTTGGAAGGGGAGGGGGAAAGGGGGTTAGTCTTAAGAGACCTCTCAAATTTTTTTATTACGTTATTCGTTGAGTGCCACCATACATTCGCTTTTTTTTACGTTCATTTCAAACTTTGTGAGAAAACTAATGGATGTTTAAATATTCTGAAATATAATATGTCTTTTTAACGTCTGTTGTGATTACTCATCTCATGAGGCTATGTTGTGATTTTACGATGGGTTGATTTTTTTTTGTCACCAAAAAAATTGCCCAAAATTAACCGATCGTGAAATCACAACATAGTTTCATGAGATGAGTAATGACGTTAAAAAGACATATTATATTTCAGAATATTTAAATATCCAATAGTTTTCTCACAAAGTTTGAAATTGGTACGTAAAAAAATAGTATAGAAACGGTAGTCTGGAATTGGGCCTCCTGTACTGTGGTGGCAGTGTGCTATCAATCCGAACACAAGGTAAATGAAAATGCATTGGTGAATTTCCTGCACTGGTGGCATCAACACCGGTAACAAAATATAATTTCAACTTAACCTTCGACGTCATCAGTGTCATATCCATCGCTGTAATTTTCATAGTGTTTTTTATTTACCTCCTCTCTTTGCACATATGCGGTGTCAGTTGCTCTTCGTGCTGCATTTCGAGTTCTTTGTAGTCGTCGACTTTTCCATTGATTGTTTTTCAACCACTGTGATTGCACTAGCTCAGTAAATCCAGGCATGCAGTCGGGCGAAGCGAAGCTAGTTTGTCATTTGTCGTCCCAGCTCATTCCCCCAGCTAAGCCTGTTATACCTATAGGTATAGGCGCTAACGTTGCGCTGAAATAGCTTCTTAATGCCGTAGTAAACAAATAGGTAATTTAGCGTTATGTTTTCCTGGAATTTCTCTATACCTATTTGTTGTATTTTGAAATGCTGCAATAAATTGTTGTAGGAGTCAAGCCAATAGGTGAAAGGATTTCTAGATTTCTCGTGCACAGGAACTCAATATGCTGTATACATCGAGGGGTTAACCACTCCAGGAATCTCGTTAGGAATCATTGGAAATCTTTATGAAATCTCAGGGAATCTTGGAATTTTTTTGAGTGGTTACCCCTTCGGGGTTCATCTTTCATCTATGAATATAGTTGGGAATCTTTGGAAATCTTTTATGGAATCTCATGGAATCTCTGGAGTGGTTCCCCCCTTATCTTAGTGCTGTTGCGAATCTTGAGCGTAAATGGGCTAAACATTTAGGGGGAATTGTGGATATTTGGTGGGGCAGTAGCCAGTCGGATTCTTGGAATAATTGGTTAAGGTTCAAGTCGAGGGGGTAACCACTCCAGAGATTCCTTGAGATTCCCAGAGGTTCCATAAAGATTTCCAAAGATTCCCAACGATATTCATAGAAAGATGAACCTCAAAGGGGTAACCACTCCAAAAAATTGAAAAATTCCCTGAGATTTCATAAAGATTTCCAATGATTCCCAACGAGATTCCCAACGAGTAGTTAACCCCTCGGTTCAAGTCTTTCTGCCACCCATAATATTAACGGTGCGAGCTCCGAATTCTTTTTAATTTTTTTTTCCCGTGGTTAGAGAGACTTCGGACTGGTGAAAAATTATATAAAAAGCATTGGAAGAAGACGCAGTTCCTGTAGGACGGCCATGTATCAGGAATATTGAAATCTATTTCTATTTCAGAGGCTTTGTTGTGATACAAAAAGGAGCATTGGTTGGGTAGCAGCAACACAGCAACACGCATTCTCTGGCTGCTGTCGTGCTAAAATAGCCAAGCATTGGCCAAACAAACAAGTAGAAGTGCGGGCGCAGGGTAAAAATAGCACAGAGCCGCCTATGCGAGGCGTTCTCGTGCCCCCAACTATTGTCCTCACCGTTCACCCACCCACCGAGATGTCCAACATCAATCTGTCCCTCGGTGGTGGGCCTGGGTTCGAGTCTCACAACGGTTTCTCGACACAGTAGAAATCTATAGGCACCGTTTTTGAATATTTTGGACAACGGTCGGATAAAAGTACTTTAGTTGGACTTCGATAGTTATTCGAAATTGTAGGAAATTTTGTGCTGCTAGGATTTCATTATGGGCGAGGGGTTGACCACTCCAGAGATTTCATGAAGATTTCCTGAGATTCTCACCGAGATTCGTGGGAAGATGCACCCCGAATAAGGGTTAATTGCTCCAGTAATTTCCAAGATTTCATAAAGATTTCCTGAGATTCCCAACGAGATTCCTGGAGTGGTTATCCACTCGATTATGGGCCATAAAAATGAAGTTCTGGTACTGACACTGATGTAGGGATTGGTGCGACAGAAGCCAGTAGCATGGATGAGACTGCGATTCTGTTGCCATGATATTTCTCTTATCATTCTTCATTCTTATCTATCAATACTCCTTGGTCTGTTTATTTTTTTAACTCAGAATTTCTCAAAAACTTATGTGCCATTTTCGTTTGGGATTCGCGATAATTCCTCAGTCTTTCAAAGACTGAAAAAGTCGTTGTAGCAATTTGTTTTGGTCGTGTTTTTATATCCGTGTATTGTTCCTGGCCTTTCACCTTATAGTCCAAGTTATGATGACAGGGAATTAGCTGAATGTACTTAGATGTCGGCACTGTGGGTGGGGGACTTTTACGACCGGGTGAGCATTCTGTGTTCGTTACCACGGTGGTCACCGGAATACAGAAACACCATATTGTGGATCTAGGGTAAGGGCAACGAAAAAAAAAAAAAAAAAAACTGCGTTTGGTGGAAAATATTGCTCTGAGTTGACTCTACCCAGAGTGACACATTATTAACTTCTCGCGGAAACTGTGAGTTAAGGGTCCGCTATACCTGACGGTGCATTTTTTGCCGCCCATTAGATTAACATTGCGAGCGGCGATTCATTTTCAAGGTTTACCCTTGGTTGGAAAGACACAAAATTTGCCTGTACCTAGCCCTAACAATGTTCTAGGGAGTGTTCGAAGCAGATATCCCATTTTTTTACTGGTTTTCGAGATACAGCACTTTTCTTGAGGTACGCGATGCTATTATTTGCAAAACAGTTGCAATAAAAGAAACCAGTGAGAAATTGGGAAATCTGCTTCGAACACTCCCTAGAACATTGTTAGGGCTAGGTACAGGCAAAATTTTGTGTCTTTCCAACCAAGGGTAAACCTTGAAAATGAATCGCCGCTCGCAATGTTAATCTTATGGGCGGCAAAAAATGCACCGTCAGGTATAGCGTCCTCTTAATTGTATTTACAATCCTCAGTTTCCTTATGTTGCAGGAAAATGAAAAAAAAAAATAATAATAAATAAATAAATAAAAAATCTCTCAAAGGACTTTTCATCGACAGGGAGTAAAATGTTTTGAATGTATGGGTAAGACAGGGCAATACTGTGGTGTGTAACACAGAACGATTGTGTGATCACGATCTGCCCCCCGTACGTGGTTTATGAGCATCTGATTATTAGAACCTATCCGTGGAACATGTGGCTAGCTCGCAGGTACAATAGAGTTGCTACAGTTCCTTGTCCGAACTGTCTGAGTTTATTTTACTTGTTCCAGATTTATATCTCCCGCTGGTATGGACTATAGTTGCCGTGGGTAGTGATTTTCAGAGATCTGGTAGGGAGAGGTTATTTTCTCATTCTCTATAATTTTTTGTGCAGAAAAATTGATTTTTTGTTCAAAATTATTTCACCAAAATTCTAGCTTCTATTCATCCGTTATCTGCAGGCGTATTCCCTTTCTCGAACGCCAGCAAACCCACCCAACTAACACCTTCAAAATATATTTTAAGAAGATAAGGCACGCCATGATGCAATATACGGAGAACAGTTCTTCTTACAATAAATTTTTAAGGTGTTAGTTGGGTGGGTTTGCTGGCGTTCGAGAAAGGGAATACACCTCCAGAGATTCCTTGAGATTCATTTGAGATACACCTGGAACTGTCGCAGTTCCACTTGAATATTGTTGAATCACCTCCCAGACCTGTGTAGTGATCTAAGGTGTTACGTACAAGTCCAATCTGTTCGATTTTTGATAAAATCTTGAATCTTCCTAGTCAAGGTCTGAGCACCACTTCCTGTAGTTTTTGGGAGACCTTCCGGAATATCGTAAAAATACTTGACAGTATCAGGTGATTGATATTGGGTACTGATATCCGCTCTAGATTACCAGTCGCCGTTTGACTGACTGCGGATTAGAAAATTGCTGCCGGCCGTAGCTGTTCATTGTCAGTGTACCATTTCTCTGTTTCTTTTAGCCTTTAGTTTGCCGACCTGAGCGATAAATTTTTTAAATTCTACTTCAGAGTGCTGAATAATCGATATTCAGCCTGCTGTCGATGTACATTTTCAGTTTTATTTTTTTTGCTCTGCTCATTTTATTTTTGTCATATTCCCAGTATCGTTTACAATTAGATCCGTTCCCTCCTTGAAAGTTTAAGTTTTCATAGGTATTTTGGGGTTTCTCCCGGTGGGGAAGTTAGGCCATTCACATTCGTTCATTGCTCATTGTGTTGCTATATTATTGCCATTGGCTACAGACATCACGAAAGGTCAAACCAAGTAAAACGTCATGAATGAAATACAATGTTTTGACGACAACAGGAAAGAGGATGTCCTGTTGTATTTATTGTATCATTTTATTGTAATATTTTTTTGCTCTGATTTCAGACTATAAATTGTAATTGTTTTGATTTTATCCTAATGCCTCCTAGACATGTGCTTTAGAGGTGACCAGTATAATAACTTATTTTATGTGCGTCGTTCAAAACTAAAATTTTTTAAAGTGAAAGTGATTTGGGTGAAATACAGTCAGCCTTTGACCGCCGCAAAGCAGATTTTATTGTTAGAGTTTCCTAGTCTGCCGTGCAAAAAATTTATTTCGAAAATTTGAGTAAATTTGCCTTTTCCCAAAGTATTCCCCATGTAAATCGGTATGCGTTTAAATAGACAGGTTAAAGGTTACGTGGGTTGCAGTTTAGCTGCGCACAAGTCAGGTAGCCTTTCCAGTAAACCTTGCCCTGGCCCCTGGCCAGTTTGATGTTTGATTCATTCTTTCCCACGCGCAGTCAAAATAATTGAAGTAAAGCTAATTGATTGAGGAAAATGTTGAGTTTTATGATTTGGCCGACTCTCATCTAGGCTCCGAATGTCGGCACTCGAAAGGGTTAGACATGGTTAAACCTTAAAAGGTCGTGTTTGGCTTGGCTGGAAGAGCCGCTAATTTCTGGGAAGTGGCACGAAGCCTGGAGTTGCGCAGCATGGCTGTGTTGTTTCTTGTTAGCTCGACTCAATGATCCATTGACGTCCACTGCTCGGTTGTTTGATGATTGCCGGTATGTTAAATGCGATACCACTCCTGATTGATCTCTCTCTTCCCATTCCGTCTTTAGATCCATCGGAATTATTTTTATAGCTTACGCATAGCGTAGTACTGCTATTTCCGCGCAAGTTTTGTTATGTTTTTTCAAGGTTGGTGGTGTCGCAGCTTGACTGCACTCTAGACCTCTTGTAGGTAATGAGATTATGAGATGGCGAGGGGTCAACCACTCCAGAGATTGCTTGAAGATTTCCTGAGATTCTCAACGGGATTCCTGAAGTGGTTAACCCCTCGTGAGATGGGCATGCAGTGGTCGGGGAACATGGGGAAGCCCAAAATTCAGGGGCATCGGATAGACTTTGGCCACCATGTCTTTTTTTGTGTTTGTGGTCAAACATGTGCCCAATGATATATTTAATTCAATACCTGTTGCTTAAATTTTTCAAAAATTCCTTTGCCCTAAAAAACCATTCACGTTGTGCCAACTCAATAAGAACTCGGTTGATTATTTGTGTGGGCGGTGGCCAATACAAAAAGGTTATCAAAATCAGGTGGCTTAGTTGAATGTACGCTGGACTTTTTTTGCTCTTTTCAATTATATAATAATAAAAGTTGTTTACGCGGGATTGGTTGCTTTCAAGAAGTCCTCGTTGCCAATAGCTTGTACTTAGATAAGCCAGTCTACTTGCGTTGTAGCGCCAGCGCCTAAGCCACGTGTGCCAGAACCCAATCCGAACGTATTCTCAGTGGTATGCCGGCCTCCGAACAGTCCAGGTGTATTTCTCGGTGAATAATTTCTTACATTTATTGAAATTAGAACATTTCTTGACGGTTTGGTGGTGTATTGACGGATATTTTTGTGTGTTTTCTTCAAAATGGACAAGGTAAATTGATGTGTGTATGCTTCTTAATTTGGGGTACGGTGTAGGTACGCAATTGTGATAAACCTGTTTTAGACGGGCCTGCTATTGCTTTTACATTTTATTTCCCCCGTCAGTGAATATCTTGCTTCTTTCTTTGCGATTCGTTTTGAAGGAGTGTGTTCGGGTTCAGCTGCCATAGCCCCCATAACGAACTTCATATTTTTTCAACATTTCTAAACATTTATTCCAGTATCAGTCCAGTAGATACCTCCAATAATTTCCTGCTGCTGTTCACTATTCTACCATTCTTTACTTCCCTCCCATTTTGTCTGTTTATCCTTTTTTTTTTCTTTTTTTTTTTCGAATTTTGATCTCTTACCTCTTTTGACGAGTGATGTCTAGATTGATGCTATAGAAAGGGTATGTTTTTTTTTTTTTTTTTTAGTAACAACGCTATTTTCAGTAAGGCTGGGTTTGGTTATTTTGGAATTTTTTTCACCCAGGTTTTTATTTGTAAATTAAACATGGGTGCCACATTGGCTCATTGAATTCCAGTTGGAATTTTATTCTACCATGTTTAACTTACAGGTAAATACTTTTGGGTAAAAAATTCCAAATTAATTACACCCAGCCGTGGACCTATGTCTTACTCCCCTGGTGTCCAGTGAAATGGGTAACACGTGGAATTAAGGCAGCTGGTGACCGCAATAAACCTTGCAAGAATCGGAATACCTATTTTTAATATGCCGGCACCTGCTTCGGCCTTTGTCCAGCGGACTCTTCGGTACCCTAATGCCTAATTCACAAAGAACACGGCTTTTTTGTGCTTTAACCTCTTTGTTACCGTTTCAAACGTCAATGCTTCTCTGTTGGGAACTTCTTGTAGCGCTCTGTATCGCTAAAAAATTATAAAATCTGGCATTGCCGATTCCGGGGTAATGGTATGACCGGGAATAATTTTCCAAGCCTCGAGATTTTCCACCAATAAACACAATTGAATTCTAAGGGGCTGTACTGGTAGCCTTTATTTGTCATGTGATATCATTGTTTTTACGATATTTATTCATGAGGATTGAAGATAATGGCACGTCAAAATTATTGGAAGTGGCTATGCTGAGACCATGATCCTTGAAATATGTTTTTCCCGAGAATTGGTCAGCTGTTGTGTGTACTGTTTTTTAGTCGCAGTTTCGTTCACAACGTGTTCGCTGATGTTTATTTACCTTGTGTGCTTGCCACTGTTGCTGACATTGTGCGGATCTCCTCTCAAGTAAACATAAGTGAAATGTGTTTCGAACGGGGAATACGTTCATGATGTGCCTATTATGGGGACGATCCCTATCCCTTCCTTAGAAGACATAAATAATCATGCGGGTGTATATTATCTGACGAAGGCTTTCTGCCCATTTTATTTTCTTTTTCTAATTTCCTCGAAAATGGCGTCCGTAAGTATAGTTTTGATTAATATTTTCTCCTCTGTCTTGAGAAGGCCCGAGGATACATTCAAGCCCTCTATGAATTAAATGGCTGACACATTTCAGTTGACTAGTTGCCACCGTTACATATTTGTAGTTACATCTTCCACACCCCAAAATAGGTGCCAGTCCACATTCTTTCGATGTGGACATGTGACCATGTTATATTAGTTGGTTGATATGCCAATGGAATCATGATAAGCTTTCGAGGGATTCCATCTAAGCATCAGGAATTCCCGATCTTTTGGAGACATACATATTCTGAAATATCAAGTATCCAAAATTAACTGGTCATGTTGTGATTTTACGATCGGGTAATTTTGGACAAATTCTTTCTTGACAAACTTCTGACGATAAAAAGACATTATGTTTCAGAACTTTTAAATATCTAATAGTGCCCTCATGATGTGGTCGAAAAAAACGTAAACAAATACCAAATTTATATTCCGTCTTAAGAAAACCAAATAAATAAAAAAAAAATGTAATGAAACAAAAATCGGTTCAATGTGGTTAATCGGTTACCAAAATGCTTCGGTCAGATGTGACCAAGGGGGTAACCACTCCAGAGATTCCACTGAGATTCCATAAAGATTTCCAACGATATTCATATATAGAAAGATGAACCCCGAAGGGGTAACCACTCCAAAAAAATTCCAAGATTCCCTGACATTTCATAAATAAGATTTCCAATGATTCTCAACGAGATTCCCAACGAGTGGTTAACCCCTCGGATGTGAGTAGGTGACATAGCTCAAAAATAAAAAATCGGCCTTGCTGGAAAATGAAAAATTCATGGTTTGAAGCTCATGGTAATTGAAATGGCATTTCCATCAGCCATTTTGCCATGCTTGATTTAACTTTATAGCTGGCGCCAGGCCTTTCAGTTTTTCACTTGCGCATATACTCAGTCTATGTGATTAACGAAA
Organism: Mesopsocus fuscifrons; assembly: GCA_950004255.1. NCBI lineage: Eukaryota > Metazoa > Arthropoda > Insecta > Psocodea > Mesopsocidae > Mesopsocus > Mesopsocus fuscifrons. The sequence continues at coordinate 9,825,417 of OX465380.1, forward strand.
ATTTCTTGTCTTGCTTTTATTCATGCATTTCTTTATGCGAGAACAAGAACGAGAGTTCATGCAAACCTAATAGGTAGTTTTTTTACTTTACCTGTATACGGAGTATACGTAAGGTAAAGTATTGTATTCGTGCGGGCCAATTTTCGGCAAACCTCAACTTTGAACCGTCATTGCTCCCAAACCACAAAAGCGACTGAAACTTTCATAAACCTTTTGGAAACGTCCATTCCTTCGGAATATGAAAACCATCTCACTTTTTTCCTCCAACGAAAAGTTTGCCCACAGGAATTTTTAGAAGAGGTCAGGTACTCCGTGTCAGTACGTATGTATGTATGTGTGTATGTATGTATGTGTGTAGCTAGCTAGCTAGCTAGCTAGCTCTGTATGTGGCATTGACCTGGACGGCACACTTTTCAACCGATTTTCTTCAAAATCGGTAGTGACCTTTCTAAAATTGGAAGAAATAAAAATCCAGAAGCCCAGTTTCCCCCCTTTAAAATTAAGGGGGGTTACCCCCCTAAAACACCCCCAAAAAGTAGAAAAAAAATATTTGCTCAAAATCGGCTCTAACGATTTCGATCAAATTTTAGACAATTATAGAACAAATAATTACGAATCCAATGATACCACCCACTACCCCCGCATAACTCCCTGGCCGCTAAAAAAGGGGGGGAAGTCCCCCCTGGACCTGTAAAAGGGCGAAATCAGTGGATTCAGTTTTTTGTGGTATATGAGTAGTTCTGGATATGACACGTGACAACGGCCATACTCGTCACAAATGGTATATGGCTTATTTCGAGCCTCCCCCCCCCCAGGGAGGGGGGCAATTTTGAGTGACTTTTAAAGTGCGGCTTATGGGGTCTCAAACTGTTCGGGGGAACGTTGTGAAGCAATTTCTTGTATCAAAAAGTTTTTCTGAACGTATCCAAGCACCCCACCCCCTAAAGGGGGTAGATTTGAGTGGTTTCCGAAATATGGGTTGTGTGGGCTCAAAATGATCGGGACATCGTTCTGAGGCAATATATTTGGTCAAAATGTTTTTTCGCCACCCCCCCCCCCCTTATGGGGGGAGTTTTGGTTACTTTCCAAAGTACGTTGTATGGGGTATCAAAATGCTCGGGGAAACGTTCTGAGGCAATTTATTTTGTCAAAAAGTTTTTCCGAGCTTCCCCAACCACCTCACCTCGTTTTAGGGGGTAGTTTTGGGTGGTTGCCAAAGTACGTCGTGTGGGGTCTCTAAGTACTCGGGGGAACATTCTGGGGCCATTCCTTTCGTCAAAAGGTTTTTCCGTCTCCAATCATTTAACCAAGGGTTTATTTCTAGGAATCACGCAAATAAGCAGGTAAAGTTTTGTCCGACCGTGTCGTACCGCTTGTTTTTCAAAGCTTCATTCATAAGGAAGAAAAGAGATTGCCGTTCGGTAGGCAAGAAAGTGCAAGAACAAGATCAAGAAAAGATTCTACTTCTAGAACAAGAGCAAGCCTTACTTGGCATTTCTTGTTCTTGTTCTTCCACCATGCATCACTAAATACTCACTCAACCATGCATTCTGCGCATTGCGAGCCCCCTGCGGCATCACTTCCATTTTTGGCGGTCCCATATGCCAATGTACCCTATTATCCTGGAGAAGTGTGCAGAGTTTTTTGCACTTTGGTGGCGTGCATTTTGCTTGATTCCCTGTTGGAGATTGCTTTTTCAATTGCCTCGGTCGTCGTGTGGTTGAGTGACTTGACGAATAACAGTCAGGATGTACTGGAAACTAATTTTTTCCTTTTTCGGCAGTTGTGTTGCCTTTTCTTAAAACTTAACTACTGTTGAGAGGGCTCGAGTGTCTCGAGTGTCTCGTCTCCTCTCACCATTTTGCCTAAGGAAATGGCCGAAACCAAACAAGCAGTGGGGCCGAAACCTACTCGGCCTGGACGTTCTTTGTACGGATCCTTGTGCTACCTGTAGCTTCCCGACAGGCCACCAGCCAACAACGTTAATACGTTTTAATGAAGCTACTTCTCATTAGGGCGTCTCTGCGGTGGCTGCCCACTGTAAATGCTGTTATAGGTGCTAATGCTAGAAGGGTCACCGCCGGTCGAACCTATATCGTTATTGTTATTGTTATTATTATTATTTTTTTTTTTTTGTTTACGTTTTGTTGACCTTGTCCCACCAAAAATAGGTGGAACTAAAGTATAAAACGCCTGGTTGTCCAGTTAAATTACAAATTTAGAAATTCCTCTAAACTATAAAAAACATTTTCAAGTAAATATGATTTTAGCAATTTTTTAAAAATCGTTAAACATTCTTCAGATTTAATTTCAACCGGGAGAGCGTTATAGGTATAGACGAACACCTAAAATCGGAGGACTGTTCAAACGAAGGGAGGTAGCAAATTTGCCTACATGTATATTTGAACACGACCGAGTTTTATAAGAGTGAAAGTTTGAATTAAGAGGGAAGTGTTCTGGGTGTTCGCGAACAAATAATAATACCTGATAAATGAAAACACAAGGAGCAGGGAGAATAGAGAATTTCTGAAAAAGTGACCTGCAAGATTATTAGTATTATTAGTATAGTCTTTTCTCTATATCCCCCTAATAACTGTTATCGGAACTTTTTAACAATTTTCGGAGCTGTAATAGCTCGATGACACTGGTTTACATTGGAGGGGCCTTAAAAATGCTGCATGTAAATAAACTCCAGAGACTGAGCATGCATGATTCCTTGCTTCCCCGCAAAGAGATCTTCTTATCAATGCTGGTCTTGTAGACAGTGCTATTTTCCAACAAATTTTCGCATTTGCGAGGTGTTTGTGTGAGATAAATAAAACACACGTGTAGCCCTCAGCTTTGTCAGTTTGGTCACCTATCTCGTGACCTTGTTACCAGCGGGCCATCCTCCACAAAAGCCACGAACGTTAGATAACTCCTTCAATTCATGGGCCGTTTATCTTGGAGACATGTCGCTCTCATCCCACTAACTTTGGGGAGTAATCATGGGCGATCGTCGTAAAACTTGGCGACCTCAAAGTCAGCCATTGGTTGTAAGCCATTTTGGTTCCGGGCCAGGCGACAAAATTCGGTGAAAGCTTGAGCTTTATGAGGGTGAGACGGACCACTTATAGGCACGCATGAGGGAGGTTTATTCTCGATACATGAGGAATGAGACTCCAAGAAAATTCGAAGATTCCCTGAGATTTCATAAAGATTTCCAACGAGTGATTAACCCCTCGGGTAATCTACACATACTCAGACTAAAAGATTCAGGCCGAGGGCTGAGCTATCCCTGAAGGACTTCGCAGCGCGGCTAGATAGACGGAGTTCTTTAAACTTCCCTTTAGTCGTACTTGGAATTTAGCAACACTCTTGTTGTTGGAGGCCTTGGTTGAGTCATCGGGTGAAATATTCTTTGATGCAAGTTCACTTTCAGCTGGTGCGGGCTGGGCCAGTGCCAGGTGCGACTGACCTGTGGGACGGTCAACGGTTGGATCCCGCGCTTAAGGTGGCTCGAAAGTCATGATGACTCATATCGCACTCTGTTGCTCTTTCTCTCGCTAATAAGAACTGTAACTGTGGGATTGGAACGTTAATTCTATCATCTCAAAGGAAGAAATAAATATCATCTTCTCTTGGTTGTTTTTTGTAACGTCTGTGGGACAACGTGAGAGATTAGTTATGTCGTAATTTTTCGTCTTAGGTTTTTGGGCTGATTTAGAGAAAGTGACAGGAGGTGTGATTGTATGAGGTCACCTTAACCATGGGCAGGGCGAGTTCGGGTTGTCGAAGGTTTTGGCACGGTGCATGTGAGGGAGCAGCAATTGGCACGAATGCCAATGTAAATGTATGGGGGATATTTATGTTTGAAGATGGCGGATCTTACAAATAAATGGCAAGTGTTGCCAGACCCCCGTAACTGGCCGCTCACGGTGTTTTTGGCACTCATTTCCCTGTGAGCTGTGCCACAAATTTGCGGACAAACAGAAGTCAAAAACCTGAGACATGATTAGTTTTTCAATTAGTGTCAAGGAAACAACACACTTGATAATTTATGTTTTCTTTTTGTAATTTTTTTATTGTAACTAAAGTTACACTAGTTTTATTGTACTAATGACTGTAGTATAGAAGACAAATTTCTGTTCTGGAGCCGATGGTGTCCATGAAAATATTGCTGGAAGTACTTCGTCTGAGAAGGGTGTACCGAGGGGCTCTGAAGTAAGCTATTTTACCTTCTAAAACCCCATATATTTATGAGTTCCTCTCCATAGCTATAACGAGTACACATGTAGGGTCGTCAGTTTATGGATGGGAATCAGTGCCACTGCCTTGGCTTCCGACGTTTTTTCGACCATTTTTTGAGGATAGGATAATATTTTCTTAACTATTTTTTACAGCATAAGCCAGTTAATTTCGGACGTAAAAAAGACATTTTATATTTCAGAACATTAAATATCCAATAGTGTCCTCGGAAAAGGCGTAATCAAATAAAGCAAATGTATATATTCCGTCTTGATTGTAGTTCAAGCCTCCAAAGTATGTCAGTGCAACCTGTCGTTTCGGGTCCAGAATGTAAACAAGCCAGTTACCATCTGCCATTCATTTTCTTCCACCTCATAGCGATCTGAATTAATTTTGGATCACTTGTTTTTCGATTTTACGCTTGGATGAACAAAATGTGGGTGTACCTGAGGTGTGGGTTGCTCCTTCGATGTTCGAGGAACCCATATGGCTGAAAGGAGGTCATTACTTTTTACCCAGAAGGGAAGAAGTTAAATGCTTTTAGTGGCGGTGGTTATACTTGGCGGATATCGGCAGTACAGTACAAAACGACATTGAGAGGTCGAGCACTTGCGAAACAGTCTTAGGTTCCGATTAGGCTCATTTGCATATAATTAGAACATTTATCCTTACCGAGATAGAATCGGCTCCCTGCTTGAGAAGGCGAACTTACCTGCCTACAATGGGTTCAGGACCCTGCAGGACGTCGAGAGGCAACAAAGGAGAAATTTTCAACAATGTGACACCCACTCGACCAGCTGGAGAAGTAGGTTGCCTTCATTTTGCCTTCCAGTGTTGTTCAGTACCGACCGCTCTATTTGCCTGCGTTAGGTGGGGCTCACTATATTTTCCCACAAATAAAAGAAGTGGAAAAAGCAGCACTCAGGTTTTTCAACTAACCTGACGCTTTGGATTGACCTTGCCGCGCTTTAATGACTTCATCGGATTTTTTGCCTCCACTGTTGTAGGTACTCTCTTATGCATGTTCGTAGGATAATTGAAAATTCCACTGATTGTATTATCAGCGGCCAAATGCCCTTGGGAGAAACCACTTTCAGTCCCTGTACCTATTAAAAATTAGGCTGTGTAAATCGGATAGAAAATAGGTAAGGTGAATTTGCTGAATATTTTAAGTTTCCTGGGATGCATTCCAGCAGAATAGTGAGTCCAACCATCCAGCTTGAAGTTTTTTGGTTTGTACCATTCTCCCTATTTGTCGGACTTTGGGTGTGACAGAGTGGTTCGATGCCTGAAAAAAGACCTGGGTTGTATTGCTCGCTGAGGGTCAGTCTTGCCAACGCAGAACTAATTCGGAAATAATTTTTAGTTCAGCTACCGGGGCGTCAAATTTTGGTATGGAGGCGACGACCAGTATGTTCAGTTTTGAGGTGCCTCGTGGGGATGCTGCAGGTACGATATTGTCCGTACCCTCAACCTTTTTTTTCCCCTACACTGCCCTTATTAGTCAGTTGAGTCTTTTCATAGCTGTGAAGGTCGCTTGGAGGGTTGGTTGCCTCCAGGCCCCAGGTGCTCGTGCTCCTGTTGATCTGTTGCAGTGTCAGAGTTGTGTGCGTGGTGATCACATCCAGTCTATCTTTGTGAATTCTATGCAAAATTGATAATTCTCAATGAGTAGAACATTCTCTACAGATTGGCTTGAACAAGAAGTTATTTTCTTTGGAGATAAGGATTTCAACGAGAGACAGGTTTGGATTTAACCTCGGGTGGCTTTTTGTCCGTTCGGTTTTTCACCTAACAGTTGTTCTTAGATGAGTTTTCTGTGAACCACCATTACTAGCGTGCTCTGCAAAATATTGAGGTGAAGGATACGTAGTATACAAGCGTATGCCGTGATGCTCCCGAGCAAGGAGCGTGCTGGGCTTAAACTATGGATAGTTATTTGTGTATGGTGCAATTAAAGAAGTCAGTCAGTGTGACAGAAACTGGTCCTTAATGTCTCATTACTAGTTACGCAACGCACTCACTTGTTGCATTTTCTTACGGTTCACTTAATCCCCTGTTCCGAATACATTGAATTTTGCGTCTTTTCCGAGTGTGACAGTGTCTGTCAGAGCGCGTGGGTCAAAACTAGACCAAATACTTCGAATAGAAGTTGAATGTAACTTGCTGTTGTTAAGTCGTCGAAGTCAGTCACCCGTTCTCCATCTTTAGGTAGTATTTTTGTCGAAAATGCGTACGTGGCTGAAACTACCATGCATGGGTCAATCCGATACGATCTAAAAATTTGGGTGGCTGCTCGCTCTAGATTAAAACGGTGGCGGCTCATTATTTCTCACCTAGATTGCCTTGACATTGTCATTGCAAAATTACCATAGAGATTAAAAAGACAAAATCATTATTAATGGTGGCAGTTATTGGATGAATTGATTAAATATTTTGATCAGTTCCATGATTTTTCCTATGGATTTCGAATTACTCCTTTGGCCCTACGGCCCCACCCATTTTTTGCAGTTTAAACTGGCCGTCTTATTTTGGCAACACGTTCTGGTTTCTGTTTGTTTGTCGCTTGGAAATCATTTTTCCCGTTATGGCCAATATCACCCAACCGTATAGCGACGAAAGAAGTTGACGGTTACGGAAACTTCGGCTGTTTTTACCGAGGGGTTAACCACTCGTTGGGAATCATTGGAAATATTTATGAAATCTCAGGGAATCTTGGAATTTTTTGGAGTGGTTACCCCTTCGGGGTTCATCTTTCTATGAATATCGTTGGGAATCTTTGGAAATATTTATGGAATCTCTGGAGTGGTTACCCCCTCGGCTGTTTACAATATCTCAATTCATATTGTCTCCCTGAAAGTAGTGAGTTATGTTATTGAAAATACCGCCTCTCAGTTTTTGGAAGTCCAGCTATGAGCAAACTGTTGGCCCCTGTTCTGTATATATATATATATTTTTTTTTGCTGACTGGTAACTAAGCTAGCGAGATGGTATATTATGTTGGACGTGGTGCAGAGAGCAGGTTATATCTCGGGAGATGGTATGTTGGACGTGGTGCATAGTAGCTTGTCTGGTGGCATTCGTGAAGCACGAAGTTAGCAACTTCTCACCGTGCTCAATCTCTTGAGCTTGTTTCGTTCCGATGAACTGCACGACGTCTTCCCTCGTCTAAACTAGTCAAGTGTTGCTGTTTGCGCTGATAAACCTTCATTTCCTCAGCTTTGGCACCTCTCAAGGATACGTGAACCATGAGGATAAACTGAGGTATTAATGGTGTATGAACTCGGGGCAAATAGTACCTGTATAGGTACTGGGTGCCTTCCAAGCCACATATCTCCAGAAGTTAGTGTCAATTTCCCGAGGGGGTAACCACTCCCGAGATTCCTTGAGATTCCATAAATATTTCCAAAGATTCCCAACGATATTCATAGAAAGATGAACCCCGAAGGGGTAACCACACAAAAAAATTCCAGTGATTCCCAACGAGTGGTTAACCCCTCGAAATTTCCTTATAAAAAGAGTTTCATTGCAGTCCCAAAAACAAACACTGAGGTCTTTGTTTTTCAGTGGAGGCTGTCAGCAGTAAAGCAGTGATAATGGGAGATGAGTTAGAGAAAAAGAACTAAAAAATACCGGATAATCCATCCTTCTGACCTTCTCTCTCTGCCTGCAAATTTTGATTTGGGTAGTGGGTCCTTTCCATGATACGGCTAGAAATGTGCTTTATCCGCCCCTGGAGTTGTTTGGTATGATGCTGGAATTTCCTGGTCGACCGATGGACTGAAATAGCAGCTGGCTTTACCGAGAACTTGGCTTACCTGGAATTGCATGGTAATATCTATCAAAAGCCCCTGTGTAGTTAACTATGCCTACGTCACTGTACCTATCTTTTTTTACTTCTCCATATAGGAACGTATTGTTATGATGCTGTGCGAAAAACTGAGGTGCCGATTTTGTTCAAGGTGAAATCAGAAATTTGGGGCTTCGTCCCGAAAAACTCCCTTTATACCCCCGTTTTCCTCATAACTTGCGAAGACTAAGATCGAGGGGTTAGCCACTCGTTAGGAATCTAGTTGGGAATTATTGGAAATCTTTATGAAATCTCAAGGAATCTTGGAATTTTTTTTGGAGTTGTTACCCCTTCGGGGTTCATCTTTCTATGAATATCGTTGGGAATCTTTGGAAATCTTTACGGAATCTCAAGGAATCTCTGGAGTGGTTACCCCCTCGACTTAGATTGAACCACATTCCGTATAGACTCTACGGCGGCGTAGAGTTTCTTCGAGCTGCCTAATGTCGTTTACCAACAACGGTGCCTCTTTAAAAATAGTTTATGGTGTGTTCGCGAACGTTTTAATTTGGGCCTTCATTCCAGTTTTTAAGCATTTTTATCGTATTTTCTGATTCCATGATGTGATGTGTGAATATTGTACTGTACATGCATATCACATCACACATCAGCTTTGTTTTTACAAGAGCTGGTCTAAATTAGAATACGGATGATTGGCGTCACCCTGTATATGACGTGGGTGCCCCTGTTACCTAAATTGTTTTCTCAGTTTAATCATGTGCATTGTCACAGGAGTCGTGCCTAACCATGCGATGTATAGCATGTGCAATAGCTTCAAAGATGTGCCTTAACACGCTCAGCCGGTTGGGGCTGCGCTCAGTCTGGTTGTTTTTCTTATGCCCAGCTGAAGGGCTTTCAAGGACAAAGGATGACGCCGCCGGCACTTGTAGGGCATCTTTCAGCTACCGCTGATTGTCGGCACATCCCTTTCGATCAAAAGCGGACGTTTACCGACCGTGCTGTGAGAAATCGAAAAAAATAACTGCATCATTCCGCATGTCTGTCGTCAACCAATAAACCAAAAGCAAGGTAATTCTGTTTTCGGGACGAAATGCTGCTTTAAAGCCATTTTAAAGTTCCCACTATCGCACGCCCCACGAAATATCGTGATCATCTTAGTAATAGTCACCAGGCGCCTCAGCATCTGTAGGTGTAGTTCCGAGGTGTTAACCACTCGTTGGGAATCTCGTTGGGAATCATTGGAAATCTTTATGAAATCTCAGGGAATCTTGGAATTTTTTAGAGTGGTTACCCCTTCGGGATTAATCTTTCTATGAATATCGTTAGGAATCTTTGGAAATCTTTATGGGATCTCAGGGAATCTCAAGGAATCTCAGGAGTGGTTACCCCCTCGTGTAGTTCCATCAGTCTGTGAGAGAGTATTGGTTGCTTATACGTTACAGTAGTTATCCGGACTAGTTTCCGCCAGTAGAAGCCGAACAAACGTCAGAACAGACTAGAAAACACATCAGCAACCCCGTAAGTGCTGACGGCTGCTGACTATATGGGCAGTGACCCCGTCCTTTCCCTCGACCTTCAGAAAACGAACCGTTTCGTTCCTTTGTGACTTTGTGTTTCTCTGGATGAAAATTCGTTAAACCAGGACTACTGAAGGAGGTTCGGACTTAAATCGACTCCTATATTTATTATTTTTATCTGCTCTCACTAAAGACAGCATCTAGGTCCAATAATTGAAGGCATGTGTCGTATGTTGAATAATGCGAAAGCTTGAAGTCTTTCCACATAGCTGGACCCCAATTGCTCTCATATCAGCGATCTCTTTCGCGTTCAAAAGTAAATATTTTCACGGCGTCTGTCCTGAAAGCTTTTGTTTTTGTTAGAAACATTATGGCAGACATAGGGAAGCTTCTTATCTAGTTGGCTTACCTGCCCTCACAACCGCCTCCTCGTTTTTGCGAGCTTGGCTGTGCCATGCGAGTCATGGCTTATGGTCCAATTGGCGAGCGCGGAAGCTATGTGGCCTGTGGGGTAGTGTATATAAATAAGTGGTTAGTAAGCGCGTCACAGTTGCGACTCGTGTCCAACTTAGCGGTGAAAGCTGTAGTGCTGTCCCTGTCCGCCAGCCGCATAGGTTAATGTTTTTCGTCCCGCTGACATTCTTTGCGTGGTACGTCAGCAACGGACTCTTTGATGAACCTGCGTCGCATTCTGGGTTGATTTTTTTGGTCCCAAGGATTTTTAGCATAATTGTAGTTATTCAAGTCGAACTGAAATTCGTGAAAAAATCAGTAAGAACTTTAGTTAGACATTGCTGAAAATTATTAAACGTGACCGGTCTGATTTAAAAAATTTTATCCAAAAAAAAATTGCACCGGGGCAGTGACCTGCGGGTTATGCGACGAAGTAATTTGATATTCACAGAGGTCACGGTCCAAAGAGATGCGACCTGCGAGCAGATTGCACTCTCATGAGCTCGTCTGAGTAGCGTTGACCTTGGACCTGGAGAAGGAAAATTGCGTGAGTCGTCTATGGTTTGTTCCGACGTCGAAATGGAGAGTCAGGTCCTCTTCGGTGTAGTAGCGTCCCCAGTGTCATTCCAGAGCTTTGCATCGGTCGAATCTGACGATGAAACCATTATTATCATGCCACCAGCCAAAAGTCAACAAAATATCTGGGTTGGAATCCTGTATACTGCTCGTCTGATGGGAAATATCTTTACCGTGACTACGTGGATAAAAATACGTTACGGAATGTATGCTCATATGAGACGTAGGTACAAAGCAAAGTGTAAAATGGTCTGTACTCGATGCGGCACCTGAATGAGCTCCAAGAGTGATTGCAGGTTGCCAGAGTGGCACCAAGTAATGAGCCAGCCAGCCGGATTGGCGGAGGTCAGGCTCTCAATGGAGCTGCAGCCCTGGAGTACCATAAGCCGGCCGGCATGGTCACAAGCCAGGCCTCCGCCTACTGACCAGACACCGGTGTCAGTCTTCTTACACTCAAGCATTTCAACTTATCCCAAGCGGCCTGCTGGAATCTCGTACCTGTGATGCTTTCTCCAGACAGCTGTGTCGGTTAAAAGACCGGTTCGACCCATGCAATACCAACTAACAACCCACGCTTCTTACTAAATTTGCCAGCTGGAATTTTCGCATATGTCAGTGATGAAGTTTTTCTTGAATAAATATTTGACGAATTTTTGGTATATTTCTGAGTGGGGACATTGTGGGACTTTAATGAATGTGACAGGTCAATCTGGGCGTACGAAAATGGGTGTGATGCCGGGTGATTAGAATTGCTAATGGGGATTTATATGCACATGGATGCAGACTTGTTGCGTGATTCACATCCGGTTAGGAGTTTAATCGTTCGTCTATCTGCCAGTCTGTCTTTCCTCTTGAGGCCATCCGACCATGGATTTTTCTTTGTCATTTGCGTGGTGGGTGGCATGTCCATGCGCAGATATCCCGTACTTTTCTATTCCCTTATTTGGATTTCTTGTATTGTTTGCGCCCGATTTGCCTTACTAGGTTCTTATACACTTAAATAGGAAAAGTATCTTTTTGACTTCCGAGGGGTTAATAACCACTCGTTGGGAATCATTGGAAATCTTTGTGAAATCTCAGGGAATCTTGGAATTTTTTGGAGTGGTTACCCCTTCGGAGTTCTTCTTTCTATGAATATCGTTGGGAATCTTGGAAATCTTTATGGAATCTCTGTGGAATATCAAGGAATCTCTGGAGTGGTTACCCCCTCGTTGACTTCTTACAATCTGGATCCTTTTCCCGTCTATATTTTGTATACATTTGAATGCCGGAATAGGAAGGATTGCGGAGTCAGCTGGGATTGGCGGTGCCTGTGGCAGGTTGATCGCACCGTGACATCACTAGAGCAAAGTGGAGAAATCCTTGATTAGTATCAGAACGTCAGGTATTCAGGTACATCAGGTACTGCCTCTCAGCCCTCTCACCTGCCCGCATTCCTCGCCTTTTCATTGGCCAGCGCCCACGCCTCAGCGCCTCGTACGACCCGTCATCGTCAGCTAGATGAGGGCATTTCAAACTTCACTGAACGGGACTTCTAGCTCCTAAGCCCCCTTTATACTTATCACCAAGGAAACGTTCAAGCTACCTTCACGTATTTTCAGTCTCCACGATGGGTAACCACTCCAGAGATTCCATAAAGATTTCCAAAGATTCCCTACGATATTCATAGAAAGATGAACCCCGAAGGGGTAACCACTCCAAAAAATTCCAAGATTCCCTGAGATTTCATAAAGATTTCCAATGATTCCCAACGAGTGGTTAACCTCTCGGAAGTAAAAAAGATAATACTTGGTTAACCCCTCGACTCTCCAGATCTTCTGTAATTTCAACTAATGGTTGACACCTTTTTATTTCCATCACTCTGGACTTCCGGAGGGGTTTAACCCCCATTCAGGGCTTCAGGGCGGAGTGGTTGACATTCTTGAAGTGTTCTGTTTACTCCGTGTTATCAGTTTATCATTGGAACATCGGGAGGTGGTGTTACTTTAGCGGGGGTGCTGTGGGGAACAAGTCCGCTAGCCAGCTCAAGCCTCTCTCACCACTATTGTTGATTATCTGCTTAACATTTAACCCACCTAATTTCGGTCATACCTCGCCGCAAATCCGTGAAACGTATGTCAAAATTTTCCATAAAGATCCTACTATGAATCCGCGACTAACCCTTTTGGTAAAGTTCCAAAACCACATATCCTTATGGCCCCGTTTACCCTGCACTTTACCTGAAGGCCGTCTGCTCCGGCTCTTCTGCTATATTAACGATTGTCACGAGACATGGAGTCTTCGGTAACTACCAGCCCACCGAGTCGCAAACCCAAAGGTCACTGGTGCCATCACTTCGTTCAAGGGCACACACACACACTCGACATTCCGACATGTTATTCAATAGCTTGCCCAGACACCTGCGCCGGACAACTTACGACCCAGACGTTATGGAACTTTACGCCAATGTGGAACCAATCTGTCTTGGACTCGCCAAGTTATGATGGCTAGAAGGATAGTGAATGTATTCGAAATGCTGAATTTCATATTTTCTTTTTCTGGGTCGAGGGGTTAACCACTCGTTGGGAATCTCGTTGGGAATCATTGGAAATCTTTATGAAATCTCAGGGAATCTTGGAATTTTTTTTGGAGTGGTTACCCCTTCGGGGTTCATCTTTCTAAGAATATCGTTGGAAATCTTTATGGAATCTTAGTGGAATCTCAAGGGATCTCTGGAGTGGTTACCCCCTCGTTCTGGGTACTCTGCATGGGTTTATTTTGAATAATTGTAGCGCCCCATTGCTATGGCAAAAAATAATGATGCATATAGACTGCATTTCTTTTTCTTGAGCTGCTTGATGAACTAGGTCGACAGGGATCAAGGGCCGAATGTTGCAAACTTGCTGCACAATGATGGAAAAAACTTAGATAACATTTTAGAGGTCAGAGGTACAGGTTAGAAGGTCAGCGATGAGCAGGGTGATATTGAGCGGCCTTGGCCCATGTTCTCTCGTAGCCGCCCTGTGTTGACCATCGCATCCACAGTTGTGTATTACGACTATGCAGTTCACCTTAGCCTTGAAGACAGCCGTTGTGAGGTATTTCTGTTGGTGGGTTAAACCAAAATATTATAAATTTGCCGAAGGGGTAACTACTCCAGAGATTCCTTGAGATTTCATGAAGATTCCCAACGATATTCATACAAAGATGAACCCAGAAGGGGTAACCACTCCAAAAAATTCCAAGATTTCATAAAGATTTCCAATGATTCCCAACGAGATTCCCAACGAGTGTTTAACCCCTCGATTTGCTGAAACCTAATTGTTGTTGTCACTAACTGAATATCCATACACACTAAATACCTGTGTCTATTTTTATGGATACCGACTCAGAATACTTGACCTTTTTTCTTTAAATTAATTACTGAACCTCTGAAGAACAACTAAGGAACAAACAAATATCTAAGAGTAATTTAATGTTTTCTTGGTGACTTACCAGCCCTCTTAAATATACATTTGGGATCGAGATATTTGTACAATGATATCGTGATATTTTTTATTTTCTTTGTGTAACACGTGATAAGTGGTTATTCCGAGCTATTCACTTTTTCCTGTTATTTCGATAGAGATTATTGTCGCTGGGTGCAGCGGGTTATTATTGTTGTTTACTTTATTGTGGGGTACTCAAGTCATTCGCCTCGTGCACTTCACGTTGCTTCGATGCAGATACCGTTTGTTTATCTTGAGAGAGGAAAGTTCCTCTGTTGGCACCATCAGTCTCCCAAATAGATATCAAATGTAGCGACAAGTGAATTTTCTGGCGCCTGTAAATAGCAGTGCCAACGGTAAGCCCGCCTCACTGTTGGATGACAGGAACGGTACCCGTTGTTCTAAAAAAAGACACTGCGTTTTAAAAATTATTTTTTGTTCAGAATAAGAAGTAGACTCGAGAAGAAGGGTTCACAATGATCTACAGAAGAGTCTTTTCAGAAATCAGTCGCTATTATTTTTTGACTTCGAACATTGGACAATACTCGCTGTCGCAGGTTCTCCAATATCTCCACTTATTTTTCGATTTGAAAACGGTTTTGCCAGTGCCAGCGTAGCATAACTCAATTTTTTAAGGTGAATCTGCCTCGGTACATTGCTATAGGAACAGTTAAACTTCTGGGTCCAAAAAACTTGTTTTTTTTTTAAACCCAAAAAGTATTATCATTTTGGCTCTTAAGTATTTTATAGCAGTTGGAGTGTCGATAACGGACCTGTCAATCAATTGTCGCATACTCGCGTGAGGTGAAGCATGATATATGTCGATATTGACAGAAATGCAGGCAAGTGGTATGGCTGTGACAGGTCCTTATGCAACCTACAGATATAGGTATAGCGGTATAGCCCATTTGATTTTGGACCTGTACTCGATTCCGGACCTGGGAAACTCCCTGCGCTCGATCAGATGCCAATACTTGTCGATATCGTTTCAACTCCAATGATGTAATATCACTGAAGTCAGTTAGGACTCATTGCGAAATGAGTTACTTTATTATACAGGTGGTATACGTTGTACATTGTATCTGAAGGCGCAATGTGGGATTCAATTTGTTTCTTTTTTAGTTGTTCCCTAGCCAGTGTGGCGAGAAAGTATTGTTTTCGTGGTGATTTTAAGTTCCCTGTGATACTATAGGGGTCCTCTGAGTCCATACATGTTTGGGGAAAAAAAAAACTTAACGTAGCAGGAGTTACTGACCTAATGGTCCACCTTGATCGGTTTTAAACTCTCATAGCTCATAGCATAGGTATAGTTTAAATGTTTACATGGAGTAGGTCTTCGACAGTTTCGACTGAGGGGTTAACCACTCCAGGAGTCTCGTTGGGAATCTCAGACAGTCATTGGAAATCTCAGGAAATCTTGGAAATTTCTGGAGTAGTTAACCCTTCGGAGTGCATCTTTCCACGAATCTCGTTGAGAATCTCAGAAAATCTTTGGAAATCTTCATGCAATCTCTGGAGTGGTTACCCCCTCGGTTTCGACACTTCTATAGATTCACAGATCACATGATTCGTTTGAAAATAGGAAAATTTGTTTAGGTGAGGCTTTTGGTTGCATCTCAGCGGCCAATTCCGTCAGATGATTGAAATCTATATCCTGTAATTATATCTCGTAGGTTGAAGTCGGGAGTGTTTAGGTAGTTCTCGTTTTCGTGCGCAGTCCCCTGCTGCGACACTCAAAACCATTTCCGTGAAACCATGCGGAACCGTCCGCGGTTTGTTTAGAGAAAGGAAAGATGAGGTACGAAGGTACAATATACTTTCTTTCTGCGCTTCATCGATTAGATGTTGGTTTTTACGGTTGAATTTGTATTGATCGATTTTCGGGGGGATTTTCAGGTTGAGCAATACCTCCTTGATGATTCGGATAAGCTCGTCTTATTGCGATTCCTATTGTAATGGCAAAACCCATCAAAAGCCGCCATTGAATGATCCTGCTGCATTTACACGGTCTTGTCGTTTACAGAAATAGCTGCAGAAATAGAGAAGAGTGGTTTTTCTTAGACATATAATGGATCGGTCTTTTTATCGTTCTATGTGTTGCACTGAAAGTGTACGGCTTTGAAAAAGCAAGGAAGGACTTTCAGCCACTATGTCTCAGTGCAGGCTTCGTGAAATGTAGTGTAAAGATTTCCATCATAGTTGTAATTTTGTTATACTGCAGTCCCTTGTTCTATTTGACGGTTCACCTGTATTATACTTATCAACCTGACGGCTATACTTTCTGGTCACCTGTCGCCTCCGGATCATTTGTTTTTCCCCAATGAACAACAGCAGTATTAAACTTACAAGTTAAATACTGTCATAACCATAATTTTTCTGTTTCCTACTGCTTGTTTGGTTCACAGCATAATAAACAAACGAACGCATTTACATTTACAATCGTTTTATTCAGTAAGGTATGAAAGTCCCGTTAGCATTGTTTGTAGAGATGATCAGTTTATTGCTCTCTTTGTGCTTGCATGCAACTTATGATTGTGAGACACATAACTAATTTAATTATTTTTTTATTGTTCTAGGTAAGTGGCTACGGACATCCTAACACATTAGCTCTACCCACCCACGTCTTATTGTTTCACGTACGTAGCTGTTCGCTTTTTTACGCCTTCTGGATGATTTTTAAAATGCCTGTGTCAAATTTATAATTTCGATTGATTTTGACAGTAATTTTTAAGTGACAAGTGACTAAAAAAATTTTTTACATGCAGACTAAGAGTGCGTCCCACCATGCCCAGTTAAAATTAAACTGGAGATTTACCATGTTAAATTTTACTCAAAAGTTAAATTTAACATGGTAAATCTCCAGTTTAATTTTAACTCGGCATGGCGGGACGCACCCTAACAAAATGATCATCGTTAACTTTTTTTTTTTTTTTTTTTTAATTTACTGTTATTGTACAAATTCGAAGAAACCGAAAAATGAAAGGGTCATGAGATTTTAGCTGGAATTAATCTGGTGCCACTTGTGTTTTTACACTGAGGATGTTAATCGAAATCGAAAATGTTTTAGACGATTCGAGCAATCGAAGTAGTTTATGCTTATGGTATAAGAGGAGTCCGGGGTTTTTCCGCGAGACCTTAGTTTCAAGGTAGTCTGACCTCTCTTGAGATTGCTCGATTGATTTGTGACATAGTTGCATTATCCCCGAGATTACAGTTCGAGTCTCTTGACAGTCTGATTAAGTAGTTGCTACTATTCCGATGCATACTCACCATAGAGACTTCATATGGTGTTGACGATGGAAGCTGACAGCTGTAATGTCACTGGTACTTTCTGACTGTGGCTTGGATGCTGGCACTAACCGACTGAGTATAGTTAAGAGGACGCTATACCTGACGATGCATTTTTTGCCGCCCATAAGATTAACATTGCGAGCGGCGATTCATTTTCAAGGTTTACCCTTGGTTGGAAAGACACAAAATTTTGCCTGTACCTAGCCCTAACAATGTTCTAGGGAGTGTTCGAAGCAGATTTCCTAATTTCTCATTGGTTTCTTTTATTGCAACTGTTTTGCAAATGCTAGCATCGCATACCTCAAGAAAAGTGTTGTATATCGAAAACCAGTAAAAAAAATGGGAAATCTGCTTCGAACACTCTATAGAACATTGTTAGGGCTAGGTACAGGCAAAATTTTGTGTCTTTCCAACCAAAGGTGAACCTTGAAAATGAATCGCCGCTCGCAATGTTAATCTTATGGGCGGCAAAAAATGCACCGTCAGGTATAGCGGACCCTTAAGTCGCAGAGTCGTAGATTGTAATGAACTTATGTGACACTATATACTATCGGTTTCTGACAAAAAAGTCGGGTGTAGTCTCTCGTTGCGCTCAGCTATTGAACGTGGCTGTTTAGTTCTCCGCAGCCAATATATCATGTTTTTGTAAACTTCAGTCCAAGGCATCAGCGATTTTCTGTAGCACCTCTATAGCGTAACTGGAATATTGTTTATATGTTGACGGTGCTCTACATTTCCAAACGAAGTAGGACGCCACCTGTATAACCAACTGGGCGGTCAGCCATTGACGACTGCATTGTTTTGCTGATGTGAGCCGCGTCGCTGAAGTCAGCTATAGGGGTTTCACAACCGTTGGGTCGTCGCGCCGCGTCTTGCTTATTTCGCCTGAGCTGTTGTCAGTTGTTTGGACTTCAGTTCGCTAAATCACATTGGACCGTGCCAACAAGCTCGCTCTCACCTCGTTCCCATATCTTCTGCTTTTTCGCCTGCTAGTGCTCAAGGTAACCTCTTTTCTTCGTTGTTGTTATTGTTATTTCCTCATAGTTTGGAATTTATGATATAGTTAACCGGGTTAATGATTGGTTACTTTATAACTAAGCGAGAGTAATTCGGCTTTGGTCCAATAGTCTATTGGTTTTTGGGAGTTTCATGTTTTGTGTCATTTTGTCAACCAATTTTGCACCAAGACGTATTTTTAGGTCTGTTTTTTATAATTCGCACTTTTTTCGAAAAAGGAAGCGGGGTGACTGTCTGGACTAACTGCGTATGATTCAGAGTTTTGGGGGCTTTTATTGTAGAAGTTGTAGAACTGCCTACTTTTACATCGTTACATTTTAAGGTTTTTTTTGGTACATGTCATATCTCATCAAATACACGACACCACATTTGGGACACTTCACTTCCGCAGGTTCTGCATTATGAGGTGAGCAGTGGCGTGTAAACATCGATCTGGTTTTCTCTTTTGTGGAGGTCAACATGATAAATCCGGCTGCTCTACGATGGATAGTCGTCCATTTTGACCATGCGAAAATACTTGCCCATCTATTTCAATTTTTCATGTCAAGAAATTATAAATAGATAACTTAGGTAATCGTTCTGTTTGCAGAAAATTTAGGTTTATGACAGTCACCAAAAAACAACAAAAATGTGTCCCAAATATGTTGTGTTGTGATGACATGTGACATGTAGGAATTGCAATGAAAATATATGACCTCGTATATGACATACTTACCTACTTTACGAAGTCATTTTTCACTATTAGAAAGAACATGCATTTCAGTATACTCTACCCTGGCACAAGCTTATTTAAAGACTCATGTTTTCAAAATCTCTATTCTTCTCTACGGTAAAGACCGAGGGGTTAACGTTGGGAATCATTGAAAACGTTTACGAAATCTCAAGGAATCTTGGAATTTTTTGGAGTGGTTACCTCTTCGGGGTTCATCTTTCTATGAATATCGTTGGGAATCTTCGGAAATCTTTATGTAATCTCAAGGAATCTCTGGAGTGGTTACCCCCTCGGTAAAGACCCTGTTAAGTGGCGCCCTGTGTCTATGATAGTGGTCTCACTTTACACATTTCATTCTGAAGTCGGCATGAATCATACTTGTAAGCTCCTATGCTAATGGCCGGCCAAGGCTGCCATTGGTGTCTTGATGACGTGCACTTTGTGTTTGGGTCCACTGCTATTTCCGACGCGTCTGTCTCCCACGTACCTCTGCTACCACGACGCTTCCTCTTTGGGCTGTCCGTTTCTGCTCCCACTTCCCTTTTGTTCTTTTCTTTCATTGTGTTTGTGTTTGGTCCATTGCTATTTTCGACTTGGCACCACTCCCTTATGTGTCTTGTGCTTCGGTAAGTTAGCCCTTTCGTGGTGGTCAGCGACGTCATTTGAGTTGTTTCTTAGGGAGAGGGTGAGACCAAGACTTAAGAAGTCGAGGGGGTGACCACTCCAGAGATTCCTTGAGATTCCCTGAGATTCCATAAAGATTCCCAACGACATTTATAAAAAGATGAAGGGGTAACCACTCCAAAAAATTCCAAGATTCTCTAAGATTTCAGAAAGAATTCCAATGATTCCCAACGAGTGGTTAACCCCTTGGAAGAAGTCTTACCTACTTTTAGGGATGAACGAGGGGTTAACCACTTGTTGGGAATCTCGTTGGGAATCATTGGAAATCTTTATGATATCTCAGGGAATCATTGATTTTTTTGGAGTGGTTACCTTTTCGGGGTTCATCTTTCTATAAATATCGTTGGGAATCTTTGGAAATCTTTATGGAATCTCAGTGGAATCTCAAGGAATCTATGGAGTGGTCACCCCCTCGGGGATGAAAATCGACACGAACGGCTTTGCCGTCAGTATCTGAACTAGGGGTTATCCGCCAGGTATTACGCGATATAAGAGAAGAAAACCTTTATTCGCGTTCTGTACGGCAAGATTTTCGCTTTTCATTTACTAACAACCAGTATCGGTAGGACAGGCTACTTAAATGGGCCATTTGGCTGGGTGCGTAATGCGGTGGTCTTGTCCGCCTTGTAATACCTGCCCAAAAATAGCAGGTATATCGAACCTCGTTTGCCAGTGTGCCAAATTGTCCCTCATGGTCTGAGCTTATCAGGTGTTCCTCTAAATTTGTGCATCTTGTCCTGTTTCAATTTTTTCTAGTCGGTAATGACTGCAGTTTTCTAGTTATTTGTATATCTACATACAGTGGCTTCCTGTTTTAACGCACTTGACTTACCGCTTAAATTTTTAGGCCTAAACTAAAGCATGAAGGTGACAAATGTCATGTAGTTCATTACCAGTTGCCACTCACTGGAGCATGCTAACTTCTTTAAGTAATGACACCAACAAGGCTTGACGAGTGAGTCATCGTGTTTTCTTTTAATGCACTCATACTTCGGACAGGTGGTAACGTCTGGTCGGATGTTCTCAAAATATTGATTACTACCTGTCGCCGGAGCCTCTGAACACAAACTGTCTGTGTCCGGACTGTGGTTTCTATAGATCAGTTTCAGGTAATTGATATTGCAAGTCGAATTTCCACTGAAAACCCCCCAACAAAAGAACCTGATCCGAAATCTGAAAATGAAGTGCTTACATTAGCCTCCTGGATTTCCACTTTTCACAAAGAGATGTAAATCCTTTCATTTTTTTTTGCTACAGACTGACTGTAAACTGGCCATTGATTGGCTACTCGTAGATTGAGTCCGACAGTTGGAATCGGCGCCGACTATTTTGTTAGAGTCTGCACTTTAGTTGTACCTGATATTTTTGAAAATTTATCTAATGTCGTAGATGCCGTCTCCCCCATCAAACTTATGGAGGGGCCAACCCCAAAATCCCTTTTGAAATCTGACTCCTCTTGGCCTTATTTCTTTGTTTCTCTCTTGTAAGTGGCAGTGCATATGTTTTCTACTCATTTTACTCGTAATTAGTGAAGTAAGGAGTTAGGCCTTAAGCTGGACAGACCTGAATCGAGCCTGTCGACAATTGACCATCAGGCAACATTCTGGCCGAGCTGGTTACGGCCGCCTGTAGTGCCTACATGTTCTGCAACGCTTCCCATGCTCTAATGAAGACGTTTTTCCTATTCCAGTTCCAGACTAACCTCACCCTGTTAAATGTTTTTTTTTTCTTTGATGAAGCCATGCCGGGATCTAGTTACTCAGTGAAACCTAGTGTTGAACCACAATGTGGGCGTTTTGAACACGTTTGGCTAGACTGGGAGACTCGCTTCGCGTCTATACCGGATCACCTTTGATCGGGCGTCCGAACTCCCCAAGCTGGTTTCATTTGTGTTTATCGAGATGCTCCATCTCAGCTTTACTAAGTGTTAAGGGGTGTTTACACTCAAGTGTCAGTTATGGCTCAGTCCTTCATCTTGTGGCTCATTTGAATGATAATTTTTTTTGTAATGTATACGGGAGGAGCCTCAGCAAATTCTTTGTCGAAAGTGGCCTCTAAAATTTGTTTACTTTGCTGAAATCTATAGTGGTCTACTTAAGGGGGTTGGAAAGGTAAGCTGCTTCTCTCGCACCAAACCAAAAATAACCGATTTACTCTGTGACTTGTCTATTATTCAGTTGGCCTCCGGGGATCTCAAGATTATCTTGAAGTAGAAAGAGCAAATTTTCAATTTTGCCTTGATAGTGAAATAGTGAAAGCACAGAGTGAAAGGAATGGAAAAAGAGTTGCGTTTAGCCACCCCCAGGATTTTTCTGACCTACACATAACGTTACATAAAGCCAGGCCTACCTCCCCAGGTGAGGAGAAGGTCTGGGGGGCTTAGCCCCCTCCAGGGGTTTTTTTTGTCCTGCTACGCCCATGCCTCATCCCCCAGTCGCTTCTAAATTTTGATGGTAAACATCCGGGCCTCTTGTACGTTTGATTCAATGGCGTGTCCCGAAGAGCCATACTATAGAGATCCGTATCGAGGAACATAGTCCGCAGTTTGAAGGTCTTCTGTATCCATGCCGTCGCCGGACGTATCCCGGACATTGTTGAAACTAATCGAAAAATCTACGTCAAGAGCAGTCCTCCAAAATGAACGGTTCCTAATCAAAACCAAGCACTCTGTTTACTTGCGTCCCAAATAGCGAATCAGGCGATAACGTTGCGTTTTTTCTGTTGATTATAGCGATTAGTGGCTGATAAATTGAAGAGTTCTGCTAAGTTCAGGTGGGTTTTCTGGCGCTTGATATAAAGCGATTTTGTTTCTGAGCCTTCGACAGCCTTTTGGGCTATAATTGGGGGCGGGAAATTCTTGTCAGTAGAAGTGAACCCTTTTCTGTTCAAAACAGTTGCCTTACGAGTCCATTGCCCTGACCCCTGTAAGGCCATATAGGATAATTCAAATGCATGTACTGCTGTTGTAAGTAGTTGATTACCTGGGTTGGTGCAATACCCTTTCTGTCTTCTGCTGAGCCACGTGCTTTAGCCGGCCAGCATTCCGATACAGTGCTGTGGGGAAGCTCGGCCGTGCCTGTAACCCTCGTGTACGCATGTCTTCACCCCCGCACCCTTTTATCGATTGCTGACGATGGGTGACTCCCAGTCTGTCCCCAGACTCCATTGCGGGCTCTCGACGTCTTTTGGAACATGTAAGTTATTTCTGGTAAAACAGCTTTTGGAGGTTACCCACACGGTATAGCCAAACTCGGAGGTTTCTCATTTGAACAGCAGTGAGATCCGTACATTTTTCAGTAACCCCGAACTCTTGGTAGATATAATTTCGAAATAAACAAGAGTGCCACCATTGAGGTACCTGCATATTGCATTTCTTTGCGCTTACCCAGTTAGAATTTGAGAATGTGAACCTTAATTGGTGGGGAAGTAGTGCTTGACGGTGCTGTTCCGTTAAATGGCGGAAAAAGCCCTCCTTTTCTGTATTGATTGCTTAATTTTGGTTTGCGTAACAATAAGGGTGAAAGTTGAATAACCTTTTTTTGAAGGATTGCTCAATAGTTTACAAGGCTGTGGGCCTGTTGTGTTGACATATACACGTACTGTTTATTCCATATGGTGCAATCGTTATTGCACTTCTTGCGCTGCTGTGTAGTGTGAATAGATGACTGTAGTGTG
This sequence comes from Mesopsocus fuscifrons, assembly GCA_950004255.1. NCBI lineage: Eukaryota > Metazoa > Arthropoda > Insecta > Psocodea > Mesopsocidae > Mesopsocus > Mesopsocus fuscifrons. The sequence continues at coordinate 9,848,847 of OX465380.1, forward strand.
TCCTTGGTTCCTTCCAACTATTAATATTTGGATTAAGTAATACTATTGCTTTCGTAGCCTTGTGGACATCCGAGGGGTTAACCACTCGTTGGGAGTCATTGGAAATCTTTATGAAATCTCAGGGAATCTTGGAATTTTTTGGAGGTTGGGAATCTTTGGAAATTTTTATGGAATCTCAGTGGAATCTCAAGGAATCTCTGGAGTGGTTACCCCTTCGTGGACATCTTACTGATGACTTTAGGAATTGTATAGTTTTAGGTAGATTTCGAAGAAAAATCTACCTATTGTAGTCGTACCAGTAGTCTCACTTTTGAAAAATTTCTTCACAGTTATTCTTTTTATGACCCCTGGATCCCAAAACCACCATCAGTTCAAAAGTTTATATATATATATATATATATATATATATATATATCTATGATATATATATATATATATAAAATCTCGGTCGAGTTCGTTAATGGGGGAAATCGGATCAAGGGGGGGGGGGGGGGGAAATGGGGGGACTTTTTCTAAATCTGGCTTTTTGGCCATAACTCCCTTAATATTGCAACTAATGAAACGTAGTTTTCTCTGAGGGTCGTCTAACAGTACTGCCTACAACTTTTCTTAGTAACGTTTTTTGATCCCACCCTTAATGGTTGAATAGGGGTGGAAAAAGAGGGTTTTGCGCACTAAAAAATTCATAACTTGTGTCCTAGGGGTGTTATCGAGTTCTTTTGTTTTGTAATGTATTTGCCTCAATATTACCTACAACTTTTGTCTGAAAAAGTTTTTCGTCCGACGCACCGTTTAGGCAGGGGGTGGGGGGTTGAATTTTCAAAACGTCATGTCATAACTCATTTATTTGGTGAGATATTGAGTTTATTCTTTTTGCTATGAGTTTCTATTAATAATATCTACAACTTTTGTCTGAAAAAGTTTTTTGTAAAATCACTTTCATTTTCTTGTTAAGGGGGGGGGGGGGGGGTGAAATTTCAAAACTCAATTCCTCCGTTTGTTATTGTAGATAATGCAATTGGATCAACTGAAAATCTTCTTATCCGTCTTTCTAAATGATTTTAGACTGCTTTTAGTTGATGGAAGTAATCTTCGAAATCTACCTACGCCTTTCGGGGCTGCCGAAAGGGATTTTTAAAATTCTGAAGCAAACTATAACTAAAAGTTTGTTTAACAACTCCTCATTGGTTCCCCTATGAACTGAGTCTTCTTTTTAGCAGTAATAATAGTGTCTGGGAAAGGCGGGTTACCACTAGATAGGGCGTATCCGGTTATTACCCGGGACCGAGTGTGTATTCAATTCCCAGGGAATATTTTAGCACCTGCTTCCCGCGAATTTGGGTCAGGGGAGCCATGTGCACATCACTTGTGATGCCAAATTTACAACTACTGCCTTCATGCCGGTTTTGCTTCTGTCAGCTGCTGTTGTCGAGAGTTTTGGTTTCTCCGAATTTTTGTACGAAGTTTACCAATGGCCGTTCATTAAGACCCCTTTGTTTCTTTTACTCCTGTGCCGTGATTCATCTCTTTGAGTGTTTTCTGAAGAATTTGGACTCCCTACCGTATGTTGTATTTCAGTGAAAGCTGACCCTGTTTACGTTCGCCATGCTTTCGTCCCATTGTATTGTCCGCAGTGATTGGAGCTGTTCCTCATCGTATGGGGTGTATTGACTTCCTAGGGACCACTCCCTCCGTAATGAACAAAAACTGGACGACCACCCACCAGTGGAGAGCCGGGAATGCAGGATAGTGACTTTGCCCGAGGGTTCGCCGATTGGCGAGCCTGAAGGTGGCAGGCGGTGTGGGAGCACTGGTATGACAAGCAGTTGCCGAGCGCGAGAGGTAGGTAAGATAAATTTGGCCTCATTTGGCCCCCCAGGCTAGGGCGGATCCACTTCGCCAAAACATGTTGCGGCGTTGGATCGCTTTCTGCTTTTCTTGCTGGTCGCTGCTCCCAACTCGTGTCCGGGTGCACCTTGTTTTGCCCTCAACTGCGCCTGCGCGACAGTACCATTCAGATCTCTTTTTTCCTTCCAGATTTGTTCCGTTCAGTTGGATGAATGAGGGGAAACTTGTAAGAGATTCTACTTTGATATGATTAGATGGTTTGGAATAGATATCACACTGTAGGTACTCTCGAAAAATGGCTGGGACTTGAGTATTTCGTATATTTACTCGTTGTGTGCAGAGGATAGGTATTTCTTGAAACTGTCTAAATGTTGAGTTTGTTACTCCTCTCCCCTTTCTCTAACTTCGCTGAAAAATTTCTGATACGAGCGCCAAAAATCGAATGATGAACTAATCCAACCTAGGCTGATGGTATAGGCCTAAGCTGACTTTATAGGTACATTGAGAAGTTGAGAACTCAAGTGATTTCTCTTTACCTACTCCAGTTTATATATGATTGATGAGTGAATTGATTGACATAATCGTACGTTTCCATCGTCTTTACGTGACTAACATACGTCTTGGAGTCTTGGGTAACTAGCGTCTAGACCAGCGAAAGAAAATAACGATGTCTTCTTTCTTAATGGAGTGGAACACATCAACGGGGCTTCCGACTTAGCTTGTTTTTTAATTTCTTCGATCTGAAAGCTGTCGAAGCAGTTTGAACTGTTCGTATTCACTGAAGTCTTCAAGTAACTCGTGGCCAAACTTTAGGTGATGAAAGCTATGTGGAGCAAATTTTGTCTTGACATCTAATCAAGATCCACATGTGCCTGCTTGGTATTTGAACATGCACTACTAAGTCCTAAGTCCAAGACCTATTTATCGCCTATAGTATGAAGCATAGACTTATCAGTTTTTGGAAGATAATATCCTGGGGTAGTGTTCTTGGAGGTTTTAGCACAAAATCGAGGGGTTAACCACTCGATGGGAGTCATTGGAAATCTTTATGAAATCTCAGAGAATCTTGAATTTTTTTTGGAGTGGATAGCCCTTCGGGGTTCATCTTTCTATGAATATCGCTTGGAATCTTTTGAAATCTTTATGGAATCACAAGGAATCTCTGGGGTGGTTACCCCCCTCGCAAATGGTGAATATGAGCGTAATCACCGACGAAAACGTACCACCTGAGCGAATAATATTGGTTGCTCCTTTAATGGTCCGTCCTCCTGGCTACTGGACCGTCCATCGGTAGCTTGACAATAGAACGTGATGAACCGTGGCAGCGAAAGCGTGAGAATCTGCTACCTGCCCCCGCTGGAGGCTCACGTCCAGCAAAAAATACCAAAAAATGCTATTGTGGCCAAAACGAGATCGCTCTTCTATAGGTACCTAGTTTATTAACAAAAATGTTCTGTGACGTTGCACTGCAGTATCATGGCAAAATCTAAAAGCGAAATTGAACGAGCCCGAGAAATTTTTATTCTACCAGGATGGGAAGTTTTCTCTTTTATGGTCCGTACCATGCAAGTTCACCATCCCAGCTTCTTGAGAGGTGAGGGTAGGTGGTAGTTGTATTTAAAAGAAATTCTTCGCTTCTCTGTTAGTTCTGAGTGGCTTGGCTGTAGGCTTCTAGCGGAGTAATTTGGACTTCGCAGTTGTTTCTGTCTCAGAGACCGGCTTCTTCCAATCTGTATGAAAGACGAGCCGATACAATTGAATTTTACGACGTAGTTGACAAACAAGAATGGGACCGCCACCGAAGAGTCACGTACAAAGTTATTATTGCTTTTTTATTGACTGATAAGTTTCAATTAATAATAGCCCCAGGCGTTTAACGATTATGGTGACCATAAGTTAATGGAAAATGGAAATACATGGGCCGTTAGAGGTGATCTACGAGAGAATCGTGTTTGTAAGTGCTTAGTCCTCGCTTGTGTACCCGGCCCTCGTATGTTTGCGTCGAAAGGTGCACTGGTTTTGTCCATAAAAATCCATGTTATGGAATGCAGTATTTATTGTATGTCCTCTCACGGTTCATACCTGCATCGCTGTAGGGATTATTTGTCGCAAAAAGTTCTTGCCACTTTGGTTGGCGGTTGGAAAATCATAGATATCGATTGCCGAATTTTCTCGATGGTCGATGGTTTCTTTTTGGGCTCGGCATACTGGCATTTCCGAGGGGTTAACCACTCGTTGGGAATCTTGTTGGGAATCATTGGAAATCTTTATGAAATCTCAGTGAAATCTCAAGGAATCTCTGGAGTGGTTACCCCTTCGGGGTTCATCTTTCTATGAATATCGTTGGGAATCTTTGGAAATCTTTATGGAATCTCAGTGGAATGTCAAAGAATCTCTGGAGTGGTTACCCCCTCGGGCATTTCCCTGTGTTTTCTGTGCATCTGTTCCGTCAAAGTAACCAAGTGCGGGCCCCTGCGAAAAAATCAGCCATCATTAACCGGGCTATTTAGATTCTTGTGGGTTGCTCAGCAAAAATGATGATGAAGAGTTGTGATGTTTGTTATTGTTTCTCTGAAACGTAGTTAGCATAGCTAGGTGCGCTTGAACTGTAACAATATTATTTCAGTTGATTACGTTGCATGCCGCCTTGATTGACCTGTTTTTACTTGACCTAGGTCACAAACTCAATCTTCTCAATTGTCCTCCAATTCACTCTCTCGGCTCTCCAATTTTCCTCCTATTGTATTCAACTCTTCCTGCTGTCAGCTGTTGTCGGTTACCGCAACCGGATCCGCTAATCCCTTTATGGTGGACACAGGCTGCTGTTCTAATGCGCCCCTTCATTGCGATTGTTGCAACTGTGCCTTTCCATGGAAAGCTTCGCTTCATTTGAGCTCATTTAACTATGTACCTATAGTGTCCAGTGCCCTTGTTTTATATTCTCCAAATTTTTTCTGCAACAGCAAATTTATAATTTTTCCTTAGAACTTCTTGTGAATCTATGGGTTGACTTGTTGGCTAAGGGTGCGTCCCACCATGCCCAGTTAAAATTAAACTGGAGCTTTACCATGTTAAATTTAACTCAAAAGTTAAATTTAACATGGTAAACATAGGACCAAATCTCCAGTTTAATTTTAACTGGGCATGGTGGGACGCACCCTTAGACACTCTTCGGTGTAAGACTTTGTCAACCCTTCTGAGGGGTGTACGTGTTGTATAGATGCCTCTCACAACCAGCTTCAGTCTCGAGTTACTTTCCATCGCCTACGGGCATCAAAAACATTAGTGTGGTACCTAAAAGACGTTGACCTTTTCATCCAATCTGCGGTGATCGAACTTGAGGGACGCATTGTACCTGGCCAGTCGGAGATTTGGAACGCTGTGTTTCAAAATAGAGCAGTGAAAAAAACCAGGTACACGTATAAGGTTATGCAAGTCAAGTCCCCCTACAGTTTTTAGTGGTCCTATACGACTCGTAACTGTCAGTACGCTTATCTTCTAGCGTTCTTTCGATTGTATGACAGTTCGGCCCTTTTGCGGTTGGGCGCTTGGTTGTCGACGTTTTGACAGCACGGATATTTTCGCTGTTCCGTAGCCGGTTTCTCCGATGTGTTCGACAGTATTCGCAGCACTTAGGCTGCTATATGGTACATTCTTCGTGGAGAATAGTGGTACAGTAGAATGTACCTTCCGTGATCGTTGTATACACGATGGGGATATTTGGCTTGGTGAAAATTAACGTCAGGTATGTTGGTACTCAGCTGGATAAGCTTTGATTGGAAAATATGCTGACGTTTTGGGTTATTCCAACTCAATCCAGTTACTCTGACAAATCACTAAGCACTAACCCTCCCATAAACGGCCATGGCCATGGTCGACTTTTGAGGAGCAGTAAGAGCCGGGTCACACCGGTTCGATCCCGATCCTACCAAAAAGTTTTTCTGCTCGGCATTCACCTCTGTTATGTTCAGCATGTCAAGTGAAATGTATATCGAGACTGTAGTGGTTCGGAACCCACCTAAAACTGTAGGTCCCCATCGTTTACTCGATGGCTGGGGAGCTGGTATTTGGTAGTGCTGCCAGTTGAGCACAATGGATAGTTCTTGAAAACGGTCTAGTTGCTGGGCTTGTCCCCCTAACCGTCAGCTAAAACCTATAAACCCTCCCATATAAACCAAAATTTAGAGCTTAGGTAACCGAGGGTCGAACACTCGCATGTAAAATGCAACTGAGGGCAAATTTATATGCAGCTGACTTGCTTTATTGTATCGTGAGGGAGGAGAGGTTGAAGGAAGATCACCCGCACAGCAACAGCGGCCTTGAAGGCGGGAGCTATTGCAGAATTAGGAAGTTGGCTGCTGTTTTGATAATGTGGACGAGTGACCTTTGACCTGGCCTTTGTGTGTATGTCATAGAGTCGCTACTCGTTGTCTCATTTGTGCCCACCCGTGTGGCTGGCCCACTGAATTTTCGCACATACCGTCAGCGTATAACCTTCCTTTTGGTTTCCGCCTCGTGTTATTATGGACGCAGGACGAAAAGTTAATAGAATCGTACCTTGGTCTGAATTACTCAAACTCAAAACTGTGAACTAAAAGGCTTTGTTTTCTCGGGGTTTTGTCCCTTAGCGAGGGGTTAACCACTCCAGGAATTGGGAATCTCGTTGGGAATCTCAGGCAATCATTGGAAATCTTTATGAAATCTCAGCAGGAAAATTTCTGAAGTAATTAACCCCTCGGGGTGCATCTTTCCATTGAGAATCTCAGGAAATCTTTGGAGATCTTCATGCAATCTCGAGCAATCTCTGGAGTGGTCAACCCCTCGTCCCTTAGCTTCATATCATGATTTTCAGATACCTCTGAATTTCTGTTTCTGTCCCTGAAAATTATGACTGCTCATGGTCAGATTACCTAAAACCCCGAGTGCGGCTTTCACTCTGTTATAGTTGCCCAACCAAAGCCGAACTCACTCCAGGGTGGCATAAACATAGCTGACGATATTGTGACACATTCTCACGGGTAGGTACGTGTTTACACACGCTAGGGGCGAGGTTCTCAACTAGCCTAATCTATAATAACGACGTAATAGTTTAATGCGGACTATAAAGTACTATTTAGTTATTGGTTTGCACGGTTTCACCTTGTGGTAGCCGGGGGTGGTTACCAACCTGTTGCTGGTACCTGTACTTGGTACTAGTTGGTACCAGTCAAGATCTGCAAGCTATAAAGGTTGCCCTGTTTGAGTGACGTTAATTCTCACTGACGAACCAGTGTTCGTGAATGCTTAGACAGCCAAGGGTGTGCCATTGGGCACTGTGGTTTGACGTCATCAACAGATTTTCCTCCCACTAAAATGGAAAAAGGAGCCTGCAGAATTTATGAACCTTGTGTACCTGTTGACTGATCGAAGTGTCATTTGATGCCCTCAGGACGAACTTGTTGAAGGTTGTCGAACTTTTCTATCAATTTATAACGGGTTTCTTCAGTTTCTTTGCTTTTGAGTGAATAGATATTAAATTTTAGATATTGTTGCTTATTTTTTAATGCATACATTTTATATTTGGTAAAGGCACAACTGTACAGCACATTCTGAAAGTCTAGTTTAAATATGGGGAGTTTTTCTTGAAACACCTCTTGACCGAAAAATACAAGTTCTATTCGAAATCACGCCAAGCTAAAATTTCACTTACCCGGAGCTTTGTAACATAAGAACAGCTGGGAAACTGTTTTCCTCTGATAATTTGTTTTTGTCAGGTGACGCAGGTTCGCTCCTTTTGTTACCTTCACGTAATAGCCAATCATGACTAAGGTTTCAATATTCTAATCACTTCCACGTTTATAGTCAAGTAATGACCCTTACACAACACTTTTGCTCCCGTTCTGAATTAGTTTTGAATGGGCACTTAGTCTGCCCACCCTCTTTTCGTACCTGAAGTAAATGGCGTTATTTACTGTACCTGTGCCACGCCCTGCTATATGTGCCATACCTTGCCCGGTGTCCTATTGGGCTCCAGGCAAAGATAAAGACTTTAATGACTTGTACCGTTCGTGCCCTCGCTTTACTTGATCTTTTCAAAACGGGAAAGAACTTTTGCATGGTCTAACACCGAAGTAATGTTTTTCCTTCCCGAGTCTGTGTAGAAAAGCAATTTTATGTGATGCCTTTGTTGGATATTTTGGAAATTGGGCAGAACCTTTGTGGGAGAAGAGTCCTGCTAGAGGCGGAAATGGCGTGAAATATAGTGACTGATTCTACGAAATTTCGTGCAGCGGGCCCTACAACTTCCTGACCCTTCTGTCTGTTCTGTTGCAAACCCTCGAAGCCTGTCTCAGAAACCGTGGCAGTTGCTTGGAGTAGTGGTCAGTTTTCTGAGTAATTTTTAGTAAAATATATAGAGACGAGCTCCATGCAGAACCATTATGGCGTTATTTGGTGGAAAATGCGTGTATAGGAATGGTTTTGTGAAATCTAGGCCCACAGGTTATGTGGTCAGAGTCCTTTTAGTAAAAATCGTTTACTTAACCATAATGAGGAGCACAGGATTGTATACTAAGATGACGTTAACGCAATGATTCTACTGACGGTGCTGAAGAATCTGGACAATAGGTCTGTCTGGAGCCTAACAGTAATGCGGTGCTCACGGCTGGAGGGCCGGGCGGTGGCTATGCCTGGATAGTGGATAGGTACCAAGGTACCTTGCGAATCCGGTGCACCATTGTTGCCAATCGCGAATGTTCCTGCGCAGCGTGACTCCGGCAATTCCCGGTGATTGCTCTCCGCCGTCTCTGGAACCCCGGCTGGGCTCCTCCAGAATTCCAGTGATTCCGGTGCCTTAGCCCATACTCCATTTTTTTTTTTTTTTTCAATTATACGTATAAGATGCGGATCGTTTTGGGGGGTTTAGATTCAGGGGGAAGAATTCTTAATGCAGTTCCTCGGTCTATTTAAATGAGAGAAAAAATCCTTTAGCGTTTGTTGTTTTCTGGTGGATGTCCGATTAGATTTCTCTATAGAGTTTGGAGCTGGCGAGGGGGTCAACCACTCCAGATATTCCTTGAGATTCCACTGATATTCCGTAAGGATTTCCAAAGATTCCCAACGGTATTCATAGAAAGATGAATCCCGAAGGGGGTAACCACTCAAAAAAAAATAACAAGATTCCCTGAGATTTCATAAAGATTTCCAATGATTCCCAACGAGATTCCCAACGAGTGGTTAACCCCTCGGGAGCAGGATAGCTATACTTATACTTCGAAGGGTGACTTTCCTTCACCTCGTTCTGTTCCTTTCTGGACTGTTCGTACTGATTTTTACACCACTGAGATTTTGCGCTGCTTCGAACCAGCTCTTAAGTGTACAAAATTAGCTTAGTCATTGCGCCAGTCCCGAGCTGTTTCTCATTATTTATTATTGTTTTTAATTTGATTTTGAGCGCGGCATTTCCGGCTGTTGGCGAGTGCTGCTGACACATACGACTAGCCCTTGCGGTTTCTAATCGTCGTTGGCGAGCTTTCATATAAACTTCGGTAATCAAATGTAGGCGGCGAGATAGCGCGTAGGTCCATTTTAGCAGACCAAAGTTGGTATGAGCCCTTCGTTCTCTTTTAGAATTAATTTTATACTTCCGTTGTTTTCGATTTGATTTTTTTAATTTTATTTATTTATTTATTTATTCAATTTTATTTTTTAACGAGGGAGAGAGAGTCGTTTCAGGGTGTGCACAACCCTGTTACAGCCGCCCCAAAAGCGGAACATATTTTTTAATTGAGGGGTTAACCACTCCAGGAATCTCGTTGGGAATCATTGGAAATCGTTATGAAATCTCAGGGAATCTTGGAATATGTTGGAGTGGTTACACCTTCGTGGTTCATCTTTCTATGAATATCGTTGGGAAACTTTGGAAATCTTTATGGAATCTCAAGGAATCTCTGGAGTGGTTAGCCCCTCGATGCTGAGCTATAACCACGGGCTGGAGTGCTCGGACTTAGGAGCATGGGTACAAAAACCTGAGTAGTGGCTGGTGGCAGTCCACCGTACCACAGCACCGCTATAAGGAAAAGTGTGTACACTTATATTTGCCGGTACACTTGGAGGATATGGTGAGGCCCATTAGTCATTATTAGACATGGTCTAATGTGCCTTTAGGTACATGTACGACATAAACAGGTTCATTCCGTATGGGCCCTCAATGACTTTATAGCCAGGATATATGCCATTCATAGACAACTAACTGGAACATTTATGGTACGTTCTCGAGATAAAGAGTGTGCGAGGTAATTGCTGCACTCTTTTTCTTCATTAAATTGCGTGCATTTATACGTATATATACGTATACTTACGGGTACTGCAGGGGAGCAGAATTACCCTTTTATTTCTACCACTGCAACTGTTTTCTATCTTTGTTGTTGACATTATCCATGGACGCTATGGAGCACATAACATGTGGAAACTGTATAGTCTGGCGTCTGGAATAATGGCGCATCCCCTCAAAAAAGAAATGAAGAAATCCGAATATAAGTACCGGTCGAAGAAGATCTGGGGGTTAGATTTTTTGGGGCTTCACTTTGAAAATATTTTGCTATGGTTTTTGGCAGTCTTGTTTCATTGTTCTTCTAAGTCTCCCAACTGATCAGTTTGGAGTTTTTGTTGGGCCTGATATTCAAAACCAGACTCACAACTCCCGCTCGATCTGGCTTGTGAGAAGGGAACAGTCTCTGAATCGTTAAGACGCAATCTGATAAAAATTTCAGATTATTTTCTTGAAAGCAGCTGGCCGGTATACCATCTGAAAGTTGAGCAGCGGGGCTACACCATTATTCTTGCAATTGTCGGGCTGGTCTCGAGCAACAATGTATCTTCTTCACGGCCTGACGGGCTTAGGCATGAAATATGTGAGTGCATGAGTGGCCCTGTAAATGCTCGGTATCTATCATTGCCAAATAAATGTCCACCTCGTGAAGGCCTCCCGCGGGCAGTGCTGGGAGGTGTGCGAGTAACCGGTCCCTGTTATAAAAGCCAGCGTGTAGAAGTATGTATAGGTTACCTTACGGCAGTCAGATCCCTTTCGAGATTTTAGTAATCTTTATCCATCAAAGGCAAAAACTAATTGAAATCTATAGACTATAGACTCTGAGCCGGTCGCGCGATGTTATCATCCGAATCGCTGCGAAACTTCGGCGCTAAAACCCTATGGGTGCATGGGATTTGGCTCTGCTTTGCTGTCTCTCGCCCTATTGGTGCCGTCCGTCTCTCGTTTGTCAGGGCCCACAGCCGTACAAAATCTGATGTGAGTCTACAATCAGGCGTTTGGGTACGTTATACTATTCCTAAATTCTATTTGTTGCTTACATACAGATCACAGTCAGTTTGACTGGAAAAGGGAATGAAAAATAGCTGTTTCTCACCATAGAGACCGGCTACAGAGCCAAACCACCTATAGTTATGACTGCAAGAGGCACTGTTGGCATTGATGATGGTACCTAGCTATCTCCTTGAGAAGGCAGTGACCCAGAGAAGCTGGAGGCTCCACTCAGCACACATGTATCCGTCAGGTATGTAGGCACCTAGGTACAGAGAGTACATGTTTTGTGTATGTGTGAGGCCATGTGGGTCGCAAAGTGGATGCTCCGCCCACTTGTTGAGACATGGTTCAAGTGCATCTCGTTCATCACGCGAGACTGCGAAGAATGGACTATGGAGATACGAATTAGGCGGCGATGCATTGAACCGTTCCCAGCGCGCAACACTCGCTCTGTTGAGGTTGAGGCTTGAAGTGCTGGCCGCGAGGAACCAGTGCTTCAGTGGCAAATCCGGTTTTCGACTAATTAATTTGCTCTTTTACACGCACAAGGCACTTAGGGAGCTCTCATGAGGGCAGACAGGCATACTTCATCATGGGCGGCGACTGCTTGAACAGATTGTGGGTGAATTTCGAATACTATACTGGTTTGTGAGAGAAAAGGGAGGGAAATTTGGAAGACATTGTCGAAGCAGCGGCCTCGAACGTGTTCGAGCGCTATTGTGACGGTTAGAATATAGATTTTACGTTTGAGTAGTTTTGAAAGCTGAAAGTGTATGAGGAAATTTTCGTCACCCGTCCCGCTGTGAAGCGTTCAGGGGGAAATTCCTTTCAAATTTCAAATTCACTAATGAAGCTGAAACTCACCGAACTTTGACCGTATAAATAAGAAGAGGAAAACAGTCTGTTTTTACCCCCTGTGATTGCTGAAAAGAAGTTGTTATCAAACTTTCTTTTCTTTTATCGCTAAGGTTACGAGAGTACTGGACTCTCTCGCTTCAACACTATATATTTCCAGAATTTCAAGCTATGGCCTTTTTTTCTACCGTCAAGAACTCATTGTATGAATGAGCTTCTGAACTGAACTGAATGGGCCCAGATATAGGGAAATGAATGCCTGAATGGAACTGAATAGTCTGACCCTAAAGCCGACTCGAGTTGCATAAGGTGACTGCAAGCACCCCAAGATCAAATTGCAGCTCCCTGCTGGATCACCCTATGCAGGCTTATAGGATTAGCATACTAACAACGGGATAAATTACAGTGACTTCTGTTCTTGACCGATCAGTCCTATCCGTTATAGATCGAAGGAAGGAAGACCGATGGTTACCGGTGAGTGTATGGTTGTTTCGAAATTCAGTTTTATGAGTTACCCGAGGGGTTAACCACTCGTTGGGAATCATTGAAATTGGAAATCTTTATGTAATCTCAGGGAATCTTGGATTTTTTTTGGAGTGGTTACCCCTTCGGGGTTCATCTTTCTATGAATATCGTTGGGCATCTTTGGAAATATTTATGGAATCTCAGGGAATCTCTGGAGTGGTTACCCCTCTCGGAGTTACCTTTGCGTAGTTGCTCTTGTTTGTTCAGGTAACGTTCAGCAGAACCCTCAGTTTTGAAATGTAGTTGAGTGTGTTTGGAGCAGGCTGAGCGAGGTGACTGGTGGCCACTCGTTCTGGCTAGTGTCCAGTCTCTGGCGCGGGAAGCATCTCGTTTGGATTTGGCTGGTAACCCGGCCCGTGACCTTCAACCGGCAGGTGGACTGCCATCGGTCATTCAAACATCTCATCGGTCACCGCCCATCACAATTACGTATTCATTTAAAGAATGGACTTCTTGTTTGTAGGCTGGCAAAGGTGTATTTTTGTGGACTTCCTGATAGGGGGTCGGTGAGCTCGAATAGGTTCCTTGTTAGGACAAAATTTGCTTACACTGTTTCGGCTTCCTCATGAAATGAAGGTGTCCAGGTATCGACCGGTACCTGTACAAATGAAGTCGTATCTTTGCACCAAAGGATACAACGAGGGTGAAATTTTCAAAAAAGAAACTTCGGAAGAATGTTTTGTCTGGTAGTTTTCCACTACATTGACCTGTGTGGAAAGTGTGGGTGTGATGTCGGCCCTTTGCCAACACACTGGTCAGTTGTCAGAAGTCACTAGTCACTCAATTCAAGCGGCTGTCTTCATCTTGCGCCTAAATGTCGGCTACTTCTTAAAAAAAAAACTGAGGGCATTGCTACTGACTTAACTCAAGGACGGTCGCATATTTTTTAGCATTCTTATTTTATTTTGATTGATTGAAAAATTATATGAAACAGGTTTGATTTTATCGCTTAGGTTTTTGGTTCTTCTTTTGGTGGAATCTCTTCTATGCTCGTATTATTTTCTGTCGTCCGTTATGCATAGGTCGCTGGACTCTTATCATGTTCACATGTGGTATATAACTGGACGCTATTCACGACTTTGGCCTGCTTCTTCTAGCTAATACCAAGGGCAGTGAGAAAAACTTCTTCAGCACCGAATGCATCAAAATAGAATTTCGATTAAGTTTACCATGTCGTAGCTTTACAAGTTTTGTTTGCAGTTTCTTCTTCTGAACTCGGAGCAAAACATTAAAATAAAAGATTCTCATCATATCGTGTATGATGGAGAGTTGTATCACTCAGCTTGTCTCGACGGGCGATGTACGTGGAGCAAAGAGCACTGGTTTCGCAGTCCGAGTATGGGAGCAAAAAAATTTCTCTAGACATGAAAGAGACAGCCGAATCAGTTGCAAGTCACGATGTAGACCGATCCGCATTCATAAGTTATTAAGCTCAAGTAATGAGTCTAGCAAAAGAAGTGGAAGGGACCCATGGAGGGGGGGCCATGGTCGAAAATGCCAGCCAGGGTCGATGATCTGAGTTAGCCAGGCTGGCTGAGGCTCCGAACCGGCCCTGGCAAAGTGGCCCCTTCCGAGAATCCAGACCAACATCCGGTTCGAGAATTGACAACTCCCGAACTGTGCTATCGAGGGATCGAACCCACGCCGTAATGTACGCTTGTCCAGGTGTCATTCCATCGCTCACACTTTAGGCCCTTTCATACGTATTCAAATGAGCTACAGGCGTACCCTTTGGATTTCTATTTCAGGTTTGAAGTTAAGAATTTCAATACTGTTGGGAGGTACTGGACATGGGAATGACATTTAATCGGATATACTGCATTCCATGACCAAATGCAGCTACCAGACCAACAAATTTTGTTTTATTTCTTCGCATTCCAAAAAGGTTCAAGTTTAAGAGCGAGGGGTTAAGCACTCGTTGGGAATCTCGTTATGAATCATTGGAAATCTTTATGAAATCTCAGGGAGTCTTGGAATTTTTTGGAGTGGTTACCCCTCCGGGGTTCATCTTTCTATGAATATCGTTGGGAATCTTTGGAAATCTTTATAGAATCTCAGTGGAATCTCAAGGAATCTCTGGAGTGGTTACCCCCTCGTTTAAGAGTAAGCCGATACTAAATTCTAGTGGTTTTTTACTTCTCTTTATGGACAAAAATCATTTGATCGTAGAACCGGATCATAAAATTAGTTTCTGACGTTAAAAAAAGTATTATAATTCAGAAATGATAATAAATCCCTATACAACGCTTGCTTCAGAAGTGTTCTTGAGAAACGCTTTCTGCATCAGTTCATCCGCACAAAATTGGTGTGAAGTGCTCTATTTACGAAATGACAGTGCAGGAAAATGCTGTTTCCTTTTCTGTATATTTGCTGAAAAAATAATTGTGACTGGGGCATTTTGTTGCGGCTGTGAAATAGGTGAATTATTTTCTAAAAAAGTGCAGTTATGGCCGTTCAGTACACCATTTCGAATCGCCCTAATGTAGCTGTGCGCGCGGCTTCTACCGCAGTTCCGCTATGTATAGTGTATATACCAAGCGTCGATAAATAGTTTTTATAAAGTTGCACAACCTTTATCTGGAGGTTTATTTTTATCGGTATAGACTGCAGTCGAGAGAGCGTTCCGTTAACCAGTACAATTCCGTTATGATTTGTTATCGCGTGTCAACCAAGAGTTATCGAATCAAAAGGCAAAGATTGGCCAAAAAGCCGGTAAGGTGCGGGTCCACGGTTATCACTATCAGCAGCTTGTGACCTCGCCGCTTATCCGATCCACTCTTTTATACGGACTATTGGCTCAGTGTTGTTCGATACAGGAAAAAGTGAGGTTTGCACACTGTGACTTCTGTTGGCATTGTTGAAATTGTGTAGTTTTTTTGTATCCAGTATGTGCCAAGTGCAGTTTCTGTTATTATATGACTCGGTAGTGGCTCATCTGGCTGAGGAATAAGGTACCTCTACTCCTGCCGCTAAAAGAAGCCACTGCTGACCCCCTGAATTTTAATAAAGACCTGTATTATTAACTTTTGATTAGGCATCCCCGTTGATATAATGAACAAGCCCCGAGTTGCCAAATGCAGCAGTTTGTTTTTCGTGTCAAATGTAGCAGTTAAAATTAGCTGACAAGCACCCAAACAATTTAAAGCGTTTGAGACAAAAAAGTGAGAGCTGCTCATTTATTAGTTGGAACTGGTGTTGGAAACCTCTGTTGACCCCCTGAGTTTATAATAATGACTAATCGTGGCTTTTCCGCTACTCTGTGACCGACGCCGCCTGTGTGGCCAACTGCAACTGTTTCTCTGGGACCCGGCCAAACATTCGCACCACTCTTTTCCGTGTCAATTGTAGCAATCTGCACTGTCAGTGGAGTTACTGCTCTGTATTTGTCAACAGCTGCTGTTGCTATCTTGCGAATTTTAATGTCTTTCCCATCAATGTTAAAATATACCAGTGAAATCTTTGATCTTGGACTTATGGTACCTTCTTTCTGTTTCAGGTTTTTAAAGGTGAAGATACCAGCCACAAAAGTGGATTACCACGATGTCTCCTCATTCCGCTGTGGCTCGCCCCGTCTGGGTATGGTCTCTTCCGGCTGTCGCCATCTTCATAAGTTTTCTTTGGTTCCGCAAGAAGCGGGGCTCGTTACAAACTGACACAGGCGGTCCTGGTGAGTCGATCGCCACCCCCGAAGACGATACTGTGCAACAGGTGAAAAGTGCCAGTGAAACTGAGAACAACAACCTTGCTGTTAAGCAGGAGTGCAAACACGAGGTAGTATCCTTACCGACGACCAGCGTTGAAGCAGATCTACCGGTCGTTGAAGAAAACATAACCAATCAGCAAGTGAGCGTCGTCAAAGAAGTTATAAACTTCGTTGACAAATTGCCGAAGCAAAACTCAAGTGTCGTTTTAACTAAACACATTATTGAAGAAGAGTGTGCTACTTACGCAAACAACTCAAACTCCGTGAATTCGGAACCAGTTGTTGAAGAAGTGCTGACAAGTGTCGTTGAAGTTCAGCCCGTGTTGGAACTAGTGTGCGATCAGACGGCGAGCGTGGTTGAAGCAAAACCATTTGTCGCGGAAGTGTTCCAGTCCCAGGAACAAGCTAACGAGTCATCCTTACTTGAAAAAGAACCTTCCTTGGAGGAGGTTTTGACTCCGGAACTTGTTTTAAAAGAAACCGCAGACACGGCGACCCAAATAGAAACCCGGCACAAGGCCGAAGAGCCTAAAAGAGAGGAAGTGTTACAGAACGGCACCTCGGGCGCTAAATGGGCTAAGAAGCGCCGCGGGAAAAAATCTGACGACACGATGTCAAATGACGCGGGTGCCGAAGACAGCAAAGAACAAAAACTGGAGCAGCAACTGGCCGAGCTGGACCTGGCCGGGGATGCGGCCCAAGACGCCGTCCCGGCCGGTAACAAAACTCCTGTCACGGACGGTGGTGAGCGAGACTCCGCCAACAACAGCCCGTCCGAGGTGATGCTGGCGAGCCCATCTCTGAGCGGCTACTCAGACACACACAGTGAGGTAACCTCATTTTCACTTGTTTTTCCATTACAAGGTCAGGTATTGATCGCTGACACGATGTGAGAATGTCAGGCATGAGGAAAGTCATTCCGTAAGGATTGAAATTAGTTTATGCCTAAGTATTAATTAACCATTGATAATCAAGGCCTGGCTCGATCGGTCTGGCTATTTCAGAAATAGCCGCGTTTGTAGATGCCGAGAACTTGAGTGCCCCCAAGAATAAGTGTCATCGTCCAATGTCTCTGCGTTATCGTCAGACGTGTCTCTTGAAAGGGCCTTCTAGAAAAAAAACCGCATTATTAGTTGGAAGGTCCGTTTGCAAGGCAGATAACGCGTAGTGTGGGTGGACCCATAAGGTAAACACTTATTAACAGCGTGGGGTATCGGTTTGGTACCAAATCTTGATCGGAACGTACTTAACTTTCTTCAGGCGTTCTGTGGACTTACTGCACAGTCACTTGTTGAAAATGAAAAGCAAGTAAAGCAGGATTCCGCGTTAGTTGGCAAATGACCGCAGTTAAGCCGTCTAGCGGTGCACAAAGCCTACGTGTCAGCAGTCAGCAGTCCACAACTCAGGGCAATGTCTAGCCCAGTTGGCAGTCAGCACCGGGGCCGCAATGTATTTCAGCACCCGCGATACTCCGATTCGCCTTAGTCCTACCTAACCTGACCCCAATCCGCTGCCCCGAATCGCTCCTAATCACCGGGCCAACTCACTCGTCACACCCGGATCCCTGTTCCGTCCCGTTCTCCTCGGGTCATTGTGTGCGACCATTTCGGTTAGCCAGTAGAAGAAAAGTTGACAGGTCGAGAGAGAGTGCAAGATAAGAAAGGGCTTCGGAGAATTATTGAAGGGGAGATAGAGGGTTCCGGTCTTGCAGGGCATTTGATAAACGTAATTGTTATTTTGAACTATCTGGAAGCCTCACAACAGGCAAAAGAATTGCGCATTTCTTTATTCACGGACGGTGACTTGCGAGTTGCCCCTTCTGACGGTCACGGCTATTGATCCCGCTTTTTGAGCGAAAAGTAAAAAAATGACAGCTCCCAATCCCAGCCGTCTCTTTTGCAAATGACGGCTTGTCATCAATTTTTCCCTTTTCGGAAAATCCGGATTACTCTCCGTTAACTTGACATTACTTAACCTGAAGTTTTTGCTGTAACGATATGACCTTTCAGTCAGCGACAACTGACAGTCACAAAGTATAGGTTTCGCAACAGTGACAGAGATATTGCCTCGTTAGTTTCTAAAACTAGTTAGCGGGAACTTTTTTTCCGCGGAGACCTGCTTTCTCGCAGATCCAATAACTTGTCCCTGGCAGCTGAAGTAACCCTTGGTTTGTACGACAGGGTTCAAGCGACAGCGGGAAGGGCTGCAGTGACGTTCTGACTCCTTCCCCGACCCCCGTGAGCGGGAACTCCTTGTCCGGAGACCTGCCTGGGGACCTGCCTCTTCACTGTGTGTACGAGTTTGTCATACCGCAGCACTTGGTTGGCCGACTTATCGGTCGCAACGGGTCCTACATACATGAAATCAAGGACAACACACACGCCTCCGTCTATATCAAAAGACACCCGGATACTCCAAAACTTAAAATTTGTGCCATTGAAGGTAAGTCGGGACTATACTTGTTTCAATTTATTGCGAAGTAAATGAGACTTTCCGAGCGATTTTCCACTAGAAAACGGCCATGTGAAAAGGAAAAAATATCGTAGCCGAAAGTGGAAATATACGCAGTCTGTTACTGTTCATTGTAGCCCAGATCAAGGTAATTTACATACACGTACCTCACAGTGTAAACAGTATGTTGGAGACAAGTTCACTTCCTTAAACCAGTCTGTCTAAAAGATAATTGATACATTGTATGTTTCAGGCACTCAAGTGGACATAGAAAACGCTCTTGACATGATCAGACACAAGTTCCCTAAGAAGAGGTACCCCAATGTGACGCTGGACCCTGTGGAACTGGCACCTGAACTTCCTCCTGTACTCCCCGAAAATATGCAGCTCTACCTAGTTGAAGGTAAGGTTGCTGCCTATTTACACGTCATCAAGAACCCCTTCCGCCCAGATATACTGGATCGAATATTAGATCATCAGTTAATCAAATGGAAGCAAATACTCTTTACACCTAATTTTCCCCTTTTTTGGATTCCAGAATTCTGAAGTAACCATATGTTATTTAATTTTCTACTTCTTAAGACGTAGTAGTTGATCTGCCCGGGTTTAATTAAAAAACGTTGGTTTGTTTTAAAATAACTAAGAGTGCGTCTCACCATGCCCAGTTGAGAGAAAAATTTCTGCCTTGTTTTTACCATGTTAACTTTCTGAAGAAAATCGGCGTTTTTCTCTTAACCGAGTATGGTGGGACGCACCTTAAGAGTTTATTATTGAAGAAGGAGTGTTTTAAAACGTGATGTTGTGCTTTAGGTGTGAACAATGACGTAATCCTGAGCAGTTTGGTGTCGGCCGGGCATTTCTTCCTGCAGCAGCCCACGCACCCAACCTTCCCCTCCCTCAACCGCCTCACCTCCTGTATGAACACCTGCTACACCGAGCCCAACCTCCCTGCTCTTCCCGATAACATACAACGTAAGTTTTGCTAAGGTTCTACGGCTAAGGCTGGATTTCACCACTTTATCGTGTAGAGTAGACTATCGTGTACACTATAGCGCTATCCTATCGCTAAAAAAAAAGTTAACGTCTTTCACCATGCACCTTATCTTACCGTTAGCTTTCGAGTTGATTATCCGTGCGTTAGCAATAACGATAACTTTCATACTTTCAAATCATTTGGGTGCGAAACGGGCAGGGATTGTTGTCTACCCAACAATTTAATACATTTCTCCGAAAAATTAATGTGTCTTTCACGTTTATTTTCCATTTTTAACTTGAACTTGTTGAAATGTACACCGAAACAAATTTGACGTAAACAAAGCAGGCGAATTCTAGTGACACGACAAACCTAACGATATGATAAGTTTTGCGGTTACTTTAACGATGGCTATTCGATCGTTAGGAGGCACTATAGTGAGGTGGTGAAATTCAGCCTAAGGGACTTTATCTCCATGACAACAGGATATCGTTTAGTTAGTTAGGATTTAACAATAATGTGCAGCATGCAGCCTATAGGTCACTTGTGCCACAGAGGCAGGCGTTGGTTGAGATCAAATATCTCACAATAGATTAACTATCCGAGTGTAAAGAAAAAGATAAAGAGAAAGAACTGACCAGTGAGGAATAAAAAGTTGATAAATCAAGCAGGTCAACTTAGAGGTTTTTAAAAACGTTTCCTGTTACAGGAAATAAGTAATAGTAAAAAACAAAAATTGCCACGCTATTACGCAGAGTTAGCAAAGTATTTCCGTGGGGGTGAAGTGAAAGTGCTGATATAAACTGAATGAAGGAAGTAAAAAAGGTAAATAATGACGTTATTTAGAGAAGTTTGAGGTCGCGGCTGATTGGTTGAGCAGCCGTCGACACCCAATCGCCCATGTCGCATCATCACTCTCAAAATAACTCGAAAACTCGCTCATTCCCTAGCGGCTCCCAGCCATTTCAACGGAATCTACCAAACATCACTCTGACCATTTCCTGTAAATGATGGTCGTTCAATTTCATTAAAAATGATACGAGGGGTTAACCACTCGTTGGGAATCATTGGAATCATGGCTTCAATCTTAATGAAATCTCAGGGAATCTTGTAATTTTTTGGAGTGGTGTTACCCCTTCGGGTTTCATCTTTCTATGAATATCGTTGGGAATCTTTGGAAATCTTTATGGAATCTCAAGGAATCTCTGGAGTGGTTACCCCCTCGAAATGATATGATTATGGACTTGAACTACATATAGGGGAAGCCGCGTAGTAGCCTTCATAAATAAATTGTTTACTATTTGGGCTATAAGCTATTTTATTCTATTTGATCTCACTCACGAGTTTATAGCTGATATTTAAATCAAGCTTGGTCTGAGGACACTTTAGGGATATCATCATATATATGGGAATTTCACAGTTTTTTTTAACGATTTCATCGCCGTTTCATCCGTCACAAGTCAGACTCTTATTTTCTTTTGGAGAACAACAAAATCAACCGCAAGAACAGGTATCAGAGGGCTTCACAACTGTAACTTCTCCTACAACTTTTATGGTTCTGGTTGTTTGCAGCTGGTGTTTTGTGCGCCGCGCCGGTGCATAACGGATGGTACCGTGCGGACGTGACGAGTTTCCCCGAAGGGGATATGTGCGAAGTCAGGTTTGTGGACTTTGGTGGCTACTGGACCATCGAGAAGAGTCACCTCCGTCAGATCCGTGCTGACTTTGTCTCCCTTCCCTTCCAGGCCGCCGAGTGCTTCCTCGCTGCAGTTCAGCCTGCTGGGTGCATCGGTAAGGGTTCAAGCTCGGGTACCTGTGAGGTAGCTGGTGGAGTGATTTGTCTGGATAAAAGGATCTAGCCTTGCCAGCTGGATCTGGTCATGATTTATACAAATCACAACTTTTAACAAGGAAGTTCTATTTTTTGGTGTACCAAAATAACTAATTCCAAAAACTTATGATCGCTGAAGAGTTCAAAGTAGGTAGATACTTTTCCATACTAAGATCCCACAAAGTTCCTCTCAAAATGACGAACTGCAGCCACAAGGTTGGTACTATTTCTAGTGTTTTCTGCTTCTAGAAGAATGGTGCGAAGAGGCGCGTGATCTTGTGGAGACTCTGACACTGGGGAAAGTGCTGCAGGCGCAAATACATGGATACACAGACCAGAGCGTCCCCCTCGTAGTCCTCTACACAGTCCACAACAATGAGGTGCGCTCATCACCATTCAACTATTATCCTCCATAAACAAACCGTATCGCTTGCCGAACGTTGTTACAGACGTGTTTAGATTATGGCTGCCTGCAGCTCTATTACGGATCTCATTTCACGTGAAACTATCACGAAAAGTTGATTTTGCTATTATGGATCTTTTTTCGCGGAATCGTATCACGCTCTTATCTCTTATTACTTACTTTTTTACACGCCCGTCTTAGGAACAACTTCCAACGAGCTGTTCTTTGCTTCTTCCTAACATTCTTTTGTACGTCTTGATCAATTGAAAAATGTTTTGTACAGGTGGTGTCGGTCAACGAGCAGCTGGTGGCGCACGGCTTCGCAGAGTGGCTGCTGCCGGAACCCGTGACGGAAGATGCCACCCCGGCAGCATATCTACAGCCCACCAGCGGTGTACTGCCGCGTCCCCTATCTGCATAGGCTGCTTCAAGGTGGCACCTCTTCAGCAGCCCTTAGGTTGTTAGGCTGCTCCAAGGCGGTGCCTCTACCCGCAGTCCCTTGCTACACGCCCAGTGAGCAACCACGTTCCTTCCGCCGCTTCTGAATTTTACAGCATTAATCCTGACGTTGAGAAACAAAGGAAAATGCTTTATTTCTTAAATCTTGATCAGTTTCAGAAAGATTTGTATTTTCATTCTTATCTTCATTGGTTTTCGTTGAGTTATTTTATAATTTATTATTGTCTGGTTCGTAGGAACAGGAGATTATTATTATTTTTATTATTATTATTATTTTTTCAATCTCTTTAAAACAAATTTAAGACAAAAATAGCTCGCTGGGTCGTGGTAAAGTCAAAACCATTTGTTGATTGTTGTCTTTCCATGAAGAGAAAATCTCTAGCTAAAGGTGGTACCTAAAATAAAGTAGCATTTTTTTAATTTTGACATCATGGATTTCGAGTTTGCCAATATTTTCCTTTTAGTCTGGTTCGACAGTGCAAACATTTTTGCTCAATGGTTTTCGGAGTGGATTAAAATTTTGTTTCAAGTCAGAAGTAAGAAAAAATAGAAGAAAGCTAGTTTTGAGTTGTAATTTTATTTCGTATTTTCCTTATTCATTTTCTGGTTATTCGCGTAGCCTTAGGTCGAAGAATTGTTATAATGTAAATAACTATATTACTGGAAGTGCAGTGTATGGAAAATCGTTACTTGCTTTGCGCTTTTCTAATTTTCGTTGACTAGGTTACATCTGCATTAAGTTAAATTTGCGTTGAAGTGAAATTCACTGGTTTGAGCTTGTGGTTGCTTTTTCGAATAGTCTGAATAGTGCCAAGGGGAGCCAGTAAGTAACAGCTATTTTTTTTTTAAACCAGTGATTGTTTTACTTAATTAATAGTGTTAAGTTTGAATGGACTTTACAGTGGGATTCAGTCTCATTCTATGATTATTTTTCATTTCTATTTTGCAACGATTCCTAGTGATTCTTGTTTGTGTTTGAGTTCTGCCCGTAGTTGCTAGAATGACATCCGCTTTTTGAGATCTGTCAGTTGATGTTTGACGAAAATGGTTTTTCAGCCTGGTGTGTAACAAAAGAACGACAGTCTCGATATACGGTTAACTTTGGGATCTTATTAGGTAAACTGGCCCAAAAGATCCTTTTTCGTTTGACATATCTGTTGGTGTCGCTTATCGCATCAATAAGAACGACCAGAAAAAAACCTACAAGAAAGTAATAACATACGATGGCTGGCGCAAACAGAAAGTATCTCTGAGAAAGAACTGTCGCCAGTAACTTCTTCAAAAAGAAAAGCCAAAGGCAGTGAGCGGCTTGTCGATTTTTAGCTCCTATAGAGGCGCGACTCCACTACTGGCTAGTGTCGAATCACCAATCGGTCATGTTTATCTTAAAGAGTTAGAAGGCACGTTGGCTCGCCTTCCATTATGCGGAATATAGTTCCCTGACGTAAACATATGCAGATGATGTCCGCATACTGATTGGTGATTCGTCATTTACCAATATTGGAGTGCCATGGAACCAGCAAAAGTTAATTTCTTTCCTTGTTGCTTTCGTACCTACTCGCTTTTTCGAATTTGACCTGTTAAGTCGTTGAACGTTATAGCATTTCTTTCACCGAAGAACTGCCTCTTCAGTAGAGCAAGGTGTACGTGTATTGAAGAAGGGACGCTTCAAATGGGTCAGAAGTTTGTCAGAACTTTTCTGTCGCCACCTGGTGGAGTGACATGTCCCCTGTTCATTAAATACACGCCCTTGTCACAGTTTTGAGTACAAAGTAACTATTTAAATTGGTCTAGCATTTTCACTTTTCTACCTGCAAACACTGCCCCTTTTCCATTTGACCTCTCAATTTACCCACATTCCCAGTTTTGTTAACAGGTCAAATTCAGATTTGACGAATGTTTTATGAATGTAAAATAAGATACATCTAATCGGAGTAGTTCATTTTGTACATTAATCATCGTGTAATATAGTATTCTGGAATCACCATTAAAATTGAGTTTTTAGACTTATCGAACCTATCTGTAGATAAGCACTAAGGAGGTGCAGCGATTTCTACGATCAAAAAATGAAATCAAACAAGTGGTCACCTCCTACCGCTAAGTTTTTATGAAGTTAGCGTTCGAGTATTTCCTGGCTCACTACCAAGTATCGTAGAAATCGTTCTACCTACTACGTCCGCTTAAGTAGGCCCCTACACCTCATTGCGTGCTCTGAATTCGTAGAAGGAACACACAGACAACCACTGTCATTTGTTGTTTATTGTTGACATTCCTCCCCAGGGCAGTGATTCATGTCTCTTCGACATGTGAAACAAATTAAAAGCAGTGTACCTACTAGTAATGGAACAAAAAGTGAAAATCATTAGTCGATTAGTCGAAGAAGTAGGAACATGTTTTTCGTAAGTCAATATTCGAAGAGACATGAACAGTTACCCTGTCATATTTTAATTTCACATCGGAGATAGTATCGGAGGTGAAGTGGCAAGGAAGACAAATCCAGTTCTGGTGATAACAACCCTCGTCCACAAGGTTTATATTTCACTACCATAATTAGACATACACATAGTTAACAGTGTTGCGCACTGCGCAAATATCTCTCGAACAACAGCAGCGCGTTTCGACGCTCTCTTGTTGTCCATGTCATAATAATAATAGGGAATGAGGGTCTTGGTTCAGCTCCACACATCAGCGGAATACCTCTTCTGCGCCTCCATCTTCTTCAGATAGGCCACTGCCTGCTGCTCCGTCATGCCACCCTTCTCAATTATCACTTTCAGCACCAAGTCGTGCACATCTCGTGCCATATTTCTCGCATCCCTGTGAAATAAAAATTAAGCAATGGAGGTCATATTTTAACACAACGGGAGACTGCAAGGGCGATATGTAGGATTTCTGTGAAGTTCCAGCTCACTGTGTTGCCCTCATCAGGGACTTTATATTATGATATGCTATAAGGGCATGCCCATGACGGCGTTTAGCGTTATACCTACTTAGAGAGTGGAACCAATTTTACGAACATTTAAATTTCAAAAGGTTCCTCGTAAGTCATTCTTTATACTCGAACAAAAAGCGCCAGACTAGAAGCATGGATAGAAAACTGCGAGTTAGGCTGGATTTAGCTAATTTCGGAATGGAATTTACCGATTTCTTTTTCTGTAAGTTAAACAAGGTTGCCATGCGTTGCTAAGGTAAATAAAGTCGGAATTTTGTTTCCCTAGCAACCCATGGCTCCCATGGCAACCTCGTTTAACTTACAGAAAAAAATTCGGGTAAATTCCATTCCGAAATTAGCTAAATTCAGCCTGGCTGAATTTCACCAGTTTAACGTGAAGACTATCGTGTACACGATAGCGCTATCGTTTCGGTAAAAAAAATTTTAACGGCTTTCACCATCCTGACGATAGCACCCTCATCTTATCGTTAGTGAATCCGTGCGTTAGCAACAACAATAACTTTCATACCTTATTCGACTCGTTTGGGTGCGAAACGGACAGGGATTGTTGTCTACCCAACAATTTCATTCTATTAATTTAACGATAGGATAAGGTTTTTCGTCTGCTTTAACGAAACGATAGCTATTCGATCGTTAGGAGGCACTATCGTGAGGTGGTGAAATTCAGCCTTAGGGTTCAAAAGTTTTCAGATATCGACAGCCTACCCGCAGACATAAAGGTGTCCATTGTTCTCTCCGATGACTTTCCAAATCTCGTCCGCCTGCTGGGCGAGCAGATGCGTCACGTAAACCTTTTCTTTTTGTTCGCGCGAGAAAGCCACGTGAAGCGTCAGTGAGCCATTCTTCACGTACTCCTCGAGCTCTTCGCGGTAAAGGTAGTCTTCATCCCTCTTTCGGCACCCGAAGTACAGGATCGTGTCACCCACGGTCTTGCCTAAGAGACAATAAAAATGAGTACAGCTGATATCTACGGCACAGCCTCACCCGCAGATTTAACACTTTCCTATTTTTGGGCGTGCAGGTGCAGTAAAAAAATTGAAGTAAAAACCACTGAGCTCCTCCCACCACTCAGCTTTTATGATCTGTGACGAGCGTAGTTTTGTATAACATGGCATCGAGTTTAGTCAGTCTTTTCGAATCAGATGCAGACCGGGTGGGGGGAAGATGGTAACTCTGAACAACTACCTGAAGAGATCGCATGATCTAAGAACAACAGGATTTTCTAAAGTGAGGCTGCATGGTAACACTGAATCAATTTCAAGGATAGCAGACGTGACTTCTATAAGGACACAAAAAGAGGCTTCTGGTACCTTCTTTTCTGGCGAGATCCCGCTCTTGAATAAAACCTCGGAACGGCGCGAGTCCAGTGCCGGGTCCAATCATTATGATAGGCGTCTGCGGCCTGGTGGGTAATCTAAAGAACAAAATGAACCGAAATTACAATTTGAAGAGCCAAGAGACTGAAAACATGACCCATTACAGGAGACGGATACAGGTACAGTTTTTATAGACCCTTCGTATGGGGGTTGTCTAGAATACCTATATTGTGCCGGCACGGCACAATGTTGTGGTAGGAGAGAAAGGTATGAAAGGTTTAAAAAAACACAAGGCAATGTAAATTTTTCCCTTGGACGTGTCGTTTCGGTAAACCTTCGTTAACCTATCCAAAAACGCAGTAACTTCGGTAATCCTTTACCTGAATTGTGACTTTCGGATAAATATAGGAATAGTGTTGACAACTTCGTCCGTAGGCTTCTTCTCCTTCATCCAGCATGTGGCCACACCTTTGTTGACACGCTTCGTTGGCGTCTCGTACTCCACCAAAACAGCGGTCACATGAACCGTGTTTGGGTACAGCTGCACAGAACAAAGTATATTTTGAAGACTGAGAGTTTTTTGATAATATCTTAATGGTCCGGCCCTCCGTGGTCTTGTGGTCAACACAGGACTCGTAATCGGAGGGTCCCGGGTTCGAATCCTGGTAGCGCAGATTTTCTGTTGGGAGCATGGATGCCTATAGCGGGTTTCAATAACCATGACATGGTTAATTGGTGCAAATACACCTTTAATAAAGGTTAAATATCAACAACCAGTGTGCCCGGCCTCTACGGTGGGCACACTGGTCACAATGGAGCTGGATGTATCAGAGAATTAAAAAAAAAAATGGTCAATTCGAAAAATACACAAATGATTTTCGATGTTCCCAACCTGCACTGAGCAATAATTTTAACCTGCACCTGGCAAAATTTTAACTAACTACCCTATTCCAGACAGCATCATAAATAACGAAAGTATAAACTTGGCACTGAACGAAATGACACCGTTCTTTTCACAATTTGAAATAGAACATTTGATCGTTTCGTCACCTTATTAGAAGAAGAGATGGAGTAGTAGCGGCACTGGAGGCGGGGCAGAAGCTCACACAAATGGTCTAGCGGAGGTTTACAGCTGGGGAGATCCTCCAGCACATGCACGATATTCCTATTCTCCTGGATAATCCACTGCTGGTATAAGGCTTTACCCTCAGGTGTTGTACTGGCCATTGCTTTCAGCATTTCTTTTTCCTGCAAAAAAAAAAGGAAATAAGTACCTTACAATTAAAGGCAGCCAATTACAATAAGAAAAAGTTGTGAAGTTGGAGAGCATTCATTGAAGGATAGTCGCTAAGGAGTTAAAGCTAAAACAGAAATCTAGGTTCCTTTCTTATGCGGGCAATACTATTTTAAATCACACACCGGCCGCGAAGTAGCCGAACCGACAGCATTTTCCTTCCCATCAATCAAATAAAGAGACAAACCTTGGGGTCAGAAGCGTACTCGGAGAGTTCCTTGAGGACGTGTGTACGTGGGTTGGAGGTAATGTCCAGGTAATGAGTGAGGGCTGTGCGATAAGAACACGGACACGGGAATGGATGCTTCTTGCTCGATTCCTCTGCAAGTAACACATTTAAGGGTTAACTACAAGGCTGTTGTTTTACAAAGTTCCAAGGGAAAAGTTCAATAATTTTCTACTCTGAAATATAATTTATCCTTTTTAATATCAGAAACCTATTTCATATTTTTGCTGTTAAAACTGAGACTGGTCAAAAAGGAGAGGACTTACCGTCAGTGTTAGTGAGAGTAAAGACGATATCCAAATCTTTACTGAGGAGAGTTTGCAGTTTGTTGATCAGTTCACTGTTGTTTTGAGGGTACACCGCCAAGTGATCACCTAAACAGATCCGATACCATTAATAACTACACTAGTGCAACGACACTACACGATGACGGCAAGAGCAAAAATGGTTGCAGAAACTCTGTCACCTATCTGCAGAGACTCTGTCAGTTATCTGCAGAAACTCTGTCAGCTATTTGTAGAATCTCTGTCAGCTATCTGCAGAGACTCTGTCAGTCAGGCCCGGGGGGGGGGGGGGGGTTAGGGTCATGGGGGGGGTTTCGCCTATATTGTTTTGCTTCACATTGGCATTACCATGTTAATTTTCCGCTCATGGGGGGGGGTTAACCCCCTAAACCCCCCCCCCCCCCCGTGGATACGGCTATGCTGTCAGTTATCTGCAGAATCTCTATCAGCTATCTACAGAGACTGTCAGCTATCTGCATAATCTCTGTCAGCTATCTGCAGAAACTCTGTCAGCTATCTGCACAAACTCTGTCAGCTATCTGCAGAAACTCTTGTCAGCTATCTGCAGAATCTCTGTCAGCTGTCTGCAGAAACTCTGTCAGCTATATCTATAAGATGGGAAACCAAATGAATTCTTACCACTGTCATAACGAATTTTGGATCCCTCAATGTCAAACTCCATGTGCATGCAGGACCGATCTCCACCTTCGTGAAGTTCTCGGTTGATGACCATCTTGGAAAGGAACGGGTTCTTGGCATCAAAAGGTCTGTATAAACAACAATTAATTTTATTAATATGACGTTCGTTTAAACACTCCCTAATGATGACATATTTCTGAGTAAATTACTGGATATTTGTTTCGTTCTGAAATATAGTATACCTTCAGAAAGTACAATAGTTATCTAAGTAAAGACACAAGTCAATAGATTATTCAACCCAACTTAGATAACTAGTTAGATACAAAGGGTGTATTATTTTTCAGAAGAAAAAACCTCAGGTCTAAAATTTCTTAAACATTCAAGGCGTTAGGTACGAAGGAAAGGTTCAAGGCTTCCAACAGCTGGCTCGTATCTCCTGGGCTATCAACATATTTCTTGATAAGTCAAACAAGTCGATACTTTAGTGATAAGAGATAACAACGTCTGATAAAAGATGGCACTCCGATTTCTGCTCTTGCAGGTTATAGGTAGCTACGTCCCTGGCATGGCTTTTTTTTTTTTTTTTTTTAGGTCAATTGTCTTCTTATTTGTTCTCTAACACCTACACTTTACATCAAAATGGCACAGCGAATCACCAACATCAATGTTATTTTTTTGGTGGTAACTTTGGTGCTCCACTTGCGTTAACAGAACGAGAATAAGCCCCTAGGTATCTGGAATACTCACGGGCGCTGTGTTCGGAGGGAGTGGAGACGGGCCACCTCGCCAACATAGACGCGGTCCAGGTCAGAGTCAATATGCTCGGTGAGACGATACTGTCGAACACTGACATCCTCTCCTGTTGCTTCAATCCCGAAGAACTCGCAAACAGCTGGCCAGAACTTGTCTTTCCAAGTGATGAAGTCATCTTCAATGCTGTGAAGGAACAACCGTTAAGAATAAAGAAGGCTACGACAATGTTCCCCCCTGTGTATCCAATGGTGTCCACAAAAGTGAAGTAGTTCCCAAAAGGGTCAAAATAAACATTAAACGTGCATACATTTTTGAGTTTATCTAGGACTACATATGAGTCATTCCCACATGAGTGAAGCCACGCGAATCAAACTGATGCAACACTGAAAAGGTCAATGTCACACCTTTTGACATGTGCCGATTAGCCAGTTTCTATTTATCACAAGAGGTTCAATATCGGCACTGGTTATCCGTCTAGACTCGAGACTATATCAGATCTATCCATGGGGGAACCACAGCCACAGAATAGCCGTGAAAAAGAAAGAAGCCAGAACTATTCACTACACGAAAAAAAATGGAACATTACATGTCTTCAAGAAGAGAGAAAACAAAATTTTTGAACTGACTATAGGCGTTAACATTCAAATATTTTACCTGAAGAAGTAGGTACATAGCTTTCAGTGGAAAATAATGGCAGCCTATTATTGTCATTCATCTTGCACCTCCATTTTTATCGTTCGATAATATTCGTTCTCCAGTAAAAGCTAAACACAGTGTGCTATTCGCAGCCATGTATTTTCGAGTGTGAATAGCACACTATGCTTAGCTTTTAGGGCAGTCAATGACCGTGTACGGAAAAATAAGGTATGTATATTGCTTGCAAGAAAATGATATCTATAAATAGATAGATATTAGGTAAGAATAATCGAACGTACTGTCCAGGGAACACGAAATGGAAATAGCATACACTAAACCCTCTGCAATACCTAAATATTATCTGAAATGTGCCTACAATTAAAAAATTCATGCCATGAGCCATCGCGGACTGTAAGGTATGGCAAAAAATCAACATGGTAGCCAGTGGGACCTTTGAACACATGTTGACCTTGACTCTAGCCCACCTCACATAAGCAGCACACGGCACGCAACCAGACAAGTATCAACCATGCAGTACTCAAGTAGCTTCCATACCCTACCTACCAAAGCAAGGTTGTCTTCAACTACATAATTATATATAATATATACATAATATCATGCCTGTGTAGGAAATGAAAGCGGTCAATGAGCTGCTTAATTAGTATGGCAAGCTGACTATTGCAATAAAAAATCTAGATTCCGCACTTTATCCAGCACTAGCGTAATGACTGAGTAGCACGAGTTAAATATAATTTAGAAATATAAGTCAGTCAGGAACTCAGCAATTTTAGATTGATCACTCTGTAACGGCTATGGGCCTCTACTTGCTCTTAAGGGCCACCATGCATTCGCTATTTTTTACGTTTCGACTTCAAACTTTGTGAGAAAACTATTGGATATTTAAATATTCTGAAATATAATACGTCTTTTTAACGTCATTACTCATGAGGCTATGTTGTAATTTTACGATCGAGTGATTTTTGTCACCAAAAAAAAATTGTCCAAAATTAACCGATCGTGAAATAAAAACATAGCCTCATGAGTAATGACGTTAAAAATACATATTATATTTCAGAATATTTAAATATCCAATAGTTTTCTCACAAAGTTTGAAATCGGAACGTAAAAAATTAGTGAATGTATATTCAGCCTTAAGCCGGGCACATACGATGCACCCTGGCTTGCAATGGCAACTCAGGGATGTCAGCTATCCGAAAAAACTGCCATCCTCCCCACTGCGTCTGGGGATGCCAATTCACCAGAACGGCCGTCTGTCTCGAGCTACTTAAGAGGACGCTATACCTGACGATGCATTTTTTGCCGCCCATAAGATTAACATTGCGAGCGGCGATTCATTTTCAAGGTTTACACTTGGTTGGAAAGACACAAAATTTTGCCTGTACCTCGCCCTAACAATGTTCTAGGGAGTGTTCGAAGCAGATTTCCCAATTTCTCGCTGGTTTCTTTTATTGCAACTGTTTTGCAAATGCTAGCATCGCATACCTCAAGAAAAGTGCTGTAACTCGAAAACCAGTAAAAAAAATGGGAAATCTGCTTCGAACACTCCCTAGAACATTGTTAGGGCTAGGTAAAGGCAAAATTTTGTGTCTTTCCAACCAAGGATAAACCTTGAAAATGAATCGCCGCTCGCAATGTTAATCTTATGGGCGGCAAAAAATGCACCGTCAGGTATAGCGGACGTCGAATACGACTCAGCAAGCGACATAGGCTGGGAGACCCTGCCAGTTAAGTACTGTTATCTAGTTTACACAGAGCTGAGCACTCAAAGTCTCTCTCCACTCAGAGTTGGTACTTACTTAGCATCGTCATCACCAAGTCCCAGTTCAAACACTCTGGTAGCGCCCAGCTCCTCCATGCGCTTGTCCACATAAATGGCCACTTCATTGTAATGCTCGTAAGTCTTGTTCCCCAGACCAAACACCTGAAAAATAAAGAATAAATTAAACACGTTTTCTTTTTCTAGAAAGTAAAAAACATTTTATAATACTTGTTACCTATATTATAGGACAAAGAATTTTCCAATAGCTTTCTTTATTATTATTAAAACCACTCGGTTGACAGCTGTGTTTCAACCCTTACGTAAAGGTTGGAATTATTTTCAGTAATTCTGTGAACCCTCGGAAAATAGCAGCAAAAAATGTTTAAGTAAGTCTAAAGCGAAGATCGTCTTTGACCATGGTAGTGGTGACAATTGGAGGAGTTCAAGATCATAGTCATTGAGCATAATACGCGTTGGTGACCTTGGACAGGGGCCAACACTACACTCCTTGCCTTAGACTAGGACTCCACGAGGAAGCTTTGCAAAACTAGTACAACATAACCCAAGCTACGGAAAATACCAATTACAAATAATTATCAGAAAATAAAGGGGTTACAGACGGCAAATCCAATGCCTCCCATGTGCATATGTAATTCACGTTGAAGCGGGTTGGTCAGTCCAGTAATAATCTCCATGACATACACATGCTCGTCCGAACTTTTAATTTTGGATAAAAATGTAATATCCCTCCTATGGGAATTCAAAATCAGTACCTACCCAGATACATTAAAAGAATGTTTGGTAAAGGGCATTTAGACGACACCTAAATATAAAATCAATATCAATCATGTAAGTAACGGCGTAACTGATAACATACAGCTATCAAAGCAGGTTAAGGGCACTTCAAAGAGGAATATCACTTACTATGCTCAGCCTATAAAAAGTACAGGCTTGAATTAATACCAGAGGTCAGACCTTTGACCTACCCTAAGTAGTCAGGTGTTTCCAACCTATAATGCATACGGTACAGTTATATGAGGTCATGCCTTCCATTGTTTACAACTCAGTCAGGCGTACCAGTGAGCTATTGAACTTCTCAACAGACATGGTTTTAGAAGGTCATGTACAAAAGTGGAGCTAACTAAAAACAATACCATAGTGCAGTGGACCAGTATGTGTCAAATTGTCAAAAATGGTCAATGAGCTATTAGATTTACAACTCCATTCAAGTATAGGTACGGATTAAAATTACGGAAAGAAGTAACACCTATACTAGGGTGCAAGGGATAAGGAAACGCCTCAGGCGACGACCCAGCAAGTGGCAGGGTGACCAAAACAACTCCACCCCTGTGTAGGCTGGTGACGTCACCACCGGTTATTCCTGTTACATTGCGGTACACTTTGGTCACCCTGCCACTTGCTGGGTCGTCGCCTGAGGCGTTTCCTTATCCCTTGCACCCTAGTATATACGAAAGTGCAAAAAAAAGATAGGTATCTAGGTAAGTCCAAAGGTCTAACACCGTCCAAAACTTGGTTTTATTTCTTTGAAAAATCGTTCTGTTCCCATAGAAATGACTTTGATCATATTTTAAGAGTAAAAACAAAATAATCTTAATTAGATAGGTCCGTCATTTAAAAAGTGAAGTAGGTAGCAGTGGCCGAGTGACATATCTCGATTGCATACGGACGTCACATGTACAGGCGGTAGGGAAACATTTAAAAGTCAAATTGACAAATTTAACATTTAAAGCAGTCCGACTTCACGACGCTGCGCCTGCTAACCATTCATCGGGTCACGTCTTTCTTGTTCTCATCGGCACAATAAAACACAATATAATATTGTTCGCACTACAATGCGCCTATGTTTAACAGATTTATCAAGGTCAAAAAGGCCTAATGACAATGAAATAAGCATAATAAAGGATGTGATGTAGTCCTGGTAAAAAGAATAATAATCTAATCCGATGGTTGGTTACGTAGTAAGTATTGTAGGTAGGTTGTACGTAGCTGTTCTGGGAATACAATACAAGGCGGGTTATATCTCCAACATGTTCTCTACAAACCACGTTGTACCTTGTACCCATGAGTGATATTTTATTTGACAAATGAACTTCGCAACAGGCCTATCCGAGATTGTTTGGATTGTTTCGCAAAGCATAACGGGGTTTGACACATGAAGACAGCATGACGAAATGCCACATCTGCTGCCGCTTCTTAGGGACATGCAGGTTAGGCAAACACTGTTACGCGATAGGACCAACTTACCGCGTAGTTAACGCCTGTCAAGTCGACGTCACCGTGAAGCCACTCATAGAACTCCATTGCATTGTCTGTGGGATCTCCTTCACCGTAGGTGGCTAAGCAGAAGACGGCCAGCGAGTTTGGAATGTCTTTCAAATTCACTAATTCTTCCTGTAAACGCAAAACACATTTAGGTTAAGATGCAACTTACGTCACTGACTAATGTATGCTGTTCATAATCATATTTCAGGCCCTATTGCACAAAGGTTGCACCAACCACCATCAGTGTAAGAATGGGTGACATAGAATGTTAATGGGATGTCTCAGTAAAATGTCCGGTAATTTCGGCTGGACAAAGGACAAAAATAATTGTATACCTACAAAAAGTCATCGTAAGAGAAAACTGGAAGAGTATTCGATGTCTTCGTTCGCTAACTCAAAACTGAAATTTGTTATTTCCTTCGTCTTCCCAGTTTAAGTTTAAGTTTTCCATACCTAAAGGCACTCTAACATTTCCCTAATGACCTAGGAGTGAGGAATTTACCTTTTCCCAACAAATTTACTTCTTCCCATAGTTACAGAGCGCCTACGGGCCGCGCTGGATGAGGGCGAGGTCAGTAACACAAACAAAACCAACACACAGCTTTGTGATAACTAGGGTTCGGATTGTTAGGTTGCTTAAAACCGAGAAATAGGTTGCTCAAAAACGCAAAATAGGTTGCTGAAAATAGGTTCCTTAAAATCCAATTTTACCTAGTGCTTAACTACTAAGGTAAGGTTTCTAATAAAAATTATAGGTAGGTAAGAAAGGTAAAAAAAAGGAAGAATTTTCACATTTGGTTTTATTGCACGACCAAAACTTTTTCCAGATTTTCATTTTTTTTTTTTTTTTTTTTTTTAACGCGCGCAATAGGCGCAGATGTTTTTGACCGAAGCCGAAGTAGAGTACGCCGAAGCCGAAATATGAGTGGGCCGAGGCCAATATATCCATGTCGGAAGCGGAAAATGTTTCCGTTCCGCCGGGATTTTCCAGATTTTCCACCTTAAAATTACGTCGCATCTCTGTCAAAGTTCTTCTAAGTGCAAAGAGACTTCTTTCTACGTCACACGAAACGAGAGGCAGAAATTTGAGGGAGGCAACTTCGGTAGATAGGGGAAAGATCGGGCCAGGCCCGTATCCAGAAAGCGGTCATGGGGGGGGGGGGGGGGTGTTCGGGGTAATGGGGGGGTTTTAGCCTATATTTTTTTTTTGCTTCACGTCGGCGTTACCATGTTAATTTTCTTTCATGGAGGGGGGAGTTAACCCTTAGGTTACCCCCCCGTGGATACGGCTATGGATCGAGCAAACGTTTTTTTTCTGCACTTTTTCCTTCTAATATCTCCGCAGCTTCTCGGGCTGAGGCCCAGCCTGGGCAGCCTGGGTTTCTTTTTAGGGCTACCGCAAGCTTGGTGCATCTGGCGTGTCCTGTGGCTCTGCGCATAGGCACGTAGCATGTACACAGGTCACAGGCATAAGGGTAGTTGGTATAAAAATAGAGTACATACCTACTTACCTGGTCTGCGAGGGAGTAATGGGGAGTAACCTCGACTATCAACGAACCTAAGAAAATATATTTCTTATGGTGAAGTTAATGTAGTCTACGGGCTTCTTAGAAAAAATAAGTCTACAAGCTGATTTTATTTTCGCCTGGAAAGATTCTTTTGAAGCGAGCGTATTGTAAGACACGTGTTCATAAGTACTGTTATCTGCAGAATAGGTTAAATTAGGCCGTCAACCAGCAAAATAGGATTTTTTAGTACATTCAAAGCTGAAATAGGATTTTTTAGTACTTTCAAAGCTGAAATAGGACATTATAGGTCTCGATAAGATTTGGTGTGTGGGGTCGTGGAGGTCCAAAACGCCTAAATACAAAATTTGGCTGAAATCAAACGTAAGGAGAAGAATAGGTCTTTTTAGGACAAATCCGAACCCTAGTGATAACTGATCGTGATAATACTGCGATAAGAACTTGGCATTGAGAGATAAAAAACATGTAAAAAACCAAAATCATGATGCCATCCCAATAGAGACAGGCGTCAGTTTTTAATAATTTTAGTCTAGTCGCGAGAAACGAAAAATAGTGCTCAAACTGTAGGTCAAACTGTAGGGAAAAAAATTGTAAAAATATACTAGGAAAATGGATTTACACACATATCTATGCCTACGTTTCAAGATGCCATCTTTAATAATAGGGGATGAGGGGAAAGTGACATGGCTCACAATAATATTTCAGGAAATGATTTATGAACTACCTACGAGTGACATTAGTTTTCGAGGAAAAAGAACGGCGGAAATATCGTCCGCATTTCCATAAATATTCAGATAGCTTACCATATCGCACTCTTCCGGGTCTGCAACCATCCCCTTGAGTCGGTATCTGATGCCTTCCTTGGCCAGCCGTCCTGAAAACTCCTCCCCCGTCCCAGTCTGGCTCCCGTAGAATGCCACCAGACTTCGTCCTGATGTCTTCAGTTTTTGTATAAATGATGTGTCTGTGGTCTGTGCGCTCATACTTGCTGGCCTAACAAAAAAAATTGTCGTTTAGAAATCACGACAAGGACGCTGAAAATGTGAATTAATTTACAGTCTAGAATAAAAGATAGGTACAGGGGCGCCAGATTTTGAAAATCCGGGGGGGGGGGCAAGAAGTTGTAAACATTAGATAGGTATTCAATTTACTTATCACTCTTATCAGTCTGATAGGTCTCTGTGCCTCTCAGTGACCAAGCGTCCAAGGCATTCGACTTTTAAAAAGTTACAATTAATTTTTTACTATCTCGTTTTTTTTAAATTTAATTTTTAAGTCCAGATTCACCGGCAATCTGGACTTAATTAATCAGCGAAAATTATTATTTATTTATTTATTGCTTGTTTTACGTGATAATGAAGTTAACGCCAAATATTTGACATGATAAAAATAATTGTCCCCCAAATTTCCGGGGGGGCAGTGCCCCCCCCCCCCCCGGAATATTCCGGTGCCCCCCCCCCCAAGATGGCGCCCCTGGATAGGTAGTACTTTCATAACTCCACCCGGAAGATGAATGGGAGAGTGGCAACTGAAGCGAGAAATAACTAAAAATATTTCGCAACTTTAGACACTGGAGACTTACTGTATCGAATATGACTTTGTTTGTGACAATTCCGGTTTTTTTCTATCTTTGAGGAGCCACCAGCCCCCAAGAAGTAGGAGGATGATGATAAGGATAATGTCGATGATTCCCAACATGGGCTCGTCCTCCGTCATCGCCTCAACCCCAATATCTGCTTCCACTTCCATAATTACGTTCTGAAACACATTAAACAAATTGAAATTAGAAAAACGTCAAGAGTTCTACTACTAAAGGGGCTAAGTTAGTGGGAGTAATGAGTACAAGGTTCAGGGGGGACGCCCTCAACTGGGGGGGGGGGGGGGGGGGGGAAATAAGGTACAAGAAAAATAACAGAAAATAAGAATTTCGCCGTCTGTATATACGAGACTCGGCTATGAAATTATAGCGAGACTGAGACTTTTCATCAAGAGGGGGGGGGGGGGGGATTTTTATATAGCTGCATATTGTTGCAAACAGCTGTACAGAGACGAGCAGATAATAAAATAAACAACTGAGGGAAGTTCGAATCCGTCCAGCTGAAGCTCCTATAGACTGGACCTCAGTTACTTCAATACTACAATATTAATGAATGTCAGGCGTTGCAGAGGTTCTTCTAATCGTTTTTTTTTTTTTTTTTAACGCGCGACGTTGAGAGAACATATATGCGCCGATGAGTTGGTTGTTACATTTTTTGGCCGAAGCCGAAGTTGAAGTGGCCGAAACCGAATATGAGTGGGCCGAAGCCAATACATCCATGTCGGAAGCGGAAAATTTTTCCGTTCCGCCGGGATTCGAACCCGGACCTCTCAGGATACAAAGCGGACCCCTTGACCACTCGGCCACTGAGAGGCACGTCTTCTAATCGTATCGGGGACGTTATAATCCTTTTGCCAATTTCTAGAATATTGTATTTTGGTAAGAGTATAAAACTCCTTCTCCTTCTATGGCAAACACATCTCCCGATTTTACATTTTACGCAATATGCTCTGACGGATCCTCCCGAATTTTTTCATTTTACTGTAAACGCCTTCGCACCAAACTCATTGCTTCCATATAATGGTCTGCGAACCTGAAACGGAATGACCTGGACCTTGTACAAGGCCAAACTGTAGTGACGTCACCAGTCACACGGAGGAGAAACAGGTTGATGAAGTTTCAACTGTCTTCCTGCATTACGATAAATACCTAACATGGCACGGCCAGTTCAGGGATACTCCACGTCAGTCTTGAACTGGACTGTTCTCGGGAAATACCTATATATTTCAAAGAAGAAAGAGCAGCTGCAACAAGTAGGTACACTTATGAAGGTACCCCGGAAATACCTACTCTCAAAACAATCCGTATACGTTAAAAACTAAGTTTCTTGCAAAAATGAGATATGTACAGTGAAGTGTATAGATAGAACTACGCTTACCCTACACATTTATATACTTTTGACCTGCTGACAGAGGTTTTGGGGCCCAAGGACAAAAAACTATAGAGAAAATAAATTTTTCGTAAGTCGTAACAGTGTAACCACCATATTATTAGGTAGTATTTCTTCGAAATCTACCTAAATTCCAAAAACAGAAGGTCCTTAATACATCTAAAATGTATTAATTACAAAAAGTCTTTTTTTCACTTTTGTGTCGGATGGCGGTTCTGTAGTTTCCGCAGAAGCAGCAACGCGAGGCTTGGCCTCCCTCATAGCTTTAATGAACCTACAGTTTTTACATATTTTTGTCCTTTCAGTATTTGCTTCTAAATTGTTTTCACCACGACACTCTTTATCACAGCTGCTTTCTTGATCCCAAGTGGGGCTAAAATCGGTTGAGACACCTTTTTCCACTTTCTGGGACTTTTTCTGGGGTTCTTTTCTAGCTTTAAGTGGTTTCCTCACAGTAGTAGTGTTGGCAGTCTTTTGGGCTTTTGATTTTAGTTTTTTTTTCGGTTGTTTAACAGCTTTTTTGGTTGTTTTCCCGGCCATAAATAATTTCACTTTAAATTTATATTTACGCCAACGAGGGACATTTAAAAATATTGTTCTTATTTCGGATTTTAATGGAAAGTGATATACCATGTCGCATAGGGTGTCGTATTAAAGAAATCATAAATAATGAACTTCAGAAGTTACCTCCTTTTGGCTACGCAGACAGCAAGGCCGTACCTAGGAAAATACTTCGGGGGGGGGGGGGGGGGGTTTGGTACCTAGGTAGCACGAAACTTTTTTTCTCGATCAAAACTTAATTATATCTAGTGTAAAGCCGTGTATTTTCGGGGGGGGGGGGGGTTGAACCCCCCCCCCCCCCTGGGTACGGCCTTGGCAGACAGATTCGAAAGGGCTTTGTGCCTAAGCTGACCAATTAGGGAACATCTCTGTTTGGTCTTAGGCAATAATGAGACCAGCCGTCAAATACAAACGCCAACAACAAAATAGTTACACCAGCGACCGTATCTCAAGACAGCTCAGAGGCCAAGGTCCAGTCACTCTACAACACACCACAGAAACAAATACTCGCAGGTTGCGTGAGCAACACGGAAATGCTTCAAGCTTCACCCCCCACAGGAGCAGGATTATTCCACTCCTGTCCGTCCTGGTCATCCTAGCAATAACTGCCTTACTGACTAGTAGTTTTGTTAAAATGAACTACAGATTGTAAGGCTAACGGGAACTCCGCGTCCTTCCTACCTATACAGATCATATTTATATTAGGGCGACACTCCATTTACGACAAGAAGCGACTGTCAAATCACATCAATAATATTGCATTTTTACTTTCTCGCTAGCCATATATGGCGAGAAAGTATTGTTTTCTGGAATATCGATGCTGACCGCTAAAGTGATGCTTGCTCACCCTCAAGCAACAACTGTTCTGATGTTAAATTGATACCAAAAAGTATTTTTCCCTAACAACCTAAATAAAAACTTATAACTATAACGTGTTTGCCCCAAAATTTCTAAACCCGCTGTCACTTCGAAAATGGTCACTTCTGTAGATTAAGAAGATACTCTCGCTTTGTACTTCCAATGAAAACTTTGGTCTCTCGACCCTTAAGAAGAGGTCGAGGTACTCCGTGTCAGTAACCTGTGTAGCTAGCTATAGCAGTGTACTCGCATGTTCGAATGTGGAATCACCCTAGAAATGTTCTAAAAATGGAACAGCCCAGTGGATATTACCCTGCACACATTTTTGCAAGCTTCCAACAAGTGCTTAGGTACTTTTACCCAACGAGTCAGCAGTTGAGGCGGAAATAAAACTACAGTAAAGGGGACTGGTCCTGAGTCAACATAATCATCCTTGAGCTAGTCGTTTATGTACGTTTTTAGGTTTGCCAGTGTTTCCCTAAAACACTGAAATCAACTTATAGAGAAAACCCTGTCCTAGAGCGATGATCGATGATAATGCCAAAAAAAAAAAATACGTACATTGACTTTTTCAGTGAGGGAAATCCCTTGGCTTAAAACTCTGGACTCTAGCCCATCCGAACCCGAACTTAGGTAATCCATATCAGATGAGAAGAACTAGAGAACACTAGTCACAGTCGCCAACGCACAACGCCAAGCATTCAAAAGTAGACGGCACCACCAAGACACGGCACTACCAGCGAGCACCAGGACATACAACACTCTGGCGAAGCCAAGCCATTGCCCGTTCCCTGGCGTCCGGGCACCATTAGTCGGTAATTTTCAAGGCTGACGGCATGAAGCAAGCTATGCCGGTCTTTGGATGTTACATAAAGTGGTACGTCACTGACAATACGTACGTAGGTCCACTGTCCAGCCTCAACTTCCCATGTCTCTAAAAACCTGTCTCCACAATATTGTTTCTTCCATGTCTATAATTATCTAAATAGGTACCTGTACAGGCTATTTTCCATTAAATTGAGGGCTTAACACACGCTACACGTCAGGAACACTTGAAAGGACAATAAACGAGCTCTAGCTATAACACCCCCCGCCCTCAAATAACTATAATTAATTTAATAACAGGATGGATTTCCTCATCATCTGAACCAGTAGCTACAGGGTTGTGGACCCTTAGCACGTTTTATTTCCATAGACCAGTGTGACGCGAGCCGTGCTCAGAGAAGGGTGTTTCTGCGTTTCGTCCTTCGAGTCCCTTCATAATTTTCATGCGCGACCATTTCAACCCGCTATTCACGCAGTTTATTGTATTCATTTGTTGTCAAAGTGTTAAAGTTGGTGTTCTGACCCCCTCTAAGTAGATACTATCAAGTTCTCGTGTCACAGTGTGAACACTGTGGAATTCTCCATGGAGGACTCTCCTGGTGTCGTCCAGGATAGTCACCTGCAGACTGGAGCCTCCCCAACCCCTATGGATGAGGACCCGCACAGAACGGGTAAGAGAGCCCGCACTGAGGATGCCCCAGAAGTGAGTGCTACAGCATCGCGGACTGAGGAATGGCCGGAGACGTCTCCGCCGGTGGCAGCCAGGGGGCTGGCACAGCTGCCCACCCGCTACCCTCTCACAGCGCAGGGCCCATTTTATGTGCTTGTTGAAAGCACTAAAGGTGCTCTGCACCCCATGAACCTAGCTGAGCACCTATTGAAGGTAAGATGCCAGTTTTCTGAGCTGGCCAAGAAGGGAGCTAACAGGGTTAGAGTGTCCTGTGCTTCGGCGACTGAAGCAAATCGTTTGCTGGACTGCCCTCGCCTCGACTCCTTCTCACTGAAGGCTTACCCACCTACGTCAGCCTTATCCCGTAAGGGCACCATACATGGTCTTGCCCCAGACACATCCGCTGACCAGCTGGTCCAAACTATAGTGAGCCCCTGTCCTGTGGCAAAGATCAGGACGTTCAGTAGACCGAATGATAAGGAATTAAGCGCCGAAATAACATTTGTGGGAGTCGAATTACCGGAGTTTGTTCGAATCTATGGCTTATCTTGTCCAGTCCGAGCCAGTATTCCTCGGCCACTAGTCTGTTATCACTGTGGGTTTTATGGGCACACTGCGGCCCAGTGTGGCAGTAAGAACAAACCTGGCTGTGTAAAATGCGCCGAAAATCACCCAATGATCGAATGCAAACAGACTGTTCGAAAGTGTCTTCATTGCCGAGGCCCTCATGCGGCTAATGATCCTAGTTGTTCCAAGTTTAAAGAGCAGCTAGCCCGGAAACGAGCTGCCTTTCAGCAAGAAGTGTTGGGCAAAGAAAACTCTATACCAATTGGTAGGCTTGACGAACGGAAAAAACCTAGAAGAGTTAGCAGCAGCCAACCAGAAAAGAACAAGACCGTGTACAGCCGGGAGTTCTCTCAGCTTCCCCCAGATGTTTTGCCTGAAGAAGGTGGAGAGGCCTCTCCTCAAGTGGATCAAGCTGGCAAGAAAAAACAAGTTGGAAGCCCGGGTCCGTCAGGTATATCTCTGACTCCAAAAAAGAATAACAAGACACCTGAATCCCTGAGAAAGTCCAGCCCGGACAAGAAGCAGAAGAAAACTTTCGCGGAAGTGGTAGGAGAGTCGTTCAGGGAGATCCCAACCCGGAGTCTTAACCAAAGTAAGAATGTTCAAAAACCAGAGATGTCGCCCTTGGACAGTCTTGATGAGAAGGTCCGTACTAACCGCGAGCGTACAAGAGGAAAGCAACCCCCAGCCGCCCCAGCTAACAACTCATGGGAAGATATTTTTAGGTCTCTAGCAAGGTTTACCTGCATCAATGTCATGGGAGTCGCAGAAGAAGTTTTTGCAGCTCTGATAGCAGGCGCGATTGAATTATTCATTGCAAGTCCCCTATTTGGGCAGTTGAAGAGTTACCTGGTTGGACAAATTACATCAGCATGGATTGCTTAACTGTTGTCCAATGGAATGCCCGGTCAGTTAGCAAGAACCAAGCGGACTTGTATTTCCTTGCCGACCATCATAAGGCTGATATCATCCTGTTGTCAGAAACATGGCTGTGGGATGGACAGTATTTTCAAATTCCTGGATATAACATTTTTCGATGTGATCGTCACGGGGTACGTGGCGGAGGTGTCGCAATTGCGGTAAAGACAAAGTTCGTAGTTCACCAATTGCCAACGTGGATGCACCTGATGGAATGTGTTGCCGTTAAAGTTACCTGCTGGAATAGAGAACTGAACTTCATTTCAGCCTACATTCCACCTCACCTGCCTGTGGTTACATCTCCCCTTGTCGAATTATTTCGCCAGTTTCCGGGATGGACTTTTGTAGGGGGGGATTTCAACGCCCACCACTGCCTATGGAGCTCACGCTCATCTCCTCGTGGGGAACGTTTATTGGATGCTTTTGAGGATACAGACCTGGTAGTTCTGAACACGGGGAGTCCCACAAGAATAACTAGACCTAATCAACGGCTTTCCGCAGTTGATGTTACTGCAACGACCGCCTCTATGGCATGGTGCTGTGTTTGGGAAACGGACTCTTCTCCATATGGAAGTGACCACTTCCCAGTGATCACTACAGTGCACCCGCCTGCAGGAGCACAATCAGCTACCAAAGGACGATCGTGCAGTCGATCACCACTTAAGAGATGGATGATTTTTCCGGGACTCTGGGATAGCTACCTGAAGGCTTGCAAAAAAGAGCTAGATAATGTTGGTTCTCCGACAACTCCTGAGGAGCGTATTGCGCAATGTATCAAGACTGCCGCGGACGAAACCTTCCCACACAGATCCAAGGAATTTAAAGGTAGAAGAAATCCAAGACCTGTATGGTGGAATGCTGAGTGTCAGCGTGTGGTGGACGACAGGACAAAAGCCTTCCGGGCGTTCCGGGAGGAGGCGTCAATGGACAAGTATGTTGAGTAT
Organism: Mesopsocus fuscifrons; assembly: GCA_950004255.1. Lineage (NCBI taxonomy): Eukaryota > Metazoa > Arthropoda > Insecta > Psocodea > Mesopsocidae > Mesopsocus > Mesopsocus fuscifrons. The sequence continues at coordinate 9,893,216 of OX465380.1, forward strand.
AAGAGGGTAGCAGCTCTAACGAAAAAAACTCTTGCTAGCTGCAAAAGAGAAGGTTGGTCCCAATTCTGCTCAAAAATTACCCCTGACGTTTCAGTGGCTGAAGCATGGCGGCAAATTCGGCATTTTAAACAAAGCAAGTGTTCCCCCTATGCACGCTTCACTGGGGGCGATGAGTTGTTATCGGAACTCCTCCGTCAGTATACACCAGAAATTGTTCAAGTGAGCCCCCCTTCCAGTTTGTCCTCGACGGCAGAGAATCCCGGCACGCTAGATGAACCAATTACTGCACAAGAGCTGCAAATGATACTTGATTCTCCTCGAAAAGATACTGCACCTGGAATGGATGGGAAACCGTACTCCTTCTATGCACATTTACCACAGGAGCTCAAAAATGACTTGTTGACACACTTCAATGACGTGTTTACCAATGGAGTCGTACCGAAAGAGTGGAATCAGGTTATGATTCAGCCAATCCTAAAACCGGGAAAGCCAGCTAACCTTCCAAGTTCATATCGCCCGATCAGCCTGCTAAATTGTGCGAGAAAGATTTTTGTGCGGGTCTTACAACGGCGTCTAGATTGTTTCGTAGAAAGAACAAGTATTCTATCTCCACATCAGTTTGGTTTTCGCCGCGGTCGCGGTACGCAGGACGCCCTGGCCTTCTTTTATAATGAACTTTTAAGCAATGCTGCTTCAAATGGATATGGGGTCGCATGTGGGATTGATGTACAAGGGGCGTATGACCACGTACCCATCGATATGCTTGTTCAAGGCCTCGCTGAGATTGGGATCCCTCCAAGAATGCTTCGTATGGTCTGGAATTTATTCAGTGAACGGGAAACCTATGTCCGCATGGGCGGGCTCTTATGTGGCCCTCGTGTCGCCAGAAAAGGTTTGCCCCAAGGAGATGGTCTAAGCCCACTATTGTTTAACCTGTATGTAAGAAGCCTTGGAAGATCTGCGTGGCAGATGACTACTGTGATTCAGTATGCCGATGACGTATTAATTTTTGGGTCTCGTTGGACACTTCAGGAAGCGTCTGATGTGGTCCAGTGTACAGTCAACTTCGTGAATTCGGAACTGAAGAAGTTAGGGCTTTCAGTTTCACCTGAAAAGTGCCAACTGCAAATCTTTTCACGCCACAGAGTTGTGGAAGACCCGCCAGATCTTGATGTCTATGTTGACAACAAACGCTTGAAGAGGTCTACGCACTTCAAATTTCTTGGAATGTTCTTTGACACAAAACTGCTATGGCGATCGCACGTACTTCACGTAGAAAATCGTGTTGGGCCACGAGTGAGTTTGCTCCGGGCCCTCTGTGGTGTGTGGTGGGGTGCCTCCCCCTCTACCCTCCTCTGCTTCTACAGAGGATTGATCCGCCCCATTCTCGACTATGGCTCCCACATCTTTGGTGGCGCAGCGAAAACGCACCTCTCCCGATTGGACCGTTTACAGTACCGGTGCATACGCATTTGCCTCGGGGCAATGAAATCGTCACCTGTTGATGCCTTGCTGGTTGAAGCGGGAGAGCTTCCCCTCTCTCAGCGAAGGTCATTACTGTCTTCCAGAATTGTTATTAAAGCTGCGACCGTCGCTACGCACCCACTGCTGCCACAGCTATTGCGTCTTGAGTCAGTTTTGAAGATTACTCCCTTACTAAAGGATAAGCCACAACCTCTCAACGTAGCCGCGGCCTCAAAATATGGCAGTAGTGTTTATCAAAGCGAAGTCCCGGTGGGGCTGATCTTATCTCCGATGGAAGCAGGGACTTTTCTCAAGTTTACTGAAATTGATACAGACCACTTTCAGTGCTTGCCTCGTGCTGCACCGCACAATGCTAACGAGATAGTCTTCCAGTGCGAAGCATTCAGTCTTTGGCCTGACTATGATTGGTTATTCGTGGACGGCTCTCGTAAGGACAGCGGAGAAGTAGGATCGGCTGTCTATCATCTGGAAGGCAAAACCTTCAAGCTGTACCAGTTGTCTCCTGCCCACTCATCCTACAGTGCGGAAGTCGTAGCCCTTCTTCAGGCGCTCTGTTACATCGAAACATTGACACCTGGAAATTTTTGTGTGTTTTCTGACTCCCTGAGTTGCCTCACAGCCCTTCAACACTTAATGGGTGGCAAACCTCTCCATCCACTACTTCCCGAGATTGTTCAGCAATCAAATCTTCTACACAGTGAAGGCTTCACAATCTCCCTCGTCTGGGTTCCCGGTCATGCCGGCGTGGCTGGAAATGACATAGCTGACACGTGCGCCCGGCAAGCAGCGCTAACTGGAATTCCCCTGGATATCCCTCCATCAGCGGATGACCTGATGGCATCTGCTCGAGCAGAAGCAAAAGCCCAGTGGCAGCAGCTGTGGGTGGACCGATCTACAGTCACAACCCTTTCCCGGCTGCAAAGTCAGGTGAGCACTCGGGCGTGGTTCCAAGGGGTCAAGGCCCCTCGAAGCATGGTGTCAACCATTGTTCGGCTCAGACTTGGACACAACTCACCACCCGCTCATCTGGCCAGAATAGGAGTCCGGGATTCGCCAACGTGTCCCTGCGGTCAGGCGGAGGGAACGGCAGACCACGTCGTCATGGCCTGTCCCAGGACGCAGGCGGAACGCGGGACCTTAAGCCAACTACTCAGAGAAGCAGATCTCCCAGAGACACTAGAGGCAGCGCTGAAGTCGGGAGACTTGAAAATTTATCGGTCTATTTACAGTACACTTGCAAAATCAAAAATTGATATGTAGGGAAAAAAAAAAAAAAAAAAAAAAACTATGTACTGGCAATATGTAAAAATGTTTTTTCGTGCCAATATAAACAATATAAAAAAAAAAAAAAAAAAATTTCCATAGACATACTGAATCATTACGGTGGATCTATCGCATGGCATGTTCACATAAAATATTACCCTAAGATAGTGCAGCAACCTATTGCAATAGTGCTATAACCAGGTATAATAGAGGGTCCCAAACCACAGAAACAAAGTCTACGTGAACGAATGCCGACTGCCAGCGTGCCAGACCGATAGTTCCCTGAATCATGGAGAAAGTGGCTGATAGGTAAGACCTGAAGAAGGAGACTAGCAGGGACACCTGAGTCTAGCGGTGACCACAGCATTGCAAAAGAATAACGTACATAGATAGGACAACATACTGGGGAAGGACTTCCATACTGCGAGAGTTAAAGGAAAGAGAGAAGAGGAAAAGTCACGGGAAGTAAGGACAACAATGAGAACTGGGATATGTACGGGTATGCAAACATGGGTGCAGTGTTTGAAATTAGTGAAATCTTGCTTTCCATGGTTTTCCCATTTCTAACGGGTGAGTACTAGATCTTCTCCGGCCAAGGGAAAAGCAACTGTCGAGGTTTTTTCAAACCAAACTTCCCCCAGTACACCAAGACCGAAAAAAGGTATAGTATAGCTTCTCACCGAGGTTATCTGAAAGCTGCTATACCTGCATCCCAGTAAGGACAGCAAGGAACTACAGAAGAATGGTGGAACCCATCCAGAGTTGAGCGACTGTTACTGAGAGAAAGCTAATCAGAACTGAGATATGGAATTTAGTGAGAGATTTGGATGACACCAACAAGGCAGTTTGTTGGAAAAGGGCTTGAGGTCGGCTGAACGGCGGCGTACGTGCCAACTCGCAGACTGAATGTTAATTTCTCTTTCGCGGAGGCCCAAGTTACGTCCGCTGGTGGCATGTAGCGCGAACAAAGGAGCTCTTCGCTTCACGAAATCCCTCTACTCATCCTCAACCACTTCTCGAGGCCTCGGGTCAAAGTACAACCCGTTCTTTGGCACATTCGGTCACGCGACGACATGTCTGGAAGCGTCCCTATCTACGTCACACCTTCGGTGTAATTTGCAGACTCAAGTTATTGGCTGTTCAAAGCACTTTGTTCTAATTTGTTCCGTTTCACTATTTGTGGTTGCTGGATGTTACACCAACCAATTATAAGTTCTTTGTTATTTAGGTACCTTCAGAACACTGAACGATAGGGCGGGACTCCCCACTTTTCTAAGTTGAAGAGCGATCTCTCAATTTAAAATTATAGTTAAATGCGAAGATAACATAATCTCTTCCTTCACAGAACGGTTAGACATGTCACGCTGAACTGATTTTCGCATGCACCCAGTACCCAGAAGGGACAACAATATGTAGCGGGATATATTCCAGCGACTGGGATTCGATCCTGGTTTACATGGCTTACGCACGGACATTAGGCATGCCAGTAGGAGGTGAGAAATCTAGGATTACGTAGGGCCTACTTCTAGGTTAGGTAAATCAAAGGATTCTCAGCTTCACAGTTCATAGACCATAATTAGTAGTTGTGCAACATATGTGGGTCCCTATCAACTCTTCACATCTTGGACATCTAGGACCTTACCTACCAACCCACCTGTTGCGTGTAGTCAATCGAGATATCATGCTTACCAGTAAGTGTGAAGGTACCAACTACTCTCTCTTTCCCTTCGGTAGGTTAAATTGGTCTTAGTTCGTCTCTATACTAAATCTGGCGAGGTAGGCACCGCACAGTTGTCAACTATCTATAATAGTAATAGTTCAGACCAGAATGATGCACTAGTCAGCTTGTTTACATCACTCACCTGGCAGAAATTAAGCGAAAGTACACACTGAAACGATAAAAAGGCACAACTTCTGACAAAACTTTAAAACATTATCTGCAGAATATCCCGCGAAACTAAGAACACTTGTCACAAACTGCACATCAAGCCAGATAACAGAAAGAAGGAAATTACATGATACACGGTGATGATGGCGGAAATTTCAAGGACTACTTGAAAATGCCACTGAATAATAAAAAGTGAAACTGAGTTTTGAAAGAAAATATTACAAATGTTCTTTTTCTTCTCATTTTTATATACATAAAGCAAAAATATATAATAAATTTTAAAAATATTTGTAATTTACGTAAAAGAAGAAGAAATTTACAGAAATTTGAAGAAAACGTGGCAGTAGAATAAGGTAGGTTTTGTGTAATGGCGGATGTGCTGGTATTTCGTTTGACAAGTAGGAAATAAACACATTAGTGTAATTATTTATTTTATTTATACTTAAATACATATTTTCCTTATTAATTTATTACAGTTTATCTCAATTTTACGCTTCTTTCGGCATTATTTACACCCAAGCGTGTATAACGAATTAGCAAGGTTATGCTTGTGGAATGAGTGCCCACCCACATTTCAGGCATTGCCAGTTCCATTTCATAAGATTTTAATTATTTTTTAATTTTTATTTGCAGAACTATGTCGAAAAATAACACAGCAACCGCGCGGCTGCGTCAGGATTATATGAGGCTAAAGAAAGATCCAGTTCCTTATGTGATTGCCGAGCCCTTGCCTTCAAACATACTGGAATGGTGAGTGGTACTGCGCTTGTAGGAGTAGAGGATTCGTGGAATGACTTATCCACAGTAACATCAAACATGCCTCTTCCTTACTTTAGAATTTATATAGGAGGGAACTGACCAAAAGTTTACAAGGTTTAGGATTTGAACCAGGCCTTTGTTGAATGAAGGGCCGAAATAGGATCCTCTGTCCTCTGAGCCTTGGGACAGTGTGAGACTTTTACAACTTCGTCGGTACTGTTTTCAAGACCTAATCCGAGGTTTTCACGAATAAAAAGTCCTCTTTGAAATATTTTTGTCTTCATAGATATAATATTAAGTATGGTTTCAGGCATTACGTGGTGCTGGGACCCGAGGAGACTCCATATGAAGGTGGATATTACCACGGCAAGTTGGTATTTCCTCGGGAGTTTCCCTTCAAACCTCCAAGTATCTACATGATTACGCCGAATGGACGATTCCTAACAAACACGAGGCTGTGCCTGTCAATAAGTGACTACCATCCAGACACCTGGAACCCTGCTTGGAGTGTAGCCACTATTCTCACTGGCCTGCTCAGCTTTATGGTGGGAAAAACAATAGTTATGACATAATTAACTTACTCTCTTAACAGATCAACTTACTTCGGGCCGGCTAACACCCAAGTAGGTTTATCCGTCTCTTCCCTTTCTTGTACCCCTCTGATGATGACCGTCTAGGTCGAAAGCGCTTAGGATTTATTATTACTTTTTCGTGGGTTTTGACTAAGTTATTTTTTGACAGTTTTTCGGTGGTGGTTCCTAATACTAACTCTGGTTGAGGCGGTGCTGGGTCCACTAACGTTTAACTAAACATGGAGTGCAGTACAAAAGCCTTTGTCTTCATCCTCTCCATGTAGGACTCTGACGCTGCGTTCAATAAGAAGGAAGGTTTCAGTATAGGGAAATCCGGACGAGCTGTGGATATAGATCCGCTGGGGAAACCGGAAATATTGTTTATCGTGTCTCTACGAAAGTCATGCTAACCCGTTTTTATATTTCAGACTGAAGACGCGAGGACGCTTGGAAGTGTGGACAGCACAACGTATGAGAAGCGGCAATTTGCTTACCAAAGCCTCCGGTATAATCTCAAAAACAAGATATTTCAGGACTTATTCCCAGACCTCTGTCAGGTGGGTTTTCGTTTAGGTAAGTTGCCATGTGAGAAGGATCGGGGTGAACCGAAAAACGTTTTTTCTAAAGGATTTTGGATCACATAATGTGGACGGAAATAAATTTCGTAATCTAACTTGACCTTTGGCAGGGCCAAAGTGAATACATTGGTATCCAGTCGTGGGTCTAGAGAATTCGAAAAGGCCACAGCAGAAAGCAGTGTCCGTAATTTTGACGGTGTAAAACTCATGACTACCTTTAGTTTACTGTTGGGGCAGAGGCAGACTTCATTTCACTTTCTCTACGGACACCACACTGGCTAACTACTTTTTTAATCGACCATTCAGCTTTACTTTTGGATGCATCTCTACTTGTGTGTGTCGTAATAGTTTTATTTAATACTGCAGGAAATGAAGAGGATGCTGGAGAGCCGCCGGGCGGCAGAGCAGTCGACTGACGGTGCTGGTGGCCGAGGTGCTGCCGATTTTTTACGCCAGCAGATCGCGAATGAGCAGAGTCCTTTGCATTCCGCGCTGGCCAACATTGGCGTCGTCATTGGATTTGTGGCTTTTGCTTATGCTGTCAAATACGTATTACGCAGCCTGGCTGCCGAATAGACGTTCAGGAAAACTTTATTCTCACGGTGCCTTGCAAGGTAAAAATTGCACTGATAACGGATATTTGTGGATAAAACGGACTAATTTACGATTTACTTAGTACCTTTTGAAGTGAACACCTGGCGGATGCTTGATGTTTGATTTGTTAATTTGAAAGAGAAGCGACGAGACGTTGTCGTTACCTCAAGTTTCAGTGTCGTTTATTTAACCCGTTTTGTGGTTCCTGTAGTCTTAGCATCGTTATCTTATGTATCTCAGACTCCATCTGTTCATTTGGGAGTTGTGAGGCAAGACGAGTGACTTCTAGAGGTCTCATCCCGATGTGAAGTTTGGTCTCCCTATGACGTCAAAACATGCTGCCCGATCAGAGCTCTTGTTGATTAGTGTTTTTTGACGGGTCCGTATGTATAGATGTAATATGGAGACCTAGCTACTTACTTCCACTCAAAATTTACATGCCCTGTTGCTTGGTACTTGTACAATGTTGAACAGTTTCTGCTGTTACTGTTCAGTTAATTATTAATTATTACTTACTATTCTATCGCACAGTCTGAACCTTTGTTGAAACGATGATTCAACTCTGAACGCTGTGTTAAACAAAACTACCAGTCACAGTTAATAAAATCGAAGTATTGAGAGGTAAGTAATCACTTTGATTACTTCATTTTTTGTTGGCAGAATTAATTCCTCCTGCTGTACAAATTGTTGAACCAGCTATTCAGATCGTGTGTGAAATCAAAATTCCTGATAAGTTACGTTAGTGCAAGGGGAAACTTGCAAATACTTCTTCAAATTTAGTTCTTTATACCTAAACTTATTCCACAATTTGTCAAATTAAGTACCTTGGTATTTAGGTAGAATTTTTGCTTTGTTTATAATTTTATGGTAGCGTGACACCAACTGCTTACGTGATGGAAATCTTGCGCGATCGTAGCCTAGGTAGGTGGATCCAAGGTCCTTTAACTTAGGTTGCCTCGTTTGACGGCTAATCATGAGTCAATGGTAATCTGTTTGGACGTCATCGCGAGACCCTGCTTCAAACGAGGCAGTCTTCAGTCTTTCCAAGGTACCTACCGATCTTGATGTACCCACAAATTCCCTACCGCTGGGCGCTGGCTCAGGTTTACGTTTCAGCAAGGATAACATTATCCTTGCGATTCAGTACAAAAATATAATGTTGCCTTCGTTTGTCAATAGTCGGATTATTTTTTTCACCCAAGACGAATGAATAAATGAGTACCTTCCTAGGAGCGCAAGTTTAGACGTGCAGCTATACTAGCAAATGACGGATTAAGTACCTAATCTATGGTTGGTTTTCTGGTAAATCAGGATTGAAAAAAGTATTTCTAGGTAGAATTTTTTAATTTTAATTTTTAAATTTCCCGCGCTTTTCAATGACACCTTGGCGTCAGCTATGCGTCAGCTGATTTCCAAACAAATATGGCCGAATACCGTTAAAAATTTGCGAGGCTGCTGAAAGATGAAAGTGATATTTTCTTTTAGTCGTAAAATTGCTCATCCTCTCAGTTGAAATTCAAGTTATTAAGGTGCCGTGTTCCTCTGTGACTCCAAGTCTGATATGTCACTCCAGATCTTAGCAAGTCGTCTCTGTTAAAAATGGTAAATACATAAGTACCTACCTATCTGTACCGCTATGAGTACCTAAAACGATACCTTTTTTTAAAAAATCCAAAACTGCACGAGCATCAAGCCGAGGCTTTGAGGGAAACCTCCCCAAACGCCCTTCACAGTCACTCAAGGGAACTTCTCGTCCGTAACGTCCTGCGGAAGGTCACTCATACATCCAATGTTGATTTGAGGAAGCGAGCAACCAAAAGGCTGCTGTTGGGAGATTCTGCTCCCTTTTTTGCGCTTGTTGGGGTCGGTTTGGCTTCAGACTCGGGACTTTTAACCAGAGAAGATGAGTTGGACGGGATTTGCTGGGAAATTCGGGTAAGCGCGTATTGAGGGCTTAGTCGAGTTGCAGATGATTTTTTCTGTCAGGCCAGGCATCTACTGAAAAAGAGTAATGCACCAAAAGCTCACTGCTGATGTTTGCCAGGTGTTTCACTGACAATACTGTCAATCTAATAAAGAAGATATTGCTATAGGATGCCGTGTCAAAGCTTCACTGGAAAGCGGCGCGGGATGAGGAGGAGGAGGAACTTAAAGCAGCTGGTCCGCAAAGTTTGAAACAGCTACGAATGAACAAACCCATTGCAAAAGGATGTAACGCTGTCGTCTACTCCGCTCGCTTGGCAGAAAGTAAGTTACATTAATTCCCTTGAGAGAGTCCCAGATGGAAAGAGAGAAGAAGTACCTAACAGTGAAACCAATTTCTATTGGACAGAATGTTTTTGCGAGGTTAATCTGATTTTGTTTGAAGTCTGCCTTTTTACTTATGCATAATTTTTTTTTCTGTTCTCAGCTGCAAAAAACGACGAATACCCCTTGGCTGTGAAGATGATGTTTAACTACTATGAACAGACCGCGACTGCGATCCTACAGGCTATGTACCGGGAGACTGTGCCGGTCTGCTGGGGTTCGAAACAGAGGTTTGTGACTTCTGCAGTCCTTGCAGTTGTAAAAAAAAATAAGGTGCTACCTATTCAGCAGCTATTCGCCTAAATTAACTTGCTGGTCTGTACTTATCCTATTGAAGTTCACAAATACCCGTTGAACAAGGTTGGGATTGAAAACGAGGACCTTGAGAGATAGAACGTCGCCGTTTACCCAAGTATCTTCACTGGGGTTAAGTCCTGGTCTGCATACTTAGTGACTTAGTGTCCTTAATCATATTTTCAGCTCAATGGAAGGGAAGAAGACGTTACCTGCGCATCGGAATATTGTGCAGATGTACTCAGTGTTCACCGATCGTGTCCCCGAACTTCCACGGGGGAGACAGCTGTATCCTGATGCCCTCCCTCCCCGTATCTATTCAAAGGGCTTTGGCAAGAACACGAGTCTTTTCCTTGTCATGAAGAGGTAAGGTGGAATCGGGCTTTACGTCACTGATTTACCATTCTTAAATCATTCAACTAACGCTGAGTTGACACGAAGGGGTGATGGCAGTTTATATTCTTGTCGAACAATCCCACGAAAAAGTCTTGGCAAATTCATCAGTCGCAGTAATTTCGACTTATCGTGTTCAGAGATCTCACATTAAGTCTAGACCATGGATTCTTTTTCAGCTATGACTTATTAATTAGCTGTTGGTATCTTCACAATTTTTTTAAGGTATGAGTGCAGCCTGCTGGAATACGTACGAGACAAAAAGCCGAACGTTCGGAGTTCAACATTACTACTGGCTCAACTCATGGAAGCAGTGGCCCACATGACCATGAATGACATCGCTCATAGGTATTAAACTCAAAATATCAGTAAATTATTTATGCCTGTGATATCCCAATCATTTCGTATACATGGGTCTGAGTATTACCATAATCTCTAAACGCCCAAAAGCTACCTTAGTTTTTAGCACTGTCTTGACAGAAAAATCTCTTGAAACCCCTTTCACTTCGATTTCAGGGACTTGAAGGCGGATAACATCCTGATTGACTTGTCGGAAGGAGAGGCGTGTCCGCTGCTCGTGGTTACCGACTTCGGTTGTTGCCTGGCCGACAAGAACCACGGTCTTGTACTTCCTTACCGTTCTGTTGACACGGGTAAAGATGGCAACATTGCACTCATGGCTCCTGAGGTAATATTTCTTTACGAACGTTTTACTTATATGTGGAGAGGATAAAAATCGAATTACTCAACTTCCCGGATAATACTGTAAGTATAGTATAGCGCCACGCTACCTGCCTGGCCCGAGGGCATTCTGTGTACAGTGAGCATTGCAGAATGCCCTCGGGCCAGGCAGGTCAGAGTGGCTATACTATATGTGGTCGAGGCTAGTCATTTTCATTAATTTTTTGTATGACCGAAACATTTGTTCATTTATTTGTTTGTCGAAATAGCTTATACAAGACTAGTTATTCCCCAAGCTGCATTGTCTGTCGAATTTGAACAAAACCTGCCTATGGTACTGGTTTTTATTCCTATTCAGCACCAGTAGTAGAAGGAAAAATCAAGCAACTGGGATTGGATCCTAACTTCAAGCTTTTTTGTGTGTTTAGATTGCCTCAGTGCCAACAGAGCCTTTAGCATCAATTGACTACAGTAAAGCAGACCTGTGGGCGGTGGGCACCATCGCTTATGAGCTGTTCGGTATGGAGAATCCGTTCTACAGCAAAAAACTGAAGCTGATCAGTACCAGCTACGACGAGAGTCAACTTCCCCATCTACCAGCGGAAGTACCTTCCCTGCTGCGACGACTTGTGGCAAATATACTTTCGAAGTCACCGTCATCGGTATGCTTGACTGATGTTGGATGGATTTTTCTCTGTCATATCAATAACTCCTTTAATATCAAGAACTACCTATAGTCGACTTGAATTTTTGGTGGAAATCGTTCTTATTTCATTTATTTTTGAACAGAGGCTCTCAAGTGAAAGCGCCGCCACTGTAATGCAGCTTCATCTATGGGCCCCGAGTCAGTGGCTGACCAGCTGCGTTCCCCGCCGCAGTGAGATCCTTCAGTGGTTGCTGTGTCTCACCACCAAGGTCCTTAGTGATAGTCGCTCTGGGCAGGTAGATATACACCATAGAGATGTGGATAAGTAGAGGATCAGGCAGGAATTTTTGTAGGCTTATCTGTTTGAACTGGGTGAAGAACAAAGTCTGTAAATTCCAGATCTTAAGTTGTTTGAATGTGAAGCACTTTGACTCCTCATCAGAGCCTAACGCCTGTAAGCTATCAGTCAGGAACTGGTATTCTTGATTTGACGTCAGAATTCGTGACCCTACTTCTCACTGAAATGAGGAAAGCTCTAGACTTTCAGGTTGTACGTTACCTTTGGGAAAGTAAATTTGTCGCTTTATTTCAGGTTGTAGAAGGGAAGCCTAGTGGTGGTCGCCGTACTTTACCGGAGTATGAGCTTATCACGAGCTTCCTTCGTCGGTGCAAGCTGTCTCAGATCCTCACGACTATGCGCTGGGTCCATGACCCTGTCCATGTTGATGAGGTGAGGTCAACATCTGAAGTGCGTACGTGACTCCAAACCTTACCCTGGCTGCCAGTCCGAGTTTGGGTACTTCAACCGAATGAAGCGACGCCGCAGAAACTAGTGAATTTCTCACACATCACTAATTAGTACCTACCTACCTAACTATATTCTAGTCAGTTACCAACTTCCCTGCTGATTATTTTAGGTATAGTTGATCAATTTCTCATTATTTATTTAAGTTCTATAGTCTGATAGTTTTTCGTATACAAATGTCATGCTTGACTCTTGACTGTGATACCAAATAAGTAATGCGAACGCACAATGTTGTTAACTTAGTACCTACCTAGGTAGGTACCTAGGTAGATATTTACCTAAGTACCTAATAGGATTTCGTTCTTACACCACTGATTTGAATTGCAAGCCTTTTCAGTGTTAAAATATAGAATATACTTATATCATACTTTATCATAAAGCTGTATTATCTTTATTGGCCTTTTCTGTGTCTGTTATATCTACCGCAAGGCTATCTCTGACGTCAGCTGTGTTCTGTCTAAAGTAGCATTTCACGTTTCGTCATGGGAGATTTGCTATTTCAGAAGTCGAAATGATAAGGTTTCTATGTGAGTGTTAATGTCTTTTCGGTCTTGTCAGGGAGAATTTGAATTTCCCGCGCTTTCTCAATGACACCTTCGTGTCAGCTGATTTCCAAACAAATATGGCGGAGTAATAGTGTTAAAAAAGGTAAAAATAAATATTCGTCAGACTGCTGAGACGTGTAATGATTTGTTTTAGCCATAAAACTGCGCATCCCCTCAGTTCAAACTGAAGTTATTCAGGTCCCAACCCGTGTCCTTGTGGATACAGAGTGCGCAGCCGACTGAAATGTCGCTCCAGAGCTTAGCAAGACGTCTCGTTCAAAATGGTAAATACCTGTATCGCTACGTCCAGCGCTCATTTTACAACGATATTGTTTTGGAAAATTCAAAACTGCACGTGAATCAAGCTGGGGTGTTGAGGGCAACCTCCCCTACAAGCTTTGCAAACGTCCTTCATAGTCATGCAAGGAAACTCCTCGTCAGTAATGTCCTGCAAAGAGTCACCCATACTTTCAATGCTGACCTGAGGAAGAGAGCTACAAAAAGACTGTTCCTGGGAGATTCTGCTCCGTTTTTTGCGCTTGTTGGGGTTGGTTTAGCATCAAACTCGGGGCTTCTAACCAAAGAAGATGAGTTGGACGGGATTTGCTGGGAAATTCGGGTAAGTGCGCAGTAACAGTGATTTCGAGTTTTGACTTATTTCAGCAGGTTACAGTTCATTGGAGGGGAGTAGTTAATTTTTATCCAGAACTAAATTTTAGTATTTACCTAAATAGATCTTAAATCCATCATTATTCTATTATTCACGATTTTCCCTGTTATAGGTGGAGGGAAGTGTTTACAGGTTTCGGTTTCATCTAGTGTGTAGGTACCTATCGGTTCTGCATGATTAGTGTTCACGAAGTGAGCATACACATAGATTGATCGATTCTATGCCAAGCTCGCTTCAGATAGACGGGACGATTCTAATTTGCTTGCCATGTTTACCTACATTAAACCACCACTTGTGCCCCTCAAGTTACCTTCTGAATGAATCTGATCAGGTATTTTTGTTACAGGATGCCGTATCAAAGCTTCAATGGAAAATGGCGCGGGCCGAGGAGGAGGAACAGCTTGAAGCAGCTGCTCCGCAAAGCTTGGATCAACTAGTTTTGAACCAGCCCATTGCCCAAGGATGCAATGCTGTCGTCTACTCTGCTCGTCTGGCAGAAAGTAAGCAATTTAATTCAGCAAATTGAGTAAAGGGATGTTAGAACACCCGCCTATTTCGACTGATACGGAGGGCTGATCCTTTAGGATTTCTGTATTGCATCAAGCCTCAAGACTGAAGCCCACTAAAGTGAAGTTCAAAATATCCTAAGTAAGTCAAAACCCATTTACTGAACTACCCTGGTTAGCGAAGAATAGGTACTTAATGGGAGGGTGACTTTGCTGTCGGGGATGCCAAGCGGGCCACACTGCGGTCCCCGCACGTTGGATATCGCTCCATGGTCTAGGTCTAGACTGTCTAGAGCTAGAGGTACGGTATTTCTCTTTCAGTTTAACCTGCAGTCGTTGTAGTTACACAGGTTCCGTGGAATTCATTGGCTTCTTCAGTTCTGGCTGATTTGAGTTGGGCTAGTGTCCCGGTACCTGACGGAAGTTTCAGTAACTTCAGTAACTTCCTGTAATTTGTTGTTTTTGCTGTCCTCAGCTACTAAAAGCGACGAGTACCCTTTGGCTGTGAAGATGATGTTTAACTACGACGCTGAATCGAACGCGACTGCGATCCTACGGGCCATGTACCGGGAGACTGTGCCGGCCAGAACTTATTTCTACAACCCAGACATCAGCTCTTGGGAACAGAGGTTCGTCATCTTTAGTGCTTTCTATTTACCTACAGTCGGTGGGGTTGCTATACATTATTGTCAAGTTCAGGCTCATTCTCGATGGAGGAAAAAATTTCAGATGAGGAGGTAGCTGTAAAGAAACTGCGAAGCACGTCGCTTCCCCTCAGAACGTTCCCCTATTATTTTTTTTTTAAATTATTTCTTCAGGTGCCTTAGGGTGTCGTCATTAATTGGTAATATTGTAGTATACCCTTATATTAGGTATATCAGTATTTTCAATAAAAAATATATTTTCAGCTTAATGGAAGGGAAGAAGACATTACCTCCTCACCGGAACATTGTACAAATGTACTCAGTCTTCACCGACCGCGTCCCTGACCTTCCGCGGGGGAGACAGCTGTATCCTGACGCCCTCCCGCCCCGCATCCATCCTACTGGCTCTGGTAGGAATATGAGCCTCTTCCTTGTAATGAAGAGGTAAGGTTCTCGCCACGTTTCGCTTGTTTGTGGACCTTGTCCCTTCTAAAAGGGTGTGTTTAGGGTGAAAACACTTGGCTGTCCAGTCCACTTCGAGTAGAGGACCTTCGGAGAAGAGCCAAATTGTTATTTTTTTATGTTTAGCACGGAACCCGACCAGCCCTGGCTACTTGCTTCTTTTTCAACGATGAATATCTGAATATTGAATAACTAGATGTGTCTTCTCAAATTTTTCAGGTACGACTGCAGCCTGGTGGAATACGTACGAGACAAACAGCCCAGTATCCGGAGTTCTACATTACTGTTGGCTCAGCTTATGGAGGCAGTGGCTCACATGACTATGCAAGGCATCGCTCACAGGTTGCTAATCATATTTCTGACCAATGATTTTTTTTCTCAAAGCACCTAATACCGAGCTACGTACCTTAATAGCGAAGTTGTGTGTTCTCTGAAAAATCTATAAACAGTCCCTTCACTCCCGTGTGGTTATTTTCAGAGACCTGAAATCGGATAACATCCTGATCGACTTGTCGGAAGGAGAGGAGTGTCCGATGCTCGTGGTTACAGACTTCGGCTGTTGCCTAGCCGACAAGAACCACGGTCTCGTTCTTCCTTACCATTCTGCTGACACGGATAAAGGGGGTAACCGTGCTCTCATGGCTCCAGAGGTATAGTTCAATTTCAGATATTTACATTATAGTTGGAAGTCAGGATTTTCTCTTAATTTTCATATGACTTGTGAACATTAGTCCCACACAAGAAGTAATCCTGGAATACACCTGTATAATGTATGCATACATACCGATTCTGGTTTCCGAGTTTAATTTACTAGCGCTGAAAAAAAAAAAAAAAGTTTTGTGTTTTTACAGCTAATCTAACTGCGTTATCAAAATGGATTTTTAGAATGGACGCTATCTTAGCTGCGAAGATTCTGACCTGGCTTCTTGCTGCTTTGTGATTATAGGTTGCTTCGGTGCGATCTGGACCTTTCACGTCTATAAACTACAGCAAAGCAGACCTGTGGGCTGTGGGAACCATCGCATATGAGCTGTTCGGTATGGAGAATCCATTCTACAGCAAAGAGCTGAAGCTGAACAGTACCAGCTATGACGAGAGTCAACTTCCCCAACTTCCGCTGGAAGTACCTTCCCTACTGCGACGACTTGTGGCGAACGTACTGTCAAAGTCACCATCATCGGTAAGTTTGACTATTGGTATGAATTTCGCTTGATTTTCTTGTTCAGGCCATTTCTTGTAAGTCGCTCCATTATTTGTCTTGTGATTTTTCTCAGCAATATACCCAGTATATTGTAATAACCATGGAAGTAGAGCTACTTCTCATAACAGTCAATGAAAGAGAGAAATAAACTTTAGAGTTAATGGCTGAATCCATCCCCTTTGCCTGCTATAAGGATGCTTCCACCAGCATTCGGGGGAATGCAAGGATTAAATGCAACATTCCCGCCTGTTGGAAATGGTATTGTTTGGAAAACATAAACTTTTAAACTTTTACGCGCCTAAATTCGAATGCGAGTGTTGACAGTACTGTTTTTCGTGGTTTTAAGTTGGTATGTTCAGTGGAAGGTGGCTTTTTGTGAGAACAATGAAAAATTTGGTTTCTAATATAAAACCAGGCTCATCAGGAATATCCAAATCACCGTCCAGAAGTATAGTGATTTAAATGAACTTAATTTCGGTGGGATGTATGTCAGTATAAAAATCCTACAAGTGGTAAATGATCGTTGGAATAAGAATGACCTCGAAGAACGAGACCGGAACGGCGCGGAGTTTTGGTCCAAGTACGGTATACATGTTAAAGAACTAATCATGTTCGTTGAAGATGGAAACACTAAATTTCTGATGGAAATTTTTCGCAACACACCGAACTTACAACAGTTAACCTTTTACGACTGCACTCAGGAGGACTTCTGCCAACCGCACCTTATTTTTCCGAGTTTAGTGTGCCTGCGTGTTATCTTCGAGCAAGTTTTGGATGGAGTACACCAACTGAGGCTCTTTCTAGAAAATGCTCCCGTCCTGCAGGAACTTTGCTTAGCTTCTCCATTTGGGGAACATCTTGAACAAGATGTAATATTGGGTCTCCTAGCCACCCGCCAAAAAAATTGTATGAAACGGCTGAAAATTGATGGGTGCCTTATGGATGTCACCCAGTTCTTAACAAGGATAAGGTCTACTCATCGCACTTCTGCCGATACTTGCTTCCGATTGTCGCACGACACTGCGACTACTTCGGGATGTACTTCTTACTTGTTCCCAATGAGGCAATAACAGATTTCTTGGCTCGTTGACTGGCGGATGGGTTTCGAATTTTTCATTTTCCACAATGATTCCCCTATAGCGGCGGCTCACTCTGCCGCTTGGTGCACCTAGTTACGGGTCGCTCTGACTGGAGGATATTTTTTTATATGCTGCTTACACCCCTGTGATTCACCTCTAGCGGCGGCTCACTCTGCCGCTTGGTGCACCGGGAAGTGCGATGAGTAGACCTTTACCCTTAACAATCCTCAACAATCTAGGCCCTCAAATGTTAGAGGTGCAGCTCAGCGATTGCTTAGTGATCACGGACAGTCAATTCCTAAAAATCCAGGAAAAATTTCCTCACATGATAATGGTTTTAAACAACACTCCCCTCGATGAAGCGCTCAGACATGAAATCAGTTGGCATAGTGACCTGCAGAGGTCTGATGGCAGATGGACCTGTCAAAGGAATTTTCACGTCTAAAATGACGAAGCTAATTTTTTCCCCTCGGATTGATTTTGAACAGAGGCTCTCGAGTGAAAACGCCGCAACAGTGATGCAGCTTCATCTGTGGGCACCGAGTCAGTGGCTGACCAGCTGCGTTCCCCGCAGCAGTGAGATCCTTCAATGGTTGCTCTGCCTCACCACTAAGGTTCTCTGTGAAGGACGCATCGGCCAGGTAATGAATGACCTTATAGAGAAGTTACTACAAAACTGGGCCTCGATAGCCGAGTGGACTAAATGGTCGACTTTTGAGGAGCAGTGAGAGCCGGGTCACACCGGTTCGATCCCGATCCTACCAAAAAGTTTTTTTGATCGGCATTCACCTCTGATATGTTCAGCATATCAAGTGAAATGTATATCGAGGCTGCGGTGGTTCGGAATCCACCTTAAACTGTAGGTCCCCATCGTTTACTCGATGGCTGGAGAGCTGGTATTTGGTAGTGCTGCCAGCTGAGCACAATGGATAGTTCTTGAAAACGATCTAGTTGCTGGGCTTGTTCCCCCTAACCCTCAGCTATTATTATTATTGTTATTACCCACCCCAAGCACTGTTCTCTGATTTGCCCTCAAGCGATCACTTTATTGCTGATATTGATTTGACGTCACACCCTCGGCTTTGTACAGAGTGCCTCCTTTTCGTGTGTAGAAGTGAAGACTTACCTTGCCTATTTATTTCAGGTTGTAGAAGGGAAGCCTAGTGGTGGTCGCCGCACTTTACCAGAGTATGAGCTTATCGCGAGCTTCCTTCGCCGCTGCAAGCTGTCTCAGATCCGCCAGACTATGCGCTGGGTCTATGAGGAGTAGGTATGAGGGCAGCTGATTATTGTGACGTTCTGCTTGTTCAGCTTCTGATTCCTATGCATTAGTTACCTATAACCAACATGTCCATTTATGTTAGAAGTAGGTACCTACCTAATTTTATCTCCTAAGTAGGTACTTACTTACCTAATAATTATTATTAATGGTCAACGCATAATATGCGCCAGAATGATTTTTACTGAAATTTTTCCAAGGAAACCGATGAATTAGTCCCTAGGTACCTACCAGCGTATTTTTTGTCCCAACATAACATAAAAGTACTTACTTATCTTCCTGTAATTCAGGAAAATTGTCACCGCTCACTTTCCTAAGAATGATGTAATCAGAGTTGGAATCAAATTGTTTTGAATAGGTAGTCACTCTTAATTATTGTTGTTGTGTTGTGACATTTTGTTGTTTATCTGAGGATACATGCATAATATCTCAAAGTTATTCGTTTGGCTGTCACGTCGCCTGTCACCCAGCAAGTAGGTAGGTATATTATGTAATATTGTAGGTACCTACCTGGCTGTCATAAGTAGGTACTGGGCTGTCTTTGCATAGGTACTTATGAAAGTGGACACATCACATTGGTATTTCCTAGGTATTTCCGTATTTTATTTATTAAAATTAATAACAAAAAAAAATATCAGAGTAAGTTATCCGATAGTAATAATTTTTTTCTCAGTTGTTCGCAGTTTCTGCTATGGTGACGATGAATGATTTTGTACTATTATTCTGAGTAGGTTCATGGTTTAAGCATGCTTAAAAGTATTACGACTTTTATTTTTCGTGATTTGTGATTTCATTATCCATTAAAATATATTTGGTTTCTGCAATTTCCTTATTTATATAATTTTTGAAGTTCTAGAAAATTTTGAATAGATAAGGAGTAAATTTTGAAAATGGCGGGAAAATGTTGAATTTGACAGCGGTGAAAATACAGTTTCGAGAAGGCGGTTTGTTGTCAAACCACCGGTCTAGTGACACGATCTTCCCTCAGCAGAATGCAAAACATACGTTAACAAGTACATCAAGAGCCTATTCTAAGCTGAATTGGTCATTTCAAGCATGTAAGTACTATAATAACTCTAAATTAAGCAAAAATCCTGTTCTTGGTGATGATTTCAACTTCCAAACCGGTTTAAAAAGTTACAGGGGGCACATCCCCATGTTCATGCAATCTTGTCTACCCATCGTCCAACCACTTGCGTACGATTATCACGAACTCTTGTTACTCAATGAATAAATTGTCTAAGTGGCAGGCCTATACTTGTTTTTTGATAGATCCGAAAATGTAAAGAATTTTCCTTGGTATGGAAAGTTTACGGCGCCTGTACTTATTCCATAAGTATTGTCTGGCCTCTTGTCTAGGGCGTAGTTCCTGATATGCTGCTTGGGTTCACTACGATTTATTTTTATTGGATGCCAACAAATCTGCTGTGCCTTTCTGCCTGTCCGCCTCGTTTTAGTTCAAAGTTTAACTTGAAAAGGTCTGTTGTCCGTGAAACCGCTGTATAATTCGAATAGGAAATTAGCAATCACAGACTTACCTTTTGTAATAATGTCTTGCTTCATGCAGTGATGGAGTGCATCGGATACCCAACCGAAAAGCCCATGCCGTCTCAGGTTTACCTACTTATTTCCGATTTATTTGATTCAAATGTGTATTTATTTGAATCAAAAGCATTTGTTGTCAAATTTAAATCTGGTTTTGACCGCCACCGTGTCAAAATTTGAACACAAGGTTGCTGTTCCGATTTTAGCTAGCGGACAATGTTATTTTCTTTACTTCAATCACCAGTATTTAGGTAGTGTGCATTTACGTTTTCGACGGAATGGATGTCTCTAAATTCTATGTGGTATGTTTTTCCGACTTTTTTCTGACCAGTGTCTGCTGGCTTTGTCCTTTTATCTATTTTTACCGTCCTTTACCGCCAGTTTTATGCTCTATTTTGTTTTGTTATCCTGATCCCTTGGGTATTTGTTTTGGCTTTTTATCCGTTATCGTAACATTGTCCTACTCATTGAAGAACCGATAACGGCTAATACGTGGTGATGACAATGCCTTACAAAATGTAGTTCACTGATGAAACGTTCAACTGGCACAAATGACAGAAGTATTTGCTGCGAGATACGGTTTGAATGGATGCATTATTGGAAGTGGTGATTGGTCATGTGTCGTAAACCTAAATCCCACTGCTTTTTTGTCATCATTGCTGTGACATCCTCTGAATTCGTAAGTTATGGGTGTGGCTTCGCCCTGTCGCTGTGTATGATTGGAGTTGCCACCAAAAAAATAATCAGTGGGAAGGGTACGTTAAATGAGGTTCCAGATGTTACGCGCCACTTAAAGGACACTTAGCAGCAGACAGTAGCTGGATTTGCACCCTGAACCTCAGTCATGAGAGTTGAGTGCCCTGATACCTTCACAGTGCACCTTAGACTTAGCTATGGTGATGGGTTTTCCCTCAGACCGAAAACTGGTCACAGAACCTTTTTAACCGACTGTATTGTACATATAGTGATAGATAATGTATAGTGAGTATCCCATTGCTCGTGCAAATAACCTCTAGGTCTGTTTGCCAACATCTGCTTGCAGCCCATCCGTAAGGCTTCAGTCTCGTCTTCACTCGTATTGAAGCCTCTGTTTTTCAGGTTACCATTCATTACGTAATCAGTGCATGTAGGTAGTAATGAGCAAAACACATAAATTATCGAGAATCATAGTGTACCTTTTTTTCATTCTCGCCGCACCTGGAAGTTGTCTCTGAGGAACTACCTCCCGACATAACTTCTTGGTGCCGACAGTGTACCTACTTCATAGATAGACATGTAGTCCTTGTGGGACCAGGTAAACTCGTCAAGAGTGTACACACTTTCCTTGTACGTACAGGTTGTTGCTGAACTAGGAATGTTGTGGGGTTGCGAACTTGTGAAATATTTATTTTTGGGTCACGCAAGGTCGACCTTGCGAGGACAGTTATTATTACGCCCTGTGGTACATCCCCCTTGACCCAGTACACATTACTCTACGTACGTTTTACCCGTCAGCTACATTCAGCCAGACGAGTGGGTAGAACAATTCCAATTAAGTTTCTCGTGACTGAACGAGTTGAAGTCCTTGGAAACCAGCAACCAGGAATTATTGGGTTAGTTGTATTTTCTAAAATGGGAAAGTTATTGGAAAAATTCAAGGCCGGAACCAGCAAGATTTTGTTTCAAAAACTAGTTAATTGCCATCAGGTGTAGGCCTCCCAACTGTTGGCACGTAGTCTTCACTTTGTGCCTTAGTTGTTATGATCAGTCTAGGCAGTCGTTTGTCGTATCTGCGATCGTTCGACTCCCTGCATGTAATTTCCTCCTTTAATGTCGTAAAACAACCTTCCAAGGCCGTTTACTACTCTTGAAAGGTTGCAAGTACCTGTAGGATCGGTGTTAATTTTTTATGTAACCACAAGAACGAATCTGATGCAGATTTGCATGTGGAATCAGACACCGTGGTCACTGGACCATGCGGCCAGCGCCAGGTATCGGGGTGTCGCGCGCAGGTACCTAAGAGTCCCTACTGTCAACATTTGCTAAGAGGGAACGAAAGAAACGAAGTTTAGCCTGGCCTGTGTTAGCTCCTCCGTCTTAAGGCTAAGCTTTCCCGACTTTTCTTAGTAATTTATTATTTTCTATAATCCATCTTCAAACGCCTATAAAAGATTTTTTGATTTTTGCTTTTTTTTCTCTTTATTGGCCAGACTGGTGGATTTCCTTCTTACCTAGTAGAAATGACAGCACCAAGGTGGAAATTTTTCGGTGGCAGTGGTTGGAAGCTGGAACCGCTCGAATGCATTGCCATCCTGCTACCCCCTTTGGCACTAGTAGTGACCGAGGTTACGAACTACGTCTTCTTTCGTCATAGCCCCTTAAGCCAGGCGCCTGCACACTTTCTTCGTGGTGGATAATGTTTGTTTACCGCCGTCACGCAGCTATCATGTTTCGTGCCTAGTCTGGAGTTGCTGTACTGCCAACGCCTCGTCCTTCTTATGTCTGGAAGAAGGAAAAACGTGTACCTGCGTATCTAGGTACACCCACTGATAGCAAAAGAAGCGAGGTAGCCGTGAATGGCTATGTTTCTTCGGGACCCGAGGATTTGCGAGGTTGCTTTGGATTAGCCGTTTATTGGTTAATTTTTATTGCCGATGATATATTTTTGGCCAGGCAGAAGGCAGAAAATTCCGTACCGTTTGCATCGAGTATTGCTAGTGTGGTGTCGTTGTTAAGTGCGTCCCACCATAGTCGGTTACTTGGTTACATAGTCGATTTAGATTTACTCGGGAATTTATCACGATGTGAATGGGACAAAATCGGCGGTTTTCTCTTAAGTGAGCATGGTGGGACGCAGCCTAAGAAGAAATTAAGGAGTTTTATTCTGTAGCAGTTAGCGAACATAATGTTGATTTTTGGTGCGGTTTTCAGGCGCGTGGGCGGGCAGTAGGGAGCAGGACATGTGTCAATGTTCGGAGATTCTGTAGATACATCGGCCGGCCCGCCAACTCTTCCAACACGGGATCCGGCCACTCCAGCCTCGGGCCCATCTCACGCAAATCTTCCAAATTTCACAACCCGTGTCCTCCGTGCGGTGAGCATAATTCCATCCACATATTTATTCATTTTTAGTATTTGATCTTTTCCCTTCCAACAAAGAAGAAGTGAGAAATTTCTTTAAATCAGAAAATACTTTTTCTAATAAATAGGACACCTAATATCGGAGGACACTGTCAAAAACTGGAATTTTGCTTTTTCTGCAGCTGTGCGTGAAACGAGCGACTGTGAGGAGGTAAAGGCACCAGACAACCGGAGCCAGGATACTATCCGCTCCCTGCAAGACCTTCTCTCCACCGTGGTCGACTCCAGGCCTGACAACTTTGGAGAGCATTTACCTGTCCTAGTTAGTGAGGACGAGCGAGGCGACACGAGGCGTGGCTCTCCTGTGAAGGTACCCAATCCAAATTTGTCACTGGAACGGCACTGAAAAATGAGTATTGTAACATTTAGCAGCGAACCTGGAGTCTTTTCCAATGTGCCGTTATAGAGACAGTACTTATTTTGGGTTTCGAGGTGGCTAGCCTTGAAACAGCAGCACTTTCTCGAGCTGTCTGGCTTGAAAAACTTAAAGAATTTGTTACCTCTCAACCTGCCCATTCTTCAGTTGTTATGGACCTACTCAGTAGTTCAAAGATATCCGAGATATCCTACAATATCTAACAGTTGTCTCACTTACAAACGACATGCTGAGCGATTAAATGTCGTGTTGAGACTCTAATTCACGTTGTAATGAAGATACGCTGGGTGTAAGCGCTACTGCAGGAGTTGTTTTTTTGCCTTAGGAGACTTCCGTCACCATCCACTACACGCCGAGCAAGCGGCGGCAAGCCTCCCGCGGGGAGGATGGCCCGGAGCCGAGCGCCCGCACCCCGGACCGTTTGGACCCTAGACCGCCGAAAAGACCTGAGCCCAAGAAAACCAAGTTCGACTCTGCCAGGCACCGCACTAAGATAGAGATTGTTTCTGTCGATTCCCGCCCTCCCGAACCTACTCGCGGCCGGCGACTCACCATGGTAATTGACAATGAGATCATGAAGTGACAGGGAAATAATGATATAACTGTTGTTGTCCCCAGCTGCCACTGCTGCACTATACTCCAAGTCAGGCTGGGAGCGTACCGATTTCTCATAATTTCTTGCAAATCTAGGGCTGATCAAAACTTCTTCTTGATCAGGGAAATATCTCCTCAGGGTCGGATTGGCAATTTTAGCGTATGGTAGGATATGGAAGCCATATCCGGATCGGCGTCAACTGAAAATCTTCAAGAAATTATGAGAAATCGGTACGCTCCTAGCCTGACTTGGAGTATCTATAGACGAGAAATACGTTTTTTTGTTGGACCCGCGCTAATGGTTTGTTAAATATCAGTTGTATTTCAGGATGGGGTGTTGTTAAAGAAATGTTGAAAATATCGTCCAGTTTTTTTATTTTTTATTTTTATTTATTCTCTTATACATCCATCTATCCATTGTGACCAGTGTGCCCGCCGTAGAGGCTGGACACCACTGTTTTGTTGATATTTAACCTTTATCAAAGGTTATTTTGCATCAATTGACCATGTATGGTCATTGAATCCCACTATAACATCCATGCTCCCAACAGAAACTCTGCGGTACCGGGATTCGAACCCGGGACCCTCCGATTACGAGTCCAGTGTTTGACCACAAGACCACGGAGGGCCGCTATCGCCCGGTTCTGATGAATCATGTAACTTGTTTAATTTCAGCCTGTGAAAGCGTCCAAGAGTTTGGAAAGTTCGTTACAGAAGAGAACAAGACTGTCACTAGTAAAGCAAGCAACGTTAGGGGGTAGTTCCAAGAAACCAGTGGCGATCGTGGAAATTCAGCCAGTTATACCTGTGGAAGTTCATACTGTGATTCCACCTTCCCCGCCCAAATCTGCCGAGTCGCCACTGAAATATACGCCTAGTCGCCGGTCACTGCTACATCCCAAGGTATTTACTTTTGAGATGCACTAGAGAGGGAAATCCCCTGTACTGGCTCAATTATTGTCGCCGGACGAAAAGGAGACCAAAATGGCGGATGGCAGCGGAGGGGTGGGTGCCCCTCTACGTGGCACCAGTACCTATGAGGCTGAGCTGCGACCCACACTATTGGCTATGTCACACGATATACAGGCAAAATCTATTTATAGCCGATGCCTAGCTTAGCCTAGTGTGGGTCGCAGCTCAGCCTCATAGGTACTGGTGCTACTTAGAGGGGGTACCCACCCCTCCGCTGCCATCCGCCATTTTGGTCTCCTTTTCGTCCGGCGACAATAGTGCTCTTAATCTGACCGGGCGGAAAGCGGTATAAACAATAAGCACGTTACTGATATGTTGCAGGCACGGAGCGAAGGGAGTTTGCATAACAGCCCCGACTCTGTGTCGTTGGGTCGCAGGGCCGGCTCATTAGATTTAGCAGCGGTGAGGGCGAGCCCATGGGTGGCTCGCCGAATGAGTCAATTCAAAATCGAAAAGACTGAGTCGGATGAGCTTTGCAAAGAGTTTCTTGAAGACAGTGTGGAAAAGATTCCGGAAGATGAAGAGGCCGCGCGAGCACTTCCGGTCAAGGTGGAAACCAGCCCGGGGCAGCTCGATGACGATGAAGAGAAAGCCATCGGTGTGTCTCCTGACGGGCGCTTCCTCAAGTTCGAGGTAAGTTTTTTCGACTTAACCTGCATTCAGTGCAGTTTTTCAGGTTCGGTAGAAGCCATGCCGTGTTCAAATTGATTCGAGCTGGTGCAGTGTGCGACGTGCCCTCTTTTCAAAGACGCCCCATTGTAGCTTTTTGATTTTTGCTTTACCTTTGTCCACATTACAACAGGAGTGTACCGTTTCCGGGTTCAAAGTAGGGACTTGTTGTAATAGCTGACTGTGATTTCAGGTGGAAATTGGGCGGGGGAGCTTTAAAACAGTGTACCGCGGGCTGGACACACAGACAGGCGTGTCTGTCGCTTGGTGCGAGCTGCAGGAGAAAAAGCTCAGCAAGACGGAGCGTATCCGGTTCCGGGAAGAAGCGGAAATGCTGAAGGGGCTGCAGCATCCGAACATTGTCCGCTTCTATGACTACTGGGAAGCCACGCCTACCAAGCGGAAATACATCGTGCTGGTTACGGAACTCATGACTTCCGGCACTCTGAAAACGTAATCTTGATGAACTAATCTGAGTTTGATTACGTGATATAAAATTGAAGAATTCTGAAGAAGCCCCGATACCACTATACACTGCAGATAAATTCCGTCCGTGTGTAGTTTACTAACATTTTTAACAGCCCTGGGGCATTTCTGCCTATCTAGAGTAATTACAGCCTCAAGCTCAAATCCTTATTTTGATCTCTCTAATTTCCAGTTACTTGAAGCGATTCAAGAAAATCAACCCGAAGGTGTTCAAGTCGTGGTGCCGGCAGATTCTGAAAGGGCTTCTGTTCCTCCACTCGAGGACTCCTCCCATCATCCACCGTGACCTCAAGTGCGACAATATTTTTATCACCGGCACAACGGGAGCTGTCAAAATCGGCGATTTGGGCCTCGCCACGCTCAAAAATCGCTCTTTCGCCAAATCTGTTATTGGTGGGTTTTTGATAGTTACTTGCTTGTAAAATGATACCTTGGTGCTTCGGTCGTAGCTCTGTTGGCGGGAAATCGCAGCACAAGTTTCCAAATATTTTCCAACAATTTCTTTAAAATTACTCTTTTCTTTGCATGCAGACAACCTGTAGTACCATCGTTGATAATTATCCTTATCGCGAAGTCACCTGTCTCTGTTATAACTTGTATGTATGTAGATCCCTATCGACAGTATTTTAACTTCACATTATTGTGCAG
This sequence comes from Mesopsocus fuscifrons, assembly GCA_950004255.1. Taxonomy (NCBI): domain Eukaryota; kingdom Metazoa; phylum Arthropoda; class Insecta; order Psocodea; family Mesopsocidae; genus Mesopsocus; species Mesopsocus fuscifrons. The sequence continues at coordinate 9,920,277 of OX465380.1, forward strand.
GAACTCCCGAGTTCATGGCTCCCGAGATGTACGAAGAACACTACGATGAGTCCGTGGATGTGTACGCGTTTGGAATGTGTATGCTAGAGTTGGCGACATCCGAATACCCCTACTCAGAGTGTACGGGCCCTGCACAGATATACAAGAAGGTGGTGTCGGGTGTCAAGCCTCAGTGCTTTGAAAAAATTGAAACGCCGGAACTGAGAGAAATCATTGACCGTTGTACTAGGTGAGTTAATAAGTGTTTTTCAAGGTGGCACTCACGATGCAAGTAGCCGTTTCGCTTATAATTCTTGTTGGAATGCGAAGGCGGAATTTTCTGTAATTTTGGAACGTCCCATTTGGCCTGGCGCGTACGCTTGCTATAATTCTGGCATACCCGTGGGTATCCACCTCTAATGTTCGATCTCTGGCCCATTTCCTGCACCTTCTTTTGGCGCACAATCGTGATTTACCCAAGTGTTCTGTTTTTAGACTGATAAAAGAAGAGCGGCCGGCGGTGAAGGAGCTGCTTGGCTACGACTACTTCGCAGAAGATCTGGGGATGAAGATTGAGGTGGTGAGTCGAGATGAGGCCATCAACACACCCAAAGACCGCATCGAGTTCCGCCTCCGAGTCCTGGACCCCAAGAAGCGTGGCAACAAGCACAAGGAGAATGAGGCCATTCAGTTTGAAGTCCATGTTGTGGAGGATAACGCCGATGAGTTGGCCGCAGAAATGGTGGGTTAAGGCTGTAGTTGTAATGGTGTTCGTTTACGTTTCGTTTTGCCAGAGCAATCGCTTCTTCACAGAGATCGTGAATTCTTGGATAACGTACCCGAGTCATCATCATGATGATCATCATCATGATCTTCGTGCAAGGCACTTCAAATATCCAAGTTATTTTCTGACTGCAGGAAAATACTTACTGTAGTTCCATCTCCTTTTCAGGCCAAATCTGGGTTGATTATGGAAGAAGACGCAAAAAGTGTGGCCAAGATGTTACGGCAGCAAATAGCCTCCCTCATGAGGGATCGTGAAGAAAAGCATCAGAAAGATGTGGAAGTTGCGTCTCTCACCTCCTCCATGGACCTGCACGAGCATGCTCTAGCGGACCAGACGGGAACTATTCGTAGCGATGGTGCGAGCCACATGCCTTCGCAGCCCAACCAGCCTGTCTTTATACAGCAGCCCATCATGCCGAATTACCAACAGGTACGTGTTGCAAAGCTGCATAAAAGAGGCATTCCCTATGTTGGATATTAATTTGCTCTTTTTTAACTGCCAGCACCTGACTTGTTACTTAAATTTTTTCAGAATGTAGCCAGCGCGTCAGTTACAAGCGGGACCAATTACATGACTGGTTTCCCACTACAGGCTGGATACCAAACCACTCAGCAGCAGCCCCCTACCAGTCTCCCCACGGGGCAGATCTACTACCAGCAGCAAATGCCTGTCATGACGACGGCACTGATGGGAGAAAACACCATGCAGCAGACCGTCCTGGTCACTAACACCGAACTGGCTAACCAACTTCAGGCTCTGCAGCAACAGATAGCAGGAGCGGACGAGTCGGCGCTCCAGCGTGCAAACATTGAAATGACACAGCAAAACATTTTGGGCTTAACGCACGAGGTATTAAACCAAATGCAACAGCAACAGCAAATGTCTGAAGAACAGAGAAAAATGCAAGAGATGTGGCAGCCAACTGTCATCGTTATGAACCAGGACATCGCCAATCAGATGCAAGCTGCGATTCAGCAACAACAACAGCAACATCATCAACAGCAACAGCATCTCAATGAAGATCAACAACGACAAATTCCTGACCTCATGCAGCCAACTGTCATTGTCATGAACCAAGATTTGGCGAACCAGATGCAGGCGGCTATACAGCAACAGCAAAACCAACAGTTCATGGGCGATGAGCAAAACCAGACTGATCGGCTACAACGAACTGTGCTGGTTATGAATCCTGAAATGGCTCAGCAAATGCAAAATGCTATAAATCAGCAACATAGTCAGCTTCACATGGTTGAGGAACCAGTCTATCATCAGCAAGCGAATGTTGATGCTCCCCAACAAACTGTTCTTGCCATGAATTCTGCAAGCCAGCCAAGTCAGATGCAAAATATTCCACAGCAAACTTCCACTCAGCTACAACAACAGCCTCAAGTTCCCCCACAACAGTCCCAAGTTCCCTCTGCAATGCAGCAGCAGTCCCAAGTTCCCCCCTCAATGCAGCCTCAATCCCAAGGTCCCGCAACACTACAATTACAGCCCCAAGTTCACGCTACAATGCAACAGCAGCCCCAAGGTCCCCCATTAATGCAACAGCAGCCCCAAGGTCCCACCGCATTGCAGCAACAACAATCTCAAGTTCCCCCCACGATGCAACAGCAACATCCCATATTTCAGCAACAATCTCAAAATCCCTCTCAAATTCAGCAACAACCCCAGGTTCCATCTCAAATTCAGCAGCCACCCCAGGTTCAATCTCAGATTCAACAGCAGCCCCAGGTTCCATCTCAGATGCAGCCTCAAGTACCTTTGGAACTTCAGCAACAATCGCAAGCTTCTCAGGTAATCCATCAACAGCCCCAATCGTCACAGCAAATTCAGGAAGCAGTTCCTTCTCAGCAACCTCAATACCAACAACAGCTGGTTGAAGATATGCAGAGGAGCCAAAGCCTCCCCCCCGCTCAACCTCAACCAAGTGAAGAGATTCAAAGAACCCAGATTGAGTCTCAGAGTTTGAGCAACGTTGCCAGTGCGATTCAAGATGACGTCACTCTTCAACAATTGCAACAAAATATGGTTCCGGGTCCTGCTCCTCTACCGTTTCAAAATCACCTTGAAGAGTTTCAAAATACTGTTGAAGCCACTAATGTTGCCCCCAGCGAATATACTGAGAAAGTGAGCCAAGTTCTCCCGGATGGAAGTGTACCCCAGTTGATTGGAAACAGTGATGTTGCGGCTACTTTAGAACAAGAGGCAGAAGGTACCGGCACCCAAGTGGAAGAAAAGCCGGTGGTTGATCTGGAGTCAGCGAGTGCTGACGTTTGTGCAGAAGTAAGGAATGAGTTACCTACAGAAGAGGGAATTGAATCTAGTCAAATAGTTCATCAAGGAGTGAGGGATGATGAAGGGGAGAGAGGGAAAGAAGAGGAGATATCAGTCAGTGTTGTGGGAGAACCGGTAGTTGATGGGCCAGCCGCCGGAGAGCCGTTTCTGGATCAGGTATGTTCTTGCTACTTATCAGGCTATGGAATCATGTTTCAGCAATCAGCTACATCTCGATTGACAACCTCTGTATTTTTTTTTTTTTTTCAAAACTTGTCACCTCCTCGGCTGCCTCTGTCGTACTGAATATCATAATATATCATATGATGAATTTTTCTTAGTCATAAAAATAATCCTAAATTTTCAGCCGGAGTCTTGGGAAGGCCCTGAGCGGGAAGGGCACAGGCCCGAGCGGAGTGAATCCAAGTCTCGCAAGCCGAGCATGAATAAAAAGAAAAGCCGAAGTTCCGGGCCGAGACTGTCTGTGCTGAGTTTGGCCGGCTCCAAGGTCGAATGCCAGCTTGAAACATCCAAACACAAAACTGTTACGTTCACTTTTGAGACAGAAGATGCCGTACCTGTGGATATCGCCAATAATTTGGTAATGATTAGTAAATGCATGTCAGTACGATGTAGCAGTAACATGTAAATAATCGTGGTAGTGGCCGAGGGTTTCCAACGTACGGCTTTTAAGCCTACGACCCAAGGCTTGAGCTAACTCTCTCTAGACTCTCTAGAGTTTAGAGCATATGCATAGCAGCAGGATGATTTTTGCGTCTTATTTTTGGGGAAAACTGTTTGGTATTTAGATATGTGTAAATAAATATTGTCAAAAATTACACGATCGTAAAATCACAACTTAGTTAACTACAATAGTTCCTGTCGTTAAAAAGACATACACATTATATTTCAGAACATATGAATATCAAAAATTTTCCTCAAAAAATGGGTTGAAATTATGTCGGGGATTTATGATTCGCATTCGTAACTAGGGTATTTAATTTCCATCATTTTTTATACTTCTTGTGTTTAGGTCCAAGAGAACTTACTGGGTGAAGAACATGCGGAGGTTTTCGTGGACCTCGTGGCGGACTTGGTGCGTCAGCTGCGAGAGAACCCAGGTATCATCCCCGTACTACCTGCCACCCATCCCATGGACAACCCTTCGAACCTTGGCAGTCCTGTCGTCATTAGGCGCCCAAGAGACCGTGACCGAAGCGCTGAACCAAACGTGAGTCAACCTCCAACTTTACAGTCTGTTCCATTTACATTGAGACTAGGTATATGCCAAATTACTTGGATTTATGGAAAACTAACTGCAACTGGAACATACCCCGCTTCCTATTATTAAAAATGTAGAGAAGTACAGAATGGTATGCAAAGGTTGTACAAAAAATCATAAAACAATTTTTTTTTCAAAGAGACAATAGATATACCAAAAAAAAACCTAATTCCTTTTTTCCGAATAATGCTTTTCGTGATGAGCTCTCCGATATGACTACCTGTATAAGTTTTCCAAAAATCGTCACCAATCAGAAAATATAGCTTATTGTAAATGGAGCGTTGTAAGCTGTTGTATAATACGGGGGTACTTTTATTTTTGTTATTTGAGAGATTCGATTTGGTTTGTATATAAGTTCTTAAAATGTATCGTAGCAGTTCTGCTTGGAAATTCGGGTTCTTGACGATCACGGGTTTGTCAGATACAGCACACAAGGCCTGTCTGGTGACCAGTGACCTCTATACAAAATAAATTAGAAAGGGAAGGGTCTAAGGGTTTCTGTTTGTTGATGACTAGCTAGATTTATTTCGTAGAATGTGCATGCAAATTAGCATAGTGAGGGTATTTAGCTTTGATCAAAAATTTAATTTGGAATGTCCGGAACATGCTGCTTTAGTTCTAAATTAAATATTCATAGCATGTCGAACCTCTTCCAACGTGTGTTCTGTCATTGTCTGCTTTTTGAGCGAAATATAAAACGTGTGGTTCATTTTTCGCTCTAGATTGCAGATGATGTTAAATCCCAAAGTAATCATGGAAACACGCGTCCAAAGGCTTTCCGCCTTACGAACGAAGCTCGATATTCTGATCATTCTGCTTGCCATCTGATATTTTACCCACCGTCTCGTAATATCAATATCTGGTAGCGCAAATAGTGAATGAGATTTTGTGAAGCAGTCCAGATTTAGTATTGATATAATATGAGGCCTGTTGTTTCTGTTCCCATTATTTTAGGGCCACCATACATTCGCTATTTGTTAACGTTTTTACTTCAAACTTTGTGAGGATACTATCGGATATTTAAATGTTCTGAAATATAATATATGTCTTTTTAAGTTATGAGGCTATGTTGTGATTTTACGGTCGAGTGTTTTTTGTCAACAAAAAAATTGTCCAAAATTAACCGATCGTGAAATCACAACATAGCCTCATTCATTTCAGAATATTTCAATATCCAATAGGTACTTAGTTTGAAGTAAAAACGTAAAGAAATAGCGAATGTATGGTGATTTAACTGTTGGCGTTAAAAAGTACCTATTGTACTTGTACATACATAACAATCTTGAACAGAAATCCCATTGTTTCATTAACAATGTAGTCAAGATCTGCGCTGCCCTATTGGAGTTTACCTATCTGTGGCCATTCTCTTTCCAGCTGAATAGAAAGTACGGATCGTTAGAAAATCGGATTTGGACAGTAGACATAGACAGTATTCATAGACTTTCCACTGAAATTCTTGTAGCTATTTCAAAATTAACAGCCTCGTCAAGTTTGTTTCTTTGTGTTTTGCTTATGAGCTCGGAGTGAACCTTCCACTCTGCTCACGGTTCATATTGCACGGAACCCATAAGCTAAGCACACAGAAACCAAGATGACTACCGGCGTGTGGCTCACGATGAGGAGGATTAATATCACTGCTTTGGGTGTCCGTTATAAAATAGTATTAGTTTGATGTTGTTACGCTTTCGGTGTATTCTGTTGATCCCAGTACACTATCCTACACATTCTTCCCCCATACACTTTCCAAGACTAGGTATTGAACCTTTTTAAAAATTATTTTTGAATAACGTCTTCTTATAATAACTGTGGTATCATATTTTTACACCCGCACCACACCCAGGTCCGCCATAGCTCTCTTACGAGGACTGGAAGTCTAAGAAGAAACCGACATCGGCGTCACAAATCTGTAAGTGTAGTAAGCGTGGTCTCAATGTACTCCCTTTTTATCTTTCTCGACTCTGCTTAATGCTTCCTCTGAGGCCTGATGACCTATATGCCAACTTGTACAATGCTGTCAGCTCACGTATGTCGCTTGTATGTAGAAAAGCGTGTTTGTATTGGCTTCCTGACCGATCACGACTCGTTGTACGAGTTTCCAGGGCTCTGTTGGCATTTTACTTCTTGTGGCGTTCATCTTCAAAGTGAGCATAAGTGAAGGGTTGCTGGAAACTTTTGAATTTAGGGTTGAAGTTGAGGTGAGGAGGGAGCTGTTTGAATGAATTTGTAAAAGCAATAAGGTATATAGGCACCACTTTGGAGTCGCTGGAGACAGAAGCGTGGTGGGGTCACACAAAACATTATTTTTTTCACCTTAAGGGCCACCATACATTCGCTATTTTTATACGTTCCAGTTTCAAACTTTGTGAGAAAACTATTGGTTGCTTAAATATTCTGAAATATAACATGTCTTTTTAACGTCGCGTCGTTACTCATGAGGCTATGTTGTGATTTTACGATCGAGTGATTTTTTGTCACCAAAAAATTGTCCAAAATTAACCGATCGTGAAATCACAACATAGCCTCATGAGTAATGACGTTAAAAACACATATTATACTTCAGAATATTTAAATATCCGATAGTTTTCTCACTAAGTTTGAAATCGGAACGTAAAAAATAGCGAATGTATATTCAGCCTTAAGAAGACATCCTACGTCTCTATTGTGGGTAGTAGGTGTAGTTAAAAACGTACGATGGTTGCGGGTTACTGCTGAGCGCTCTAGACTTTTATCCCGAGAAAGAGTAATCATTTTCTAGGTAGCGATTGAAAGGTGGAACGAAGTCTGCGTTAGGTATTGCGTGAAAAATGTTGTCGTGCACCTGGTGAACGTCGTGAATCTGGTGGATTAACACAAAGCTGTAGTTAGGTTCTCGTTGTCTCGTGCCTTGAGCACGGAACTGGCGCTGACCGAAATGAGAAATAAACAGCTGGACTTCGTACAAAACATGGCCTATTCACAAGGCAAACGAACTTTCGTCACTTTCGCACGACGCTTTTGAATCTACAGCTATATAGGTATATCCTTAAGCTATAGGGTATTTGTATAGCTATTCGCATTGATTATATTATTTTAAGCACACTCTTTGCCACAGTTTTGCTTTCATTACATAATAAACTCGTTTATAATTTGGAAAAGTACATCACCCCAATTTACTATACTCCAAGTCAGGCTAGGAGCATACCGATTTTTCATAATTTCTTGAAGATTTTCAGTTGACGCCGATCCGGATATGGGTTTCATATCCTACCATACGCTAAAAATGCCAATCTGACCCTGAGCAGATATTTCCCTGATCAAGAAGAAGTTTTGATCAGCCCTAGATTTGCAAGAAATTATGAGAAATCGGTACGCTCCCAGCCTGACTTGGAGTATAGGTATTTGCTGGTCGTCTAGGTTGGCTTAGGAAAAAAATGGTACACTTCTCACTTTTACAGTCTTCTCATCTATCAGTAGGTACTAGAGCTATTTTCGGGTACCTGTAAATTTATGCACTCCTTCAACGGTTAACGAAAAGTATCTCTTTAAAAACCCCGCTGTAACTTTGTACAGGTTTTTTTACACGTGTTGCTCCAATTAAGACGGTACTGTAGTATCTGGTTTAGCTTTTATTCAGTATGTCTCCTCGTGCTAATACCTGCTAATCTTTCCAGAACAGCAAACTCAGAAAATATTGTCGGAGAAGCTGCCGCAACGGAAAAACCTTGCCGTAAAATAGTTAGGTTAGTCTCGTCGAACTCGAGCCTGGAGCCTTTTTCTTCGTTGGTCCGCTTACCATCTACTGAGCTACTCCTTTTTGTACAGAAAATCTAACAGTACTGTTCCGTAATGTTAACAGAAAGATGAGACGTCGACGTCACTGACGACTACTCCGACAAAACACCGATACAGCGACATCATTCTACCGTCGCAGATGGGAGGATTGTCGCGCGATAGCACTCCAACGCGACAACGTGTCAGCGACATTGGCCACCCAACACAGTCGGATACCGCGAATACCACCCCTACCAAGTCACTCACTCGTGAATCATCACAATCTGGCACCCCTGTGGAGAGCCCACTGGCAGACCCATTCCCACATAATATTATTGCACAGGTATGCTGAGCCGTTCAGAAAGTTTGAGGTGTGTCAGTATCTACTGTGATTCAAAACTTCAGAAGTAAAAGTCGATGGTCCTGATTCCTACACCACGTACTATGGATGCGTTGTGTTAGGAGCGTTTTTCTTTGAAACCTCATTGAACTGTGTATGTCCGTTTTTGTTGTAGATTAAACTTCAGTCTCCTGAAAGAAGACTTTCAAAACTGCAGTCCCCAGAGCGAAAGATTTCCGTTGTTGATGCACCAAATTTGAAGGAGTTGAATGTCCCGTCAAAGCCGGAAACAGGCACTGAATCGGCACCAGTTGACACCAGCAAAATTACAGCTGACTGCAGCAAACCACCTGTTTCTGAGGCCCCAAAACCGCCAGCTGATTCAGGGAAACCTCCTCCAGCTCGGAAAATATCTCGGTTTCTGGTCAGTCCGGTTGTTCCAGCTGCTTCACCTATTGAAAATGTGTCTGCACCTGAATCTCCGAGGAAAACTGTTCCTAGCGTGGAACCAACCGTCTCTGATGCAGGGCCTTCTGCCTCTGACCTTGTGTCTACGGCCCCGATTGGTCCTGATGCTGCTGCGACGAATCCCCCTTCTCTCGTTCCTGCTCTTCCTGGCACCTCCCTACAGCCTGCCCAAGAAACTGCCCACCCAGGCCCGAGTGTCCCACCTCCGTCTCCGGGGGTTGCCTCTTCGGTTGCTACCCCAATTTATCCACCAGTTTTTGAAACGTCTTCAGTACCCGTGTCCACCACCGTGGACGGTGATGATACTGCTCATACTACTGCGCTGGCTGGTGAGGTCACTCCTACTCCTTCTTCGGTTGTGGAAGCCACCGAAGAAAAACCTGTGGTTAGACGGTCGTCAAACGTTCAGCAACCTGAGGTACGAGCTATAAATATATTTGAAAATGTTCAGGGACTACCGAAAATATTTTCTTGGAGTGTCTATCTATCCAGGTTGCAATTAATCCTTATCTAAAAAAAATTTCCCATGAAATTCAGTTTGAACTTGATAATCATTACTTAGACCAGGTTTGATCTATTCAGAAACCTTTAACGATCTACCTTAACTTCCAGAACGAGGTTTCCGGCCGTAAGGAGAGCACCGACACGCAGTGGAGTGCTATGAGTGACGAGACAACGCCTGCGCTTAACAACACTCCCACGCAGCAGTACACCCCTGATAACACAATCACAGCTGGCCATGATGCTCCTGCTGAGTAAGTGCCACCAGAATGTTTTTTTGACATCTGAATATCTGACACCTGAAACTTTTTTTTTAAAAAAACTTTATGATGACTTTCATTGTGACGAAAGGGCTCTCAGCTAAAAATTTGGTTAAAGTACAGTTCTAGAATGGAGTTTATCTTATTCTTTTTAGGGGTCCGCACACGATAGCAGACCTTCAGCAGAAACTGACTGAGTTGACGTCGCAGCCGTCAGAGCTTGCAATGGGGACTCCCCCCAGCCAGCCCGCTACGCCCCATGTCCATCTGAGCTACCAGGCCTATATGCAGTCTCTTAACCAAAAACTAGCTTCCATTTCCATGCAGGCACCCCTGGTAAGTTAGTGAGCCGATAGTGCCTTCCTACTTGTATCAAATTGTACAGTTATAATTAGACTAAGCAAAAATTTGACGAGTAGAATCCGACGCCAAACGCTATATTTGTTTATACTTGGGCTGAGGACAGAGGGGAAATTCTAAACAGAATAAAGGGTCCGACAACAGTCGCACTAAACTTTCTCGCCCCATGTGATTTTTTTTTTTTTTTTTTTTTTTGGATTTCTTTGAGATTTTTTTGCGGGCGTAATTTTTAAGCAATCCAAAATCGGTTGAAAATGACCCAAGAGCATCTATCTGAGATCACTCCCACCAAGTTTCATGGCTGTCATTCTATTACTGTAGTCCCAAATGCGTTCCGACCATTCAAAAACGTGGTTTCTCATTCTCAACTCATTTTCGACACTTTTTTGACTACAACGGCCGTAATTTTGAAGATAACAAAATTATGTTCGACAGATGTTTAAGTTACATGGTTCTACACAAATTTACCAAATTTCATGACAATCGGTCAATAAATGTGAATGGCGCCGAAACGATCGAACTTTGGTCCAGAACGGCCGTAATTTTCAAGCAATTCAATTTTAGTTGAAAATTACCTCGAAGCATCTATTTGTCAACACACATACCAATTTTCAGTGTTATAGATTGAAAAGTGTACCGTCGGCGCTTGTCTAAGTAACCAAAAACACGATTTTTGAATTATTTTGGCGGTTTTTTGACAATAGCGGCCGCAATTTTTGACCAATCAAAAAATCCTTGAAAATGCCCCTCGGCAGTAATTTTAGACAGGTCCATACCAAATTTCATCAAAATCGGATGAACGGTATAGGCGCTAGAGCACTGCACGGACTGACGGACGGACTGACGGACGGACAGACTTTTTCCAGAAACCACTTTTTTGGACTCAGGGGACCCCCAGGATCATGGGAAACCCAAAATCTCAATTTCGAAATTTTGCACGAAAACAATACTTTCTCGCCATATATGGCTAGCGAGAAAGTAAAAAGCATTCAGAGAAAAGATTGTCCGAATCCTTGGATGTAAGAAAACATAGCAACCAATGTCTTGGATTACTAGCAATTTTATATTTGACAGCCAATCCTCCAGCCCGTGGCTGTCCAGACGACCATCCAGCCTGTGAGTAGTGGAGAGGGAGGAGAGGCAACGCACCGCGAGGGGGAGGTGGCTACCTTTCCTCCAATCCTCGCCTCGACGTGTGATAAAGACTGCGTGGAGGTGGCCAGTAGAAGTCAGTCTGTCACCGTACAGCCTTCCCCGGCTTTCTCCGTCATTCAGGACTTGCAAGGTATTTTGGTGAATCGAAGAAGAAAAACTTCAAAAATATAAGAGTGGGAAAATAAAGTCAAATGATGCGAAACTCTGTTACATTGAAAAATAGACAAGATTGTACGAAGTATTTAACGAACTCCGCTCCTGGCGTTGCGGCCCTATAGAAGGGCCACGGCCTAGGGGATATAGGGTCACCTTTCATAACCCCTGTACTGTACGCCAGGGGGAAATTTGGTAAGAATCACTGCCGACGTGGACCCTAGAGGTTAGGGAAATGTTCTGTACGGATATATTATTTCCTTGTAATACTTTCAGGCCAATCTGTGATCCAAAATATAAACTTCCAACAACTCCAGCGGCAACTACCCAACCTCGGTGGAATGAAGGACGGCCAGACCTTGAACATTGTCCAGCCACTTGGCGCAGGCTCTCTGAATATTCAACCAATGGGAGGCCAGACTCAAATCATTCAGCCGATCGGCAACCTTCAGCAAATCACAGCAGGCCAGTTGATTCACCCGCAGTTAATTCAACCAATTGGAACCAGCCAAATTAATTTCCAACAAATTGGAGGTGGACAGGGGCTTTTAGCGGTTCAGCCTGTCACAATGATCGCGGGCCCTGTGAACCCTCCTTCCAACCAGGTATTTTATACTGCTTACTTGATGGTATAGAACTTTATGCTTTTGTAGTAAAAAGTACCAGAATGGTAGGAATATAGGTATAAGGTGCCAGAATTTTTCATTGTGGTGTCTTTCTAAGGTAACTGTTTGATACCTATACTGTTTGTGTGTGCTGAAGTCTGAAGTCTCTTAAAATTAATGAAGTACCTAATGTTTGTCTTTTTCTGCCGAAAAAGTAACTGCATGACTGTTAAATCCAGTTCTAGTATCTAGTCTCTAATGTTGAAAATATACTTCAGAACAAAAATATATTGGACAGTTTCTTTGGGAAGGTGTCATTAAGAAATACACCCAGTCGGCAAATAGCACTGAATCGCCACCCTTAAAAGAGCGTTAGAGAGGACCTGAACTCTTAGAAGTGCTCCTGTGCAGCTGCACTGAGTGTAGGAAAATAGAAAATTCTGTTACTGAAGTTTCATTTTATCACAGGGGCAAGAAAATGAGTCTCGTGAGTCTCAGCCACGCGGTCGGCATCCCACTGATCTGCGGGATCTGGAACAAGAGCTCGCCAAAATACACACCAGACCTCAAATCCTGCAGCCTGTGGCGGTGGTCAACACTATCCAGCCCGTGCACGTCAGTATGAGCCCACCTGACGCGCCCAGTGACCAGGTACACCTGAAGGTTTTTTGTGCCATTTCCCCCACCCCCCATAACTATTGTCGAAGGAACTCAGTGTCTACCGGGTGGACAACACCATTCCATATAGCTCGGCAATGTGTCGGGCTTCGCCATTGCCATAATATGCCATTTCTGCACGAAGGGGGAACTGGTACCTCGAACGGCCATTAATTGGTTCCTTCGACTATACATATATTGTGGTGTGTTTTATCAAAACTTATCACCTGGATTATGGTTTGCAGGCAAATGATCAGAGTGATGGAGAGCAACGGAGTCAACAGTCGAGTACGGCCGTCGAAGGCAGCCCACGAAAACCTTCGCGCTTCCAGGTATCCGTTATACCAGAGATGCAGGGGCAGGTGGAGGGAGAGGCGGGCCGTGAAACCAGAACCGGGCGGTTCAGTGTCGTCACCCACGATGAACCGTCTGGCCGGTTCAGTGTGCTGACCCATGAGGAAGGGTCTGACATATACCTGGCTACGTCTGCATCTACGATTCTCATGACCACCACACAGGATCCCGCCCCCCAATCTGTAAGTTTTGGAATTCAATTGCGCTTGTAGATTTTTTTGTAGAATACCTGTAGAATGTATTCTGAATTCATTCTGATTTTTTTGTCCTCCTAAAACAATAGCTGCTGTTTCATTCCGCCAGAGTAAGTGGGGCTAAGTGTAATTTTGGTTTTTCATCTGTTTACTTATTGCTCTTTTGTTAATTAATGTATTAATTTTGGCAGCTTCGGCTATTGCTCAAAGCTATGATTGCACAATTATCATTAGAAATAAAGACTCTCCTCTCCAATTCACATCAAGTGAGATGAGGTCCCTAAGCTGATTGGCGAAGTTCTCATAACGGAAGCTAAACTACTAGACAGGTTTTAGTTACCTAATTATTAGTTGCTGTTTTCATTTGTCTCACTAATGACCAGTAGGTAGGTAATTAAATTTATTGTCCAGGTTAGTTAGTAACATTTATAGCTGGGTTTAGGATACCTGTATTCTCTTAGAGTTAGACTGGCCACTCAGTGGTACTGTTTTGAGTCAGAAGGTGGGTGTTGCTGGATCTGTCTTTCTGACTCATAGTTGTACCAATAAAGGTCTACTTCATATAAAGCAAAAACTGATTTGCCTGAACCCAGCTCTGGGACCCGTGCACATAGCGAATTTGTGTTGCTCTGCTCTCTCCACTTGCATCTCTCATCTTCCTCCTTTCGTCTTCATGCATGCCATTGTTCTTCCATGTCTTTTCCTATTCTCTGTTGTGACTAGCATTTACTTCCCCTCCAGGTATTCGTCACCCAGTGTCAGTTTATTCGAGAGGTTGTCTCGTTTGAATGTGAAGTAGGGTCTCTCGATAATGTCAAGTCCTATCAGAATGCTTGATTGGTCTGTGCGAAATGACGCCATCGAGGGACCCTTCTTCTCATTCAAACGAGCCAATATCTTAAATATGCAGACCTTGGCCGTCACCGCCGCTTATTGTACGCTGCCCGTAGACTGACACATGTTTTTGTTGTTGTTTTTTTCATTTTCGGATTCGATAGTCGACGTCTCCGGCGCCTAAACCTGTACGGAAAAATTCCTACCTTCCCCCCCAAAACCTTTCCCTCGAACCCTTTACCCTTCGAATGCCCAGTCCTAAAGAGTACGCCGAGTCCAGAATTAATAGGCGAAAAAAAGTAGAAAGTTATCACTTTGAGTCGATCATGTCCGATTCGGATGACGATGTAGCTTCAACCCCTGAAGGAGGGAGCACTGAAAGCTTAGGTTCGTTTGGATCAACCCCCCGGCCGCGCCGGTGTATCACACCTTCCGAAACCCCCCGTAGTTATTTTACTGTGCACGAGTGGCGCTCTCTCCGCAGCCCGCGTGTCAGCAGAGACGACTGCTTCCACTCCAAATCCCAAAGTTGCTCCAACATGTCTGAATTTAAGCACATGATGCGTAGAAATTCCCGCAGTTTTGAGAACCTTGCCACCAATCTCAATGAAATTTTTAGACATCCTGTAAAAACTCAGAGTTTACAATCCTTATTGCCAAAACCTAAAAGTCCTACTAAAAAATTAAATTTTGAGAAAAATATATTTTTAAATAAATTATTAAAAGGATCGCGCAATTATGGGAGCGTTAATGACCTATGTTCACGGCAGAAGACCCCTATCTTGGGCGATGAACAGCTAAGTGAACCTTTGTTACCTCTTTCACCACCTATAAGCTCCTGCCCTCCTGATTTGGAGTCTGTTGGACCCGCCGCCTTGCCCTGTGTGCCATCCGTGGTAAGATTTGATTTTTGTCCGAACAACCTAATTTTGGTTTTTTGAAACGTCTGACCGGGGGATGGGCCTTTTGTGATTAACTCTACCGTCCCTTCGCGTGTTTGCTATGCTACCTGGCTAATGGTAATGGTTACTGGAAGGGGTGGATGGGACGCATGCTATTGGTGAAGGAATATAAAAAAAGTAAAAAGGCTACTCGAAACTGAGAGCTTGTTTTTATAGATGTTTTTTGTTGAGTGGTTTCGTAATTTTTTCAAGAAAACAGAAATATCTTTTGTTCATTGCACAGTTTGAAGACACAGTTTTTTCCCTCAGGTTGCGGACGAATTTGACGAGGATCTTTCAGACGTCTCTAGAGAAGAGTTGACACAGCTCCTGAAAAAGTGAGTATTTCTACTTTGGCTGTACATAACTCACCGCCGAAATTTATTTTTTGGGAGCAGTTTGAAACCAGGAATTTTTCGAAAACTTGGCGTCGGCTCAGATGTTTTAATTTAGGGATTCAACACAAAAGTCACCAGATTTTTTCTCACACCTATCCAAGGAAGCAGCTAGATTTTTTAACAACAGAAATAACTTAGTTTGCTGATTTTTGACAACAGGGTGAGTTTTATCAAAAGATCACTGGATTGTTCAACACAACATTTCTGATATTACCAAAATATTTCCTTGCAAAGATGACAGAAAGATATGACTGATTAGTCTTAGCTACTCATTAGTCATTTATGAACTCAATCTTTGCAGGCATCAGATGGAGCTGGAGTCTCTGCAGGCTAGGCACCAAGAAGAGTTGACAACTTTGAGGCGAAAGATGAGCAATATGTCGGATAGGGGGCCTGGTGGTCCCGGCAAGGGGGACGCAGGACTTCGCGCCGAGCCGCACCGCTCCTCTAGCGCTCCACAACCCATACAGCAGTTTTACTATGCGCCTCTTCTCTATCAAGACCTTTCTCCTATTCACAGTGAGTTTGTTGAAAATATTACCTACTTTAGCTGGGAGTAACTAAGGTGTATTTTTCAAATTTAGACTAAACTTGCAGGTTGTAATGAGAGACTTCGTTAAATTTACCAGAATGTTAAGGGTAGAAACACAAGCGGCACTATTTTTGACATCTGCCAAGGAATTTTTGATATCAAATAATTATTGTTGTAATCTTTTCCTCAGTAGGCAGCACAGGAGGAAATACAACGAGCGGGCAAGGCTCCAGCCTGGAAGATTACCTGGTTTACACTACAGCACCTGGGTCTCCTACCACGTCGCAACACTCAAGTCGGGGAGAATCAGGGACCGGGGCAGACGGGGATGAATATCCCTCCACCCCCCCTCCTGCACCCCAAGTCCAGCAGTGCTTCCTCACGCCCCTCCCCGGATTCCGCCGTGTGCCGGCCACCGGAGGTTCCCTACTACAGATTGCTCCCACTGAATCGGGCCAGTTAGGTACGTTTCATTAAGAAAATCAGTTAGGGTGTCCAGCAGTTTTTAAGACTGATTGTTATTTTTAAGTGTCTAGTTTTGCATTTAGAGTGCAGCTGCTGGCCAGAGCCTGCAGCACCCACACCACTGATGGAAAAGATTGTTTGAACTGAGGCAGTGGCCGTTTACGGTCACTTATTTGCAATTAGTTAGTTGCCAGTGTAAAGTCTTTGAATCCCCCGTGAAACCTATCGTTGCAAGTCCAACGAATCGTCGGACTGAATAGTGCGGTGATCTGTAATTGCGCTGAAGTTAATACGTGTTTTTTTTCTCTAGGAACACCCACAGGATTTTATTTCCAACAGAACTTCTCTCCCATACTTCAGAGTGGAGTGCGGTTTGTAGTGGGGAGCAGCCCAGCCGCTGCTGCCACTGCGGCGGCAGACTCCGGATGTGAAACGCCGCCGAACGCGGACAACCCGGAGCCGCCTACCTGACTGCACCTAGTCTCTGCTTCCACAAACAAGCGTTAGGGATATTCAGATCGTATCTGCTTGAATAGCGCGTGTAGACTTTAATGGGTAGCTTTACGTTAATTCAGCTATTGAGTCGCACTACATGGCCTGAAATTATTCGTCTCGAAATTCACATAAATTATATATGTATTTTACTGCGAATCATTTGAGTTACGGGTTTCTCTTAATTCATTGAAAATACCCAACATTAGATCACCTTTTTATTGTGTAGAATGAAATTCCAGTCGTTCCCCTAAGATTGCGTTCGGAGTCGCTTGAACTGTGATTTTAATCGATGTAGTGAAATCCCATATACTCTACATGTGGTGTTCTTATTGGCAGAAGCTTTTTATCCCCATTGCCATTGCCTTCACAGTGATATCCTACTTATACTTAGGCCTAGGCTCTTTGAGGTGTAGTGTAGGGTTACGGTACTAGATAAATTCTACAGGTAACAACGCCTCCGTTCTCTTTTGAACAGAACAAGTGTTACAAATGTGGCGAGGAAGGGGGCGCAGTCAGCTGTCTTATCTAGTAGCGTTAGTGCAGGGTAGTTTGCTTGTTAATGCATTAGCCCTACCCAGTTACGTACCTTATTTATTCTTTACAGAATGTATGGCTTATAACCTTACATATAATAGAACATTGTAACCGCTTTGCACATAATACGTAAAAATGACTTTGTGATATTTTAGCATTGTATCATCTGGCCATAAGAGAACGTAACTGCTACTTTTCGGCTGTGTAGGTGCATCGGTGTAGCCGTGGGACGGATTCCTGCCACAGAATCTAACTAAATTTATTTATTTTACTAATATTGAAGCATTCATTTTCAGAAATCAGTTTTTGTCATTGTATCCATTTAGCGCTTCTTGAGCCCCTCTGAGAGGTAGCTTCCACTACTAAACCAACTAAATGAACCAACTAGGTACCTACTTACCTAAGCCAGTCTTAAGTACTACCCTAATTGATCAACCATGTTAAGATCGCATGGACGAGGTTCTGTCACTTAACAAAAAGTTAATTTTTGGTACCTAACCAGGGGCGCTTATTCGAATTCTATACAACACTAGAGAATAGTTAGGAAGCTGTATCCACTTTATATTGTGTATCTTGTTAGGTATTTTTCTACGTTTGTGTTATTTTTTTCAGATTTCGTTATTTTTTGTACAGTAGCATTATTTTCTAGTTGATGGTTTATCTGAATCGAAAAAGTCAGAATAGGGCTTGGTGGCATTTTCACGTTGACGCTTTTACGTCATTACTCCTGTTGAGAAAAACGTATGGATAAAACTTATACTTGACGGTACGGAGAGTACCCACTCCAACTGAGGGGTCCGTGAAATTTAATCATTATAAACTCGCACCAGTCAGAGGACGCAAAGGAGAGAGGTACCTTACATCCATTATTGGGTCGTGGATATTCTTGAGGTCGATTCAAGCGCAATTTTTTTTATGATTCTGTGATTTGGCCTGCATGCGCCAGCCCCGGTTAGGTCCTACTCCATTATGGGTGAAAAGCATCCAAGTAATAGGTAGGTACCACCTACCTACCTCACGCGTCCACGTGTAAATGCCGCTGTATTTATGAAAGCAGCACGTGATAATTAATAATTTGTTCTGAATGTAAGATCGCGCTACAAAATGGGTAGGGTAAAATATTATGAACGTACTACCTACGCCTGAATGTATCTATATTTATGACGTGTTAATAGGTATTTAAATTAAATAACTAATATAGTACCTATACCTGGACTTGACTTTACTTAGTTTTATTTAGGTACCTGTTGTAAGGGACGTTTGTTGTATTTAAGTAGGTAACTTAAGTATGTGCCTTTTTTCTCATAGTAAACCGCTCCTAACCCAGCTGAGTTCTGAAAACAGAAGCGCGCAATTTAAATAACGCGCCTTTTTTAGAGCAACTATTTGCGCTAACCAATGGATGTCGAATGGAAAGTGTCGTCTGCTACTTGTATTTGTGTTTTATTATAAACGGAAATAAACCAATTTTAAGTTCGAAAAATGGATTTACTTGGTTCGATATTAAATGCAATGGACAAACCTCCTGCTATTTCGGAAAAACAACTACAACTCAGGAGAAGTAAGTTACCTATACCTGTAAAATTGGGTGGTACTGTGGTACACCTTAGAACGTGATGAGTTCTAAGAATCTTTGAGTAGAAAAACACTATACTAGTTCGAAGGACTTGTGGAGTAGCGAAGAATAATAATTGTATTCCCATTATACTATATCACATGCCAAAGTTTGAATATTCCGCTCATTCCGCACTGATTGCTTATTTCAACTCTGGCACACATTTATCGTGCCCACTAGGGCTGATAAAAATATAAGGGTGGAATGGCAATGGGACATCGCCATCGGTCCAAACGCTAGTGCTCTCGTTGCGCCTGTTATTTTGTTGAAAGTACAAGTAAATTTGTGATACTTTGACATTTTAATAGAAATGAAATAACTTTGCACTTGTAAGTATCACTGAAAGTTATTTTCTTTCTATTGAATTAACTTTTTTTAGAGCAAAAAGAAGAATTCGAAAGGCGTAAATTAGCGGAAGCTGCTGCTCTGAAAAAATTCAGAGAGTCAATTGAAAAGAAAATCGCTGAATTTATACAAGACGGCACTGCTGCCAAACATGAATTTGAGCCTATGACGAACATTCACAGAAGTATAATGTACGTATGTCCGTATTAATATCTTACTATTAGTAAGTTCTGACAGTGTTTTAGGGCCATTACCAGCCGAACAGGTGTTTCTGCTATGGCTATGAATTTCACATTTGATCAGTAGAGTGATCAGAGCCCCCAGGCTAAGCAAGGACATACCTATTAGACAGTGGTGGGCCCCTCAAGGGGCGAGACGTCTTGCACGCCTTAGGTATGATTCTGAATGTGGACATCCGAGACACTCGAGCAGTTCTCCCCAATTGAATCGTTGCAAAAACGACCATATACATGATCTCATTTGTTAGATGGAACGTTGGTAACAACAAAGTTGATTTCAATAATTTCAGGCCAATGAAGTCTTTTATTTATAGACGCACATGCGAGGGGTCACTCTGCAATGTGTCAATCTGTGTTAATTATGTATTAAAATTCATTAATATTCAGTGCCTACATGTTACAGACACGACGTTGCCGATGTGGCCGGAGTCGCAGTATTTTCCGTTGGGGAGGAGGACATTGATCGTCGGGTCCTTATGTACAAAAAGGAGTTTCTGCCTTGTGATGAGGAAATGCAGGCTATAAAGCGCGGTGAGGAGTATGACCCTCAGCGCGCACGACTAGAGAAGGAGGAACGCGCCCGTGCTGAAGAAGAAGCGAGAACGCGAAAACCTGAGAAGTTCAAACCAAATCACAACTACAAAGAGAAATACTCACACCTCATTGGTACAACAGCAGCTAAAGATGCAGCAAGGAAGACTGAAACGAACAAGCAGTACGGATTTGGTATGTATTTTTAGGCCTCCGAATCGCTTGTGGCCGAGGTTATGGACGGAGAAACTCCCAATATTGGACCAATGGAAGTTGTATCCTGTGACAGTTGAAGTTTAAAAAAATAAGATAATATGAACCTATTACGGATGAGGAGAGTATGTAGCAGCACCATTTGACAGACAGCTTACTTCGAGTTCGAGGACTTCGAGGTACTAACTCCCTTCTAGTTTAATGGTCTTCGCCATCCAGAAAAACATTTGTTATCTTGCTACTTGCCTCTGAAATTTACTTCGTTTTGCAGTACCTTCCGAAAATAAGAAGGACGTAAGATCGATTGAGCAGACCCTTGCTGATATTCAGTCTAAGAAAAGACTGAAGAAGAGTCATCCAAGCGAGCAAGAATAAGTTACTCACCGTCACGTCGAACCGAAGGAACGGTCTGGGCGGTGCTATTTCCCGCCGTTGTCATTAGATTCGCGTGGACACTTTCGATATTCTTACAAAGACCTGCGGAGTCTGACTGGTTTATAAAGGACACGAAAGCCAATTCCGCGACTCGTTGTCTTTTTTGTTCGATTTTTATTTTCCCAGGTATGTCTGTTAGTTACGTAGCGTAAATCTTGCGATGCTGCGATTAATCGATTTTGAGAATTGCGTTTCCCTTTACGCTGGAGCTCCCCCTGGTCCAAGAAAGTTTTTGTCTTTGTTTTTGAAAATGTCTGACTGTCCGTCTTTGTTCGTTAGAGTTCTAGGCGATCATAGGTACATCATGGTCAAATTGGGTAATCAAAATGTCTCTATTTAGCTCAAAATGGGAGAAGTACCACAAACGCTCATTTTAAATTTTTTCCTGGAAACCCGCCCACCTAAGCCTTTTAGTCAAATGTCAAATTTTTGTTAAAAGTTTGTAACAGTCCAGAACAGGAAAAATTATTGTACTGTATTGTCACTAAACCTAAATTATTACAATGGTTACGGATTCATTATCTCGTTTTTTTCTGTTACTGATTTGAAAATAATAGGTTTTAATGAGGTTTTCACTGAATTATTTCGGGAGAAGGTAGTTAGACTTTTTTCTCAAGAGGAAATTATTAAATTGAGCGCCAAATATTTTTGCTACGATTCATTTTTATTTTGCCCGTAGCAAACCAACGTTCACAAAAAATAGTAAACAAAACTGAAATCTTAGTTATTTAGAAAGATGCTCGAAATCGTATAAAATAATGAATAATCCTCGCGTTATCAAGCCTCGAACAGGCATAGTCGGAATAGAAAGAAGCATCGAAGAAAGACATCGAGCTACCGATGAAACTATTTCTGAAGCGTTTCAAGATTTGAAAGTTCTAATGACAAAGGTACGTTAACAACAATAGGCAAGTGCAGAGAGAAACTTAATACTTGATACACTGATGATTTTGGCAAAGCTTATGGAGTAGGGAAACGTATGACTTACGGTGGTCCGATATCCTTTACCTCCACCTCCACCAATTCTTCAGATTGTGCTGCTAACATTGTTAAGAACGGTCTCCTGGTTACCTCATATTACGCTGACTAAGAGGCTAATGACTAATAATTGGTCTGTGTGCCTTGGTATCAGCATCTTAAAATTCAGACGAAACATCTTTTAGGAGTACAAACTTAGGTACCTAGGTACCTACGTAGATCTGGCCATTTTCGGCTTTTTTTTTTCAGGCTCAAGAAATGGTGGCGCTGTCACGTTCAATTTCTAATAAAATTAAAGAAAAGCAAGGGGAGATAACTGAAGATGAAACGGTGCAATTCAAATCGTACTTACTGAGCCTTGGCATTGATGACCCTGTTACGAAGGAGGGATGCAAGTCTTCTAGTCAGTTTTATAAGAGCTTAGGTGAGTGTAATGAAAGGGAATGCAAAGGTAATCTGGCAGTTATTAGTCCATGCTCAGCTACTCTACTAACCTGTGGGAATGATCGTCCTCGTGTTATCCGTTATCCGTTCATTATCTTATCGCTCTGTAACTGGTAGAGTGATGGTTATGGTTAGACACCAAAACGGTCAATAAATGAAATGCGTCATTTAAAAATGTAGGGCCGAGAAACAAATACGTTGCCTGGACCAGTCTGTTATTTAACAATAATTATACCCATAATGATGTGATTAAATGATTTTTCAGCAAGACAAATATCGGACCTGTTACTTGGAACGGTCACAGAGTGCAGTGGTCAGATGACGTTGCCCGATGTGTTCTGTCGTGTAAACAGGGCGCGAGGTCTGGACCTCATTTCGCCCGATGATTTGCTGCAGGCCTGCCAGCTTATGGAATCTCTCCAGCTCCCACTAAGACTTCGCCGCCTCAGTAGTGGTGTCTTGGTACTGCAACTAGCGAGCCTTAGTGATGAGTCACTGGCCAGAGCCACTGCCCAAATGGTCAAACAGCGAGGGTACGTTCCTGCCTATTCCTGCCTGACAAAGACTTTTCAGTCAAGACATTAGTCAGTCCGAAATAAATTGTGCGATAGAAACAGTGTTTAACGTTTCTGAGACTAGGCAAAAATCAAAGGAAAAAATTAAAAATAATGTCAGCGATAATAGTCAGTTTGTTTGCACTTCGTTCTGAAGTAACTGATTTTTTCATTACTTTCTCGCACCGTATATTCTTACGGCTCCTGTAGCCTGGTTGTCGTAAATGCACCATCAACTGTTATGTGTTTTTCCCTAGGTCATTGGCTGCTGTCGACCTGGCACAGGAATGCAGCATGCCTGTAGCGTTGGCCCAGGAGAGGCTGGAGGCTGCAGAACGCCTCGGCCTGCTGATGCGAGATGTCTCCAGCAGTGGCGTTTCGTATTTCTGGAATCTCCTCCTCTACCCTGACGAGGATTTAATTGTCCAGTACCTCTACTAAACTATTCCGGTAAGAACTCCCTCAAACATTTAGCGCTCCATATTCCCATAAATGCACAGACTGCATTGCGGTGGAACTTTTGCAAGGCATAGCACTGTATCCTAGTAAATTTTCGATCTTAGTATTTTTTCGCTTAACTTTTGGTGAAAACAATAGGTACTATACTCCACGCGCATCTTGGATGACAGTAACTTCACACATTGTTTTAAAAAAAACACAGGGTTCCTAAAATTATTTTTTGTTCAGAACCAGAAGTAGACTTGAGAAGTAGGGTCACAATGATCTAAAAGAGTTTAACAACGACAATTCACATATCTGTAGCCTATCCACCCTTCGATAAGTCTGAATTCACTATCATCCACGATGCGCGTGGAGTATAGCTGAAATAAACAGCCACCTCCACTTTCTCTGGTGGTTTGGAACAAACGAATGGAATCACTGCGTACTTATCTGTTTTATTTTTATATGGGAACTGGGATAAAACTACTAGGCGAGTAAAGTGAAACTCGGTATATAATAAAATTAAGTACATAACCGCAGTATTGCATTTTGGGCAAAATCGTTTCAATAACAGACTATATTAATTTCTACAGGCTATTCAAAACTTAATAACACCACACCAGTTAATTAACTACTTTTTGTCTAAAATAAATGGTGAATCGATGTGGTCGGTTAATGTGCAGGATCAGATTTAATTTTAGTTCCTAAACTTGTGCTGTGTGTTTCAAGATTAAACATTGCCCCCTCATCGGAATCCTCGACTGTTGTGTATTGTGGTAGAGATTGCATAAAACAGGATCATGAAGACCTATCTAAGTATTGTTGGATAGTTTACTTTCCATAAATAGAATAGGTAGAATAAGAACAATAGAATAAAATTGATTACAACTAATTATATCTATAATATCTCTTCAAACTGGCAGGACAAAGGCGTAGCAAAAGGAATGTCAAATTTGCCATTGCGAAGTTGATAAGGATTTTTTTCTTGGTTGAGCCCTGGATTGAGCTCCCCTGGGTAACAGAATGGCTTGGCAGAGCCCAACTCTGACGAATATTTTTATGTCACAAAATTTGGCTACCATTACCATTGGTAGGATGCTTATGAATTTTATGGTCCACTGCTGCCGATTGTTTTCGACACTAAAACTGCTCGTTAAGTGAAACTACTACTGGAATTATTAACGGATATCAATGAATAATTCTTGAAATTCCTTTTACGTAAAAAAACCTTGGCCAGTTTTCGAGAATTAACCTACTATGTACAAATGGACGGAATGTGTCTGAGCTGAATGGCCTCTTATGGCTCGATTCACTTACATCTAACTTAAAATTAACTTAATAATAACTATAATTTCATAAATAAACCAATTACCTAACGAGCTTTATACATCTTAAATACCTACCCCAAACATGTGATTCGCCTCTCGATTTTTCTCTGAAGTGAAAAATACTTAGCTCTCAGTACATCTCTGACTGGATTCGATTGAATATTTAGCACGAGAACGAATTACTTTTTACGAGCGGCGAAAAAATGGAGGCGAATATATCTGTGATTGAGGCAGATGCATTAAGTTATTACAACCGCCTGCAATACTTCATAGTATGCAGGTCTCAGTGATTATTTTAGTACGTTCATTCTGGCCCACATTTCATTACTTTACTTCTACAATTTGCTAAATTATTCCATTTGATGAAATAGACCGCTAAATAAGTAAGGGCGTTTTCAGTTTTGACGTTGTTCTATAATCAGATTTTATTAAATTTAACGAAGCGTTACTGTTTTATTTTTAACCAAGTTTCGTGAATATTCCCTTATTATTGGTCGGTCTGCTCCATCAGTTATCAATAAACTATCCAAGCTTCACAGTCACATACCTATCAGTATCATCACATCATGGTAGTAGACGAAAGCGTTCGTACGATCAACGACTCTGGCTTATTTTAAATCAAAATACTTCACCTTACGTTAATCTATAATTGCCTAACTAATATTGCTCCAGTTGATATCATGGCCAGTACATTATGTACTGGGGCAAGGTACTAAATATCGCAATTTCTTAATTCCATTACTAACCTACGGTTTTTATTGCTTATACCACGTACTCGTATATCTCAGATAATAACTTCTAGATAAAAATAAGTATCTAATTCTAAGGCGCGACGAGTTGAGCTGAAAGCGGCAAATAGTCGTAAAGTTGTAACCAATACTTCTTATTATACTTTGTACATTCAGGATAGCAACGAGACCTCTCGTAAAAGAAAACTTTACTGAAGCCTGAAAAGGTTCCAACTTTTCAATAAACTGGCTTGTTGCGACCCTGTGCATTTAACTTCATTATTATCCATCAGCCATAGCTATTAAATGTTTCCAAAGCTCTGCTGGGATTGATATTGATGCTTCTTGAACGACCACGACTGTGTTTAGTGTATGTGGGTACCTACTGGATAGTTTGTCTTTATCTTCCGCATTCCGGAGGTATTGTTTTATGTGATGTTTTACTCTGTGTGTAGTCAGCCAGCAGGATTGAGTTTCTTATAAGGAAAAAATGGCTTAACAGAAAGCTCTCATATCATTTTATGTGCTTTTCGCATTCGGGCTTTCCCTACACTTACGCTGAACCGTTAGCTTTTGTAGCCTTTGGTGAGGGTGTGAGGGCAGGGTTGTCATAGGCATACGTGGAGTCCTCGGAAGGGACGCGCCCAATCCCCGGGAGCGATTTCGTGGTCGAAGAAGGCGTTTCCGGTGTCGTTGGTTTTTTTGGCGCGGGATTTTTGAATGTTGATAGATGCGCATATTCCATTGGCGGAGCTTGCCCGGTTGGGCGCACGGCGTCTGTGATGGAGGGTAGGTTGATAGTCGTGTCCTTGGGCAGCCGTATCGTGGAAATAGGGGTTGGCGTTTCACCCACGTACCTCGCTTTGTCGTGTACCTAGAACCGGAATGACTAAATTTAACGTCCTTGATATTGTAAGAAAATGAGGTTGCAAAAGGCAGCACCCTCGAGGCTCTGGGGCTCTTTTAGGTAGATTTCGAAGAAAAATCGTAGTCTCACTTTTGAAAAATTTCTTCACAGTTTTTCTTTTTATGACCCCTGGATCCCAAAACCACCATCAGTTCAAATATATATATATATATATATATATATATATCATTTTCACTTCCTTGTGAACACGCTAGCAGCCGTATTTTTGAAAAATAATTGGTTTTGACTATTTAATAAAATATAAGGGACTAAAATCTCGGTCGAGTTCGTTAATGGGGGAAATCGGACCAAGGGGGGGGGGGGGGGGGAAATGGGGGGACTTTTTCTAAATCTGGCTTTTTGGCCATAACTCCCTTAATATTGCAACTAATGAAACGTAGTTTTCTCTGAGGGTCGTCTAACAGTACTGCCTACAACTTTTCTTAGTATCGTTTTTTGATCCCACCCTTAATGGTTGAATAGGGGTGGAAAAAGAGGGTTTTGCGCACAAAAAAATTCATAACTTGTGTCCTAGGGGTGTTATCGAGTTCTTTTGTTTTGTAATGTATTTGCCTCAATATTACCTACAACTTTTGTCTGAAAAAGTTTTTCGTCCGACGCACCGTTTAGGCAGGGGGTGGGGGGTTGAATTTTCAAAACGTCATAACTCACTTATTTGGTGAGATATTGAGTTTTATCTTTTTGCTATGAGTTTCTATTAATAATATCTACAACTTTTGTCTGAAAAAGTTTTTTGTAAAATCACTTTCATTTTCTTGTTAAGGGGGGGGGGGGGGGGGGGTGAAATTTCAAAACTCAATTCCTCCGTTTGTTATTGTGTTATCGAGTTCTTTTGTTTTGTAATGCATTTGCCTCAATATTACCTACAACTTTTGTCTGAACAAGTTTTTCGTCCGACGCACCGTTTAGGCAGGGGGTGGGGGGTTGAATTTTCAAAACGTCATAACTCATTTATTTGGTGAGATATTGAGTTTATTCTTTTTGCTATGAGTTTCTATTAATAATATCTACAACTTTTGTCTGAAAAAGGTTTTTGTAAAATCACTTTCATTTTATTGTTAAGGGGGGGGGGGGGGGTGAAATTTCAAAACTCAATTCCTCCGTTTGTTATTGTAGATAATGCAATTGGATCAACTGAAAATCTTCTTATCCGTCTTTCTAAATGATTTTAGACTGCTTTTAGTTGATGGAAGTAATCTTCGAAATCTACCTACGCCTTTCGGGGCTGCCGAAAGGGATTTTTTTATGGTTAGTGCAGCTACTAGATTCCTTTACCTTCAGTGACTTATTATCCTTTTTGAATAGGAACGGCAAAATGTTTTTCTTCTTGATCCAGATAGCCATTACGCCAAGCACGATGCAGGCTAGGATGAGGGAGATGATGAGGGATACTGTCGACAGCACTTGAAGCCTCTGAATTTGGGCTGCAATCAGATCAGTTCACTTTATTTCCTCTCAATTCGTTTAGGACAAGTCAGGTCGGTAGGTAGACCAGTTGCAATTTTCAAATTTGGGGTTCAACCTGAGGGTCAAGGAAGGAAAAAATTCTGGCTTCCTTTGCGTGGATTCGTGAAACTTCCTATAGGCTATAGTGAGGAAAGTAATACAATACAAGTCGATTGAGAGCCTCTGCCGAGGTGGATACTTCGTGGACCGTTATCGCTCGCCTGTGCCTGTTTTATACTTGATAAGAGGTGCCTCTGTGCCTATTCTAGTCTGTAGTAGGCAAGGCCGTACCTAGGAAAATATTTCGGGGGGGGGGGGGGTTAGGTACCTAGGTAGCACGAAACTATATTTTCTCCTTCAAAACTTAATTCTCTCTAGTGTAAAGCCGTGTAGTTTTCGGGGGGGGGGGGGGGGGGTGTGAACCCCCTAACCCCCCCCCCCCTGGGTACGGCCTCTTGGTAGTAGCATAGGTAGTAGGTATAATCCCAGCTTATGACTTATGACGATTTTATTTTATTTTATTGATCTGTGAATACTCAACAACTCGTCCTGATTAATTTATAGAACTCACTGGGATGCCTTTAATAATACAGGACGTATGACGTATCCAGAATTTTGAAGAAGACATCTTCGTCACTTTCCGAGTAACTTTTGTTTTGTAAATACTATGAGTATAGTTTTCAGTATAAAGATCAGTCTTATTTGTCAACAGAATAAGATGATTTCACGTTTATTTACATTTAAAAATAGCACATAACAAATAAAATACTGTCTATACGGTCTATACGTCATTTGATCCAAGAACTCACCGTACAGTCCTGGATCTTCGTCGTGAAGTTCTTTACCGTTCCTTTGCTGGTAACGAACATCATGGAGGTAGTCTGAAATGTTAAATAGTCACATAAAGATCATGGAGGTAGTCTGAAATGTTAAATAAACGTTAAGAGGACGCTATACCTGACGGTGCATTTTTTGCTGCCCATAAGATTAACATTGCGAGCGGCGATTCATTTTCAAGGTTTACCCTTGGTTGGAAAGACACAAAATTTTGCCTGTACCTAGCCCTAACAATGTTCTAGGGAGTGTTCGAAGCAGATTTCCCAATTTCTCACTGGTTTCTTTTATTGCAACTGTTTTGCAAATGCTAGCATCGCATACCTCAAGGAAAGTGCTGTATCTCGAAAACCAGTAAAAAAAATGGGAAATCTGCTTCGAACACTTCCTAGAACATTGTTAGGGCTAGGTACAGGCAAAATTTTGTGTCTTTCCAACCAAGGGTAAACCTTGAAAATAAATCGCCGCTCGCAATGTTAATCTTATGGGCGGCAAAAAATGCACCGTCAGGTATAGCGGACCCTTAAATAGTCACATAAAGATCATGGAGGTAGTCTGAAATGTTAAATAGTCACATAAAGAACGTGCCCTATCAAGACGATGATTCTCTACCTTCTCGTCTTGGCGTAGTGGGTGGCAACCACATAGATAAGTCGCTGCAAACAAATCAGCCCTTTAGGCTCAGGTGCATGTGGAGAGGGCTTTAGGTTTGAGGTTTCGGTTACTGTACTGAATACCTCAAAAGGGAATTGAATTGTTCAGAACATTTTCTGCAAAAAATATCATCTTCCCTAAGAAATAAAATACAATATTATTTGAGCTAGCAAGGTTCAGCTTTTGTCTGACACAACCTGATCACTGATCTCCTTTCAGAACTCCGAATAATTTGAAACCTGAACGGTGCGGTTGGGTCTGGACCCCACGCGAGCTCGTTTCAAGTGCCACGATTACC